>JACEII010000011.1:3325303-3482039 GCA_014332785.1 Antheraea mylitta
TTTTTTTTTTGTAATAACCCTGCATACGTTTTTAACGAATAATTTCAGTAGACAAAATTGTTTGTCATAAACGAAATATCTAAATGCATATTCCAGTGTTGTTAGACAAAAGGTTATACCACAAGGCTGTATTAGATTCTAAATAAATTTCACGACAGTGCACAAAGAGATTTATTATTAAGCTATGAGATGCTCACGGTTAAGATTATACGAGTAATAACATTGCAATCTTATGAAATACGTTTCATATATAAAAATATCCTTCATTTTTATTTAGTTATTGTATTTAATTCTTGTTTTCTATGTTTTTTTTTTTTAATTTTGTTGATTTCGCGCAGAGATCACTTGGAATTGGCAATATAAAGGGAGAGAGAGGTGGTCGCAATTTGACTCAATTCACTACTCATTCCCTTGACGTGTTGACCATAATATAAAAGTCCCCATGATTTGTCAGTATTGATTTAGAAACAAGTCAGAGAATCATGGTATTTTCAAAGTCCGTTAAATGTCATAAGATTAGCAATCACATGCTTGACTAAATTGACAAACGATTTGATAGCAGACTCCTCCTTCATAAAGGATGTGCCGTAGTCACTTTGTGCTAAGCCCGGGAAATTCTTAAAGAATTTAATGTTTTGAACATATGTGTTTTCTATGTTACAAAATGTTTTCTATTCCAAAAATGTATTTCTTATACTCATATGTTAATGGTTAAGAACTTTTATAATATGTTAATAAGTGTTTGAATACATTCAGATTTAAAAATAATGGGTAAAGGATATCGCGTCCATTTACATGAAATGTGTATTTATTTTAATCTATTTGTGTGTTGCACATTTTTGCTAAATTTCTCTTAAATAAAGTGATACTTCTGCTACAAGCATAGACTATGGTTGCATGCAGCATTTTTGTATATACATCACTATATAACAGAAATGTATAACGTAAATTTTATACATATTATTATAAATGCATAGTAAAAAACATTATATGCATTTCTTAGAAGAAAAGATAAACAAATTTCTGATTATTTTTTTTACATTTCAACTTTATTATTAAATCTACCTCACGGTGGAGGTCTTATAAATTTTGCTAAAACTATAGATGAATGAGAGATATACGAGTTTTAAAATTTCCAATAAGATTTGCAAAAGCCTCATATATTTTTATGAGATTTCGTGAATATCAATTCTGAACGATTTCATATCATGCATTATCTACAAAACATATTTGTTATAAAAAAGATTAAATTTAAATATTACTTACTTACTAGAACTTAATAATGTTATCATTATAATCAATTTGTATATTTCTATTCTCATAGATTTTTAATAAAGTTTATACTCTCGGTGGATGATCCTCAATCAGATTTTTTCCATTAAAATTCGTAGGAAATGAATTTGTTTTCACTCTGGTTTTAAGGAAATTATTACAGTTGCATAAAATTTTCCAACGTCTAAAAGTAATTATTTTCTCATACTGTTACTGATATTTTTTAAGACTTTTTCCACAGAATTGTCTGTATTATTAATGCAATGTAAGGTACAAATGAATAAGTACTAGCTACTAATTGCAATGTAAAATGTAATACAAACAAAATATTCCTCGTTGTTTACAAACGTAAACATTAAAAAATGTGTATTTTTTATTTTTACATGAGTGGCAACATTGTTATTAAAAAAAAGTATACTTCCTTCATCCCCGTTCATACGTACTATATGTGTCTCTGTGTATTTCTAATTAATAAAAGTTTAAATTCAGTATAATTGAATATTTTCATGTTTATTTCGACCATCGATAAACATAAAATTAGTGCCGAAACCGATGATTATGATGATAAACACTCGACATTTTGCATTCTATGTTTCTCATCTATACTATCTATACTAATACTATAAAGAGATAAAGTTTGTGAGTTTGTGACGTTGTAGGGGGTAATCTCAGGAACTACTGGTTCGATTTGAATAATTCTTTCAGTGGTATATAGCTCATTCATCGAGAATGTTTATAGGTAGGTCATCATGGTAAGATCGATAGAAGTGGAGCACAGATGAAAAATGTTTCAAAATCGAGTTGTTTATCCTTTTGAGAACGCGAACGAAGTCGCGGGCAGAGACTAGTAATCTATAATTTTGAAGCACGGAAAAATATACATATTTATTGAAGTTATACTTCTTTTGGTGCGTTAGGAAAAAATGATGAGAGTAAATTTTACAATGCGCGCGCACACCGTCACGAAAAACCTACACCCTGAAGTTAGCATTTTGTTTCTTTGTATTTGTTGTTCGTATTTTTTTTTAATTAAACCTTTCAATGTATTATATACCTTTTTTCTATTGTTATCGTCGTTTTTTCTACAAACGTAGAATAAGGCGAAAGATAAAATTTTTGAATAAAAGATTTTCCTCTTGTTACGCCAAAGAAGTATAACTCCTAACGTGTGTATATAAGTACACACACACATTTTTTTTCAAAATTATTAAGACAATCATCTGATCGTATGGAGAATTCCGAGATATTTAAAAATAAAAACATACATGAAATTCTAAATTGTTAGTAATATAAACAATGTAATTTGCACTATTTTATTAACTTAATTTATTATTGTGTGTTTAAATAAAGTTTTAAATAAATTTTGTACTCGATAAATTGCAATTATCATTTAATAAGTGAAATATATAATAAACATTTAAATTTCTCGGTAGAAAAATTAGCCAGCACTCGGTCGGTTTTCCCTCAAATAATAGTCTAAAAAGACTGTCATTGAATGAATAATAAAACACAGGTGGGACTGTTAAATACTCGTAAAACAACTCTGACTGAAGTAATGAAGCTAATTTTGTTAAATACCGAAATGCCGTTAGAATAACTGACAAGCTTTCATCCTTAAAACAACTTGTTTAATAATTTTATCCTTACAGCTAATTACTTTTAAGTAGATAATTTTAATTAACTCGTTATGTAACAATCCAGATGGCGGTTAATGTTTTCCTAATTTAATATATAACGATTATTTATATTGGAAACTCATGATTTTACATATTCTAAGACAATGTTACAAAAGAAAATGTCTAAAAAAATATTTTTTCGGAATAAAAAAAGAATTTTGTATTACTTTTACATTTGCTTTATATATGTATAAGATTAATATTGGAACAAATAGTAAAACTTGTATATTTTTTATATAATAGTAGGCAAACGAACAGGTGGTTCACCTGATTTTAAGTGATCACCACCGTGCATAGACACTAGGAACACCAGAGGAGTCGCAAATGCGTTGCCAACCTGTTGGTGGGGAATGGGGAATGGGGCTGGGAAAGAGGGGGAGGTTCGGTGAGGAGGAGGAGGAGGAGGGAAGGAAGGGATAGGGGCCGGCGCTTTCACTGACCGAACGAAACGCAACAAGACAAGGCACTGTTACTTCACGTCGTTCCTGTGAGAGGGTGGTGCTACTCCGAACTAGCCGACTCATTCATGCTGAAACTAGTTATAGCTTCAGCGTGACTCTACCACCTACTAAAAGTGTTGCTGTTTAAAGATAGAAACGATATTACAAGTTCATCTTTTAAAATGTTACTTCCAACAATTTTTCTTTAATATTTCATAGATTACTTTGACATGACGTTACGTTTATTTTTAATATATTTATTTATTAGAGTTTGTAACTAGAATATGACGAAACTCCGTGTAAAAATTAAGAGATATATTTTCTTTACACGTATGTAAGTATAAATAATAACGCATTTACAGCTAATATAATTTTTACACGAATTCATAGGATTAACTAAGAACAAGGTGACAATGAAGCCTCAAGTTATTAAGTACTAGGTGGCTTAATATATAGTGTTATTATGTAGGAACCCAATCCACTAGTTCCCACTAGTGATATACTCCTTCGCAATTAGCATTTTCTAGGTTGTTTTTATGAGTCTTTTTTTGTCGTTCTGAATCGTTACTTTCGTCACTATTTGTAGATCAATAGGCTGCCCGGCATGCTAGTTAAAATTGCTTTGATAACTGATATACTAGTTCATATAAATTGAATCTTAAATTGTCATAAATTTTCATCTATTAGTTACATCTATTTGATTTGATAGAAGTAGAACTGTGAGTTGTTACAGCTTTAATTAAGCAAACAAATCAATTGATAAATGGAGCTATTGGAATGAAGCTATCAATTCCATTGTTTTATATTTTTAAATTTATTAATGAATATATTTTATACATGTTTAAAAATCCTGTTTTATTATTATGTCGCAAGTTATTATATTAATAAATAGAATATTACTTTTGTTTAACATATTTTTGTATCAAATTAGGTAATACGAAACTCTAGCTTAACAGAATCAGCTTATTATTGACTAGCATCTGCCTGCGGCTTTGTTCGCGTGGAATAGTTGCTTTGGGCTAATACTAACACGCAGCAGAAGCTATCCAAAAGAAAAAATACCGATTTTGAAACATTCTTAATCGGTGCTCCACTCCTATTGGTCTTAGCGTGACGATAGTCTATAACTTTCCTTGATAAAAAAAAAAATACTGAAAGAATTTTTCAAATTGGATGCCTAGTTACTAAGATTACCCCCTATAACGTCACACACTCACTAGCTTTACCTCTTTATAATAGTAGATATAGATTATGAATAAATATTATAAAAAAGTGTATTTTCATTGAAATAAATTAAACATTTTAATTATGGATATTGGTAATTTAGAAAAAACAAATCAAGGTTTTATATTCACCCAGTGGCTAAATTTATTGAAATTTAGCCACTCCAGCAATAATCAACTGAAGAGTATTGAATAATAATTAATTGTTCGATCCATTCTTTACCCGTGGTAACCAAGTACTCTCTATAAGTATTACTGAATCTATTGAGCCTCTGAATTTACTGAGACTGGTTTTATATAAATATGTCACTCTAGTCCTTGATAAGAAAACAGAACGTGACTACAAATTGTGTTAAAAGATAAAATGAAACTTCTAATAATGTCAAGTATTTCATTTAGCCTTATAATTGCTTCAAGCTATGAAAATGTGAGTGACACAAAATCTTACAAAATTGCAACAATATTACACATAGCACCTCCACACACGTGCATGCACACACGCTTACTTACATGGAAGTGAAAGGTTTTTATTTTTGTCCCTTATCGAACTGAAATAGTTTAGAGAAATTAAACACAAAATATATGTTCATTTTCACTTTAAGATTTGAATAGTTCTTAAATTATATTCTAAAAAGTTATTTTTACATTATTGTCTTTTTTACCTTGTCCATTTTAAACCAATACCTGACACAACAAAACTTTATTATTGCCTGAATCGAATGTAAATGTTGTAATCTATTCATAGGAAAATCCATTGGTGACCCTAATTTTTCGAATTGAAACCTTGAGCCGGAGTTAGTACAAACGTGACTTGAATTTCTTAATTTAACGTATAAAATTGAAATAAATTTTTGGTACATTTGGATTCGTATGAACAAAAGCAAACTGTCGAATATCCTAAAACGACTACACATACTTGTCTAATTACTTCTATGTTGTGTTTGTAAGGGCAAGGTTTGTGTAAAGAATTTTTTTTAAATCCCACGGAAATGTTGAATCTGGGTGAAAAAATCTCAAGATAAAAAAGTAAGTGACGATGTTCAGCTGCTCATTTGGCATTTTATTTTATTAAATGGTCGTACTACAGAGGAAAGATTTGACTTTATATTCTGCGTTGATACACCCATACGAAGCCAGGCTGAACAGCTAGTTTAAAATAGAAAAGATAATTTACCTTATATAGCTTATCCTGATATTAAGGAGTGTTGATTGGTCTTAATTTAAAGGTTCAAAACGATAACTCTGCTAAAAAAATTATGTATTACGAAAGAAAGAATTTAATTATAGTCAACTACCTTGTGCTCGCGACTTCGTTAGCGTGGAATAATAACTTTGGGCTAACAAGCAGCGGAAGCTCTCAAAAGAAAAAAAGGTTTTTTTTTTCTTTATTGGTGCTCCGCTTTTATCTGTTTTAGCGTAATAATATATAGCTTAGAGTCTTCCTCGATAAATTAGCTATCTAACACTGAAATAATGTTTCAAATCGCACAGGCACCTTACGTATTTCCATACAAACTTTCATCCCCTATTGTCGTTTTTAAGTCATGAGGATAAAACTTTTAGAAACATATTTATATCGCACCAACAGTTTAAAAATTAAGCTTTTAGCTCGAAAAATGACGATACATCCATACAACTTTTCATCCCCTCTTTCAACCCCTTACAACCCTTTTCTCGTATTAAAAAGTATATACTATGTCCTTTCTCAGGCTGTATACTAGCTGTGTACCAAATTTCATTTAAGTCTCATTCAATAGTTTTGGCGTGAAAGCGCGACAGACAGGCAGACAGAGATACTTTCACATTTATATTTTTAGTAAGGATTCTTTCTTTATATTTAACGCCATTTATGAACATTATATGTAGACACTTAGTACTAATAGAAATCCTTCATATATTTATGATCAATAATTACAAATTATCTAAGTATATATAAGCTATAAAATAATATAATCTGTAAATGTGATTTGTGGAGCACGTTGTAAAAATGCCATGACACTATAACGGTCTATTGTTCGCTGTTATGAACTCTGAGAGACAAATCATAAAACTGATTCTTTCGAGCTTCCTTTATTCCACCTATAAAATAATATCAAGTGTTACAATATATCGGGAAATTGTTTTGCTATAGATAGCTTTAAATTTGAAATATATATTTATGTTATCTTATTTTTATTAGGTATTATAATAGATAATATAAGTTTGTATAATCATAATTGATCTATTTCATTTTTCCTTATTTTTTCGAACTGACACTACGCTGTTGACCTAGCAAAGTCTTAACAGCTTCACCGGACTACTAAGGCGAGCGCTTGTCAGCCGATTTTATTTGGGCAACTAGCTCTAGGGTGCACGACACACCTCGGCTTGAGCTGTTGCCTGATACATGTAATTCACGACCTATCTGAACTAACCTAAGCTAAGCTACATATTCATACTTATATGAGTTATTGAAACATGTATGTGTACCAAGCATACATACCTCGACAACTCCTGTATCTATTTTGTGTCGGGTAATTTTTCTAAACTATTTCAGTTCGATAAGGGAAAAAATAAAACCGTTCCACTTTCATGTGCAAGCATGTATGCGTGCACGTATGTGGAGATGATATGTGTAATGTTGTTACAGTGATGTAAGATTTTGTGTTACTGTATCGCGCGAACTGCGTACTCAAAGGCTCCACGCTGAGGGAACAAACCTAAGCTTGAGTCGCTACCGAGGGGGGCCTAGTCTGGTGTGCGAGAGCGAAATTTACACTCAGACCACGGCGACGTGATCTGTGGTTACGCGGACGTGGACGCGAGCCCGCTCTGTTTGGAGAGACAGACTGGTACTGATCGTTCTCTGCCGTTATTTCATCGGGAGGGTCGGTAAAATGCATTTTACCAATTACACTCTTTTTATGATTAACTAGTTACTCTAAATACAATATTATTAAATTGTTGTATGTGAGCGTTTTACGTTTTTTCTTATATTGTCTTGTATCTACCAACAAATACTGTGTAGCTACTTTGCCAAGTTAGTATATAAAATAAAGTGACGTTCTATAGTCTGAGCTAACATAATAAAAACTATTTTTTTTATATTATAGAGATTCAACGATCAGACGGGTCACCTGATGGTAAGTGATCATCGCCGAACATAGACACTAGGGGAGTAGTAAGAGCGTTGCAGGCCTTTTAAAGAAGTGTACTCTCGTTTCTTGAAGGTTTGTAATTTGTAATGTTTTGAAAACACCACCGAAGGGAGTCGATTGCACAAGGTTTGCAAATCTGCAATGTTCTAAAAATTCACGAGAGCTTATGAAAAATGAGCCGTTACGAATAAGAAACAAAAACTAAGTTTTCGAGAAAATAGGTATAGGAAAGAGTGAGACACCAATATTGATAAAAATAAATTATAATTCTATTACGGTACCTTGACTTTAATTGGTAATTGCATATTCTCCCGGAGATGTATAGAGTAAAATATTTTCAAGCACATCATATAACACTTCAAATATATCAGAAAGTAGGGAAAATTTTAACAAAATCATTTATTTGGTATACTTAATACGTGAGATCATGTTAAAATTCCAAACGTTGTTTTAGTCAAAATCGAATTTTATTAAATCGTTGCTTTGATGTTATTGAAAACTGGATAAAAGCCAATTACAAGCTCTTCCCTTTATTTTCAAATATTCACAGGCACGATTGATTACGCCTGTGTAAGAGAAAGCAACATCTTATGTATAATGTTGAATTTTTTGCTGTTCGTAAATATTTTTCTTTTAAATTAATACAACTTAATGATGCGAGCGATAATTGGGTCTCGAGAACATAAGATGAATACTTGGGACTGCAGCGATTCTGTATTTTTTTTTTCGATCTGACTACGTTATAGCCCTAGCAAGGTCTCGACAACTTCACCGGACTACTAAGGCGAACGCTTAAGGCACTCAGCCGATTTTATTTGACAACTAACTCGTAGGTACACGGCACACCTCGGCTTGGGGTGTTGTCAAATACAATGCGATTCGCGACCTATCTGAGAAAACAGCGTAGTGTAGTGTGTCTGAGATGTTCGCATATGCTCGAGTCGATGACTTTTATGCTGTATGCTTAAGTTGAATCAATCCTAAGTAGACTTCGTGATAGTGCAAACAGGGTAATGAAAATACAGGTTCGATAACCCTCTCATGAAGCTCTGAATATCGGTGGTTCTATAACTCTGTGATGCAATGTGGCATCTCTTTTGTATCCTTCGATTAAATCAGTGAGGGTCTGATATTATTGCCCTGTGCAAAAAGGTTTTTTTTTATAACATAGGAGGCACACGAACAGGCGGGTCACCTGATTTTAAGTGATTACTGCCGTCCATAGACACTAGCAACACCAAGGGAGTTGCAAATGCGTTGTCAGCCTGTGTTTGGGGGGAGGGAGGGGGAGAGGGACGAGGAGAAGTGAAAATTGGGGAAGTGACTCTCACTGACCAAACGAAATGCAACAATGCAAGCACTGTTACTTCACGTGGGTTTTCTGTGAAAGGATGGTTACTACCCTGGGCGAGCCGACTCATTCATGCCGAAACCAGTACTAGTATCAGCGTGGCTCTACCATCTGTAAAAAGTGTACCTCTCAGTCCTCTGCTCCACGGAAGATGCTTCAGAGGAACAAATTTTTGGTCGCTGAACTGTTTCTTTATTGTTGCTCCAATTTTTGCCTAAATTGAGCCTCGCAGCGACAAATAGAGTAATTAATCAATGGACGATAATAAAAGTTGGATATTCTATTTAGCCATACGGTTAAAAAAAATAATTAAGTCAGTTATTAACTAGTAGCTAGTGATTTTATATTTATTTAATTCACTCTTGTTATCTAATAAATATATAAAACAACTAGCTGACCCGTGCAACTTCGTTTGCTCCAAATTGTTTTTTTTTTATCGTAGCACGGCAAAATGCCTACGGCACTATGCCTGATGGAAAACACAGTATAATCCAAAAACAATAGCGACCACCAAGTGACACACTATCCATCACTGGTCGCCACTATCATGCCGGCCTACAGAAAGCTGGATATGCACAGGCTAATTTCGAAACGCGACGCGCAGAAGCGAGTCGTTACTATTACGGATTTTTTCGCCATGTACATGGTGGTTGTAACCAAGTCAGGCTGTAAAGCCCTACCACCCCGCAAATAAAACTGATACCCGATTGCAGCCACAACTACCGTTTCCAATTGTGAATCCAAACTATCCACGGATTCACTCAAACATATACCCAGATTACATGTATCTTTTTTTTAATAAGCCTAGTACCCGTTCGTAGCGTCATCTACCAGGATCAATTAAAATAAAAACTAACCTACATAAAACTGAATAAACATCTCTACCACTTACTTTATCATAAACGATCTTCAACTTGTATTAAAACCTTTTTGTACTCCATTGTATTAAAGAAAAATATATGAACACCGTATCGAAGCGTCAAATTGCGCCGAAAGCGTCAAATGTGACTTGCTTGAAACTATTGTCTAAGAGTTATAAACTGTTTCGAAAACGTATTTGAAATATATTTCCAATATATTTTTATAAATAATATCTGTACTACTCACAACATAGTACCTATCACCTTCAAACCAAGCCAGTTTTATACATCAGGTTCAATCCCTTGAGTGCGTTGCTTGCGCGATACGGTGACACACAAATATACATCACTGCTACAACACTACACGATCACCCCCACATACGTGTACGCCTACACGCTTACACATGAAAGTAGAAGGGTTTACTTTTTTCCCTTATCGAACTGAAAAACTTTCAATTTTCCGATAATAAATATATGGAGGAGATGTTGAGGCGTGTATACTTGGTACACATATACACAACAACTCATACATATATGAATAGTTAGCTAGGTTAGTTAAGATAGGTCGCGATTTTGCATGCAACAGGCAACAACCAAGCCGAGGTGTGCCGTGCACCCTTGAGCTGGTTGCCAAAATAAAATCGGCTGAGTGCCTTAAGCGCTCGCCTTAGTAGTCCGGTAACTTATATGCGTATATAAGTTATTGAAACATGCATGTGTACCAAGCATGCGTGCCTCAACAACTTCTATATGTATTTTGTGTAGGAAAAATTCCTCTAAACTATATAGGATAGTATAGGATAACGAAAAATAAGGGTCAAACTCTTGTGTCACTGTATCGCGTGAGCAGCGTACTCAAGGGCTCCACGCCGAGGGAACAGATCTAGGCTTGAGCCGTCGCCGAGGAGGGCCTAATTTGGTGTGCGGGAGCGAAATTTACTCCCAGACCACGGCGGCGTGATCTGCGGTTATGCGGGCGTGGGCGAGACATGCTCTGTTTGAAGACACAGGCTAGTATTGATCGTTCGCTGACGTGATTGAATCAGGAGGGTCGGTAAAAATGTGTCGCGGTTGTCTTCTATACTGCGCAGCGTTGGGTACGGGTTCATCGTTCGCGGCGGATACCACAAACGGACTGGGATGATTCGCGGCTTTTTCGAAATAACTACGTGTGAGTGATTTTATATACGCCCAGACAGAAGGCATCTCCAGGTCCTGTGGAGATCCTTATTCCGGACGTACCATGGGGCACCGGTGATTTTACGTAGGGCTCGGTTCTGGAGAACCTGCAACTTTTGAATACGATTTTGCGCATGTGCAAAGACCGAACAACTGTACGTCATAATCGGACGGATGCAAGTTTTATATAAAG
Source organism: Antheraea mylitta (assembly GCA_014332785.1). Taxonomy (NCBI): domain Eukaryota; kingdom Metazoa; phylum Arthropoda; class Insecta; order Lepidoptera; family Saturniidae; genus Antheraea; species Antheraea mylitta. The sequence goes on from JACEII010000011.1 coordinate 3,336,635, forward strand.
TAAGTTTATGTCTGCGGGACATTTTACTATTATGACAAAGCAAATGATAGAAACGACCCAACACCATACGGCTTTGTTTCGCACTCTTTCTGTGTGTGAATCGAAATTTAAGTGTTTATCTAAAGTGACGCCGGATATTTCACCTCACCGGCCCAAGGTATTTCGGTTTCGTATAGCCTGATGGTCGACATTTTTATTTAAGATGGCGTCAATCCCAAGTCATACGTTTACGTTTATTGTTGTATATGGTGGTCAATAATGTTTAATAAAATGAAATTTGTTCTTTGCTATGGAAAAAAATAATTGGTTTGAAATTTATTATTGGAACGAAGTTCCTTACGGCAGGCTTGGAGGAGATAGGGATTTTGCGCGACCGAACTGAAAAAAATGTGATAGTAAAACCGTAACGAAAAGTGCATGGAATAAAACAGTTAAATGAGACGTGCACAGGCACGACAGTCGTATACACAAGCGAGTAGTGTATAATACCTTTCTCTTTCTCCTTTATTGTAATTATTTCTATTTCTATGTAATTGTATGTCGTCAAACAAAAATAAAGAGATATATCTTGTTATTTTAATTGATAATTTGAATTACGATTACATAAAATTGAGCACGATTTTTTTTTTGCAAATAGTGTCGATTCTGCATTAGCCGAAGGAACTTCGTTCCTACCTGGTGTCCCACGATACCACATCCTTTTGTTTATTTATAAAATATATCAGCGGGTATATATATGATTGTTTATAAAAAATGTATCTGCCTCTTTAATTGCGTTTAAAAGTTACTGAAAAAAATGTTCCTAAACTTATTATTGATTAATCATAAATCAAAATGCCTATTAAAAATACAACGTTAACCCGCTACCAAGTGTCCTAAATTCTGTGTATTGATATATTGATAATTTCTGTAGGTGGTAGTGCCACCCTGAAGTTATTACTGGTTTAAGCATGAATGGGTCGGCTCGTTCGGGCTAATACTTCCCTATCACAGAAAACCGACGTGAAATAACAGTGCTTGCATTGTAGTGTTTCGTTCGGTCAGTGAGAATGCCGGAGGCCCAGCTCTCTTGCCCTTTCCTTCTTTCCCTTCTCTTACCATCCCCCATTTACAGGTTGGAAACGCACTTGCAAATTCCCTAGTGTTGCTAGTGTCTATAGACGGTGGTGGTCACTAAACATCACGTGACGCACCTGTTCGTTTGCCTCTTATGATACAAAAAAATATATATTCATATATTAAAGAATCAGGTACTCTAAAATTCTTGTTCTTCCAACGTTGCCGGCTCTTGTACTAAGGTGTCGCAAAAAAGTCGAGTTACGTTAACTACAATTTTTTTTTTCTTTATCCTGGAGTACCCCTTGCGTTTTATGGGATAAAAACTATGCTGGACGTAGCCTTGTAATATCAGTTATCACTGTGTTAAGTTTCGTTAAAATTGGTTCAGTACTTTCAGAGTAATAAGGGTTTAGATTCCAGACTTTAATCCTTTATCCTGAAGAACCCTTTGAGTTTTATGGGACAAAAAGTACATTTGATGTAATCTCGTAATATTAGTTATCACTATGTCAAGTTTCGTCAAGATAGGTTCAGTACTTTCAGAGTGATGCGTGTGCATAGGGACAGACAGACAGACAGACAGACAGACAGACAAAAATTGTAAAAAATTATTTTTGGCTTCTATATCGATAACACAGTCTACCCTGATTAAAATTTTCAAAAAATATTTAATGTACAGATTTCGACTTGTTACAGTTTTATTATAGTATAGAAGATAGTAGAATCTGTTAGACAGAATAAACTCGTATATTGTAACTTGATAAAATCACATATAAATTGATATAAATGTGTTTTGTTTATTCATTTTTTAAGTAATATCACCAAGCCTATTAAGTAACCTATTGATGTAAATCGTTTCTAGATATAGCGTACCAACATTGTGAACATAGCGCCATTTAGTATTAGGTCAAAATATTGTTTTTTCCTCTTAACGTTATATAACATCTGTGGCCTTTATATATATATATATATATATATATATATATATATGTATATTTATATATGTATATGTTTATATTTGGTATAAGAATATCTTAGAAAATATGACTAAATTTTCGTGTATGAACAACAAGGACGTTATTTATACACTATAATATTGGCCATGTTTTCCATGTTGTTTGTTGTTAATTCGTCCTTGGCGAGGATTTCCGTATTCGATATTTATTCTTTTATACATCGATCAGTGGGTATGAATTGCGAGTGAGGTAACCCGAAAACTATTAATATTTATGGACCAACGTGCTCGGCACGCTACGTTGAGGATCAAAGGGTATTTTTATTGATGATGGGTGACTTGGCCTCTAGTATAAGTCCATGTTCAAATCATATAAAATTGAAATGAATCGAATAGACTAAAAGTCGATTCAAGCTTGGTAGAAGGAGTGTAAATTGACAAAGTCTATTTTGAAAAAGAAAACTTCGATCTAGATAAGGAAACGAATGTATTTCATTCTGTAACATTTTCTCTCGACCTCAATGCAAATACTGTTAGAGTGCATTATTCTGTTAATGCAGAGTGCATTTAAGTATTTGTTGGCTTTAAATTCATTACAATTTTGAGTCAAGGTTTCTCATATCTATTATTTACTAGCTACACATTTTGGCTTTATATGGGCTTAATAACGAAGATAATGAAATCAAATCTGCCCTTTACATACGTATATTGAAATTGTCAATCAACTGAATGCCAATATACAAATTTTATCAACATTTTTAAGACTTCCCTACTGTCATCTGTCTTACACTGAACTCTGTCTTTTTTACTTACTTTTACTTTTAGTTACTTTAACCAAAATTTTTGATTTTCCGTAAGATTTTTTAAACGTTTTCCTTCACGCAATCCTTGTTTTGACAATTATAAAATTAAATCCGGTGAAGCTGTTAAGGCCCGTCAGGCCAATAGCGTAATCAGACAGAAAAATAAACAATTATAAACACAACGAAAAAAAATTATCCAAATAGGTACCAGCCCTTTGGAATTGACGCGCTTAAATACATTGGCTTAGGTGACACTTATAAAATAACTTAAACTAAACAAATAATTTCCAATACATCATCATTCATCATCATATAATCATATAATTGGGCGAATTATATTCATTAGGAGCATTGAATTTAAGCATGTGTTTAAATTAAGCAATGCCTTTGAAACTCAAGGGGTAGGTGTATAAAAGTGTTATAAGACCGGTCATGCTTTATGGATCGGAATGCTGGACTACAAAAGAGATAGATGAGAGACGCCTACATATGGCAGAGGTGTGAATGTTAAGATGGATCTGTGGTGTAACTAGTATGGATAGGATTAAGTATATCAGAGGAAGTTTGAAAATAGTACCAACGACATAGAAGTTGAGGAGTAGTAGATTAACATGGTATGAACAAATCATGAAGAGAGATGAAAACCATGTAACTAGCAAAGTTTTAAGTATGAAAGTGGGCGGACATGGGAATAGATGAAGACCGAAAAAGGCACAGATTGTGTGAAAAATGATATGTGTATAAAAGTTGCGAATACTGATGTAACATCTGACAGAGAAGAGTGGAAATGGCAAACATGTTATAGCGATCTTATCTAGATGGGATAAGGGTAAAAAGATGACGGTTTTGATTGGGAACTTTCCAGTTTTTAAATAAACTGTAATTATTCAGTGTTTTTACATAATGCTACTAGGTGTTAATATTATACTGGATACTATGCATACTCTTTATTTTTCACAGTATATTATAGAGTGTAAGAACAGTAGATTTGTTTAAGTTTTTTTTTTTTTTTTTTTTTACGTGGGGAAATCCCTTATGGATATCCACCCTCCCGGGGGAGAGAGTGGGATATGTCCGACTCGCACGGACTAAAACCCCACGGTGTACCGACAGACCGTGATGTTGGGGCGGCAAGGGATCGTTCTATGCTATTCCCCTTGTATAGCCGCCCCAACGGTCCACCCGGCGGAAGGTAGCCGCCGGGCTCCTACCTATCGAGAGGCAGCTGGGCACACACCATCTGCCCCCCCACGTCCGCCAGACCTGTGCAATGAGGGGATGAGCCCCCCGACTACATCCCCTCAGGTCCGGCTACGGTGGCAGGAGGAGTTGGGCAAAGCGCCGCCTCCTCCTGCCGGTCCTCTGACGGCGAAGACGCCCACTGAGTGGGTCCGCCTCGCGTGCCCTCTCCGCCGCCTCCTTTTGCGAGATGACTTCCTCGCAAAAGGAGGCCACTGCTCGCCATGCCTGCTCGCTGCCGAGCATGGACAGAACCACGCTCGGCAGCGACAAATCCTCAACTACCGCCACCGCCAGAGTGCGGCGCTCCACCTCCCATGCAGCACATTCAGACAGAGTGTGCTGCGCAGTATCCACCTCAGCGCCGCACTCGTGACAGACGGCGGTCGGCTCCCTGCGAGCGATCCGGTGCAGGTACCACCCGAAACAACCGTGTCCAGTCAGCACCTGCACCAGTCTGAACGTCAGGGAGCCCCACTTGCGACCAATCCACTCCCGCAGGACCGGTCGGACGGCGTCAACGGTGTACGTTCCGTAGCGCGCGTCCGCCAGGTCCTGCATCCACCTCTCGACTGCCTCCTCCCGCAGCTGCCGTCTTTTCCACCATATTTCCCTGGGAGCCGGAGGCTCCCCACTACGTTTCCTCGCCGCCGTGAATTCGTACACAGCGGCGAGAACACCTGCCTCCAGCTCCCAAGGAAGGGAGCCGGCAAAGATTGACTGCGTTACATTTAATTTATACCAAAGTAATACTTTTCGCAAAGAGTATAGCCGGTTCTCGGATTTGATTACAGTATCACGTACTCACAAATGTGGTACTTTGACTCAGCTCTCAGGACACAAACAAAATCCTTGATTTCGGCTAGAATCTATCTTGTTTCATTCCATAATATCTGATTAATGAGATCTTATTTAAACACCTTGATTATCAGACAAAGCGTTATAGGCTTATAAAGGTCCTGTAACTCGACAAAAACATAAGCCTGAGAAAGGCTAGGCCTTAATTAACATGCCAGTCTACGTTATACAGGCAAATTTAAGCACCGAAAATCTACAGTTTTGAATTTTTCTCGCCACATTTACTACAAAATATTTCTCCTGGCGTTTAGGTTTGCATTATGTAACCTTCATCGTCTGCTCGTTATATTTTATCATTACTATTGAAACTCTATAGAAAAGCGTAACGCTGTGCCCTAAATAATACCCTGAAATGTTTTCTATCTAGTAGTGAAATCTCGTTAACATCAATTCCGATGTCTCGGAGATATACTGGAAAAAATGATACTACAGTTTTGTTTTAACGAATAAATTGTAGTACTTAAGTTCTACACGAATTAATAACAAAAAATAATAATTGCAGATAAAGTTAAAACAACTTTAAAAGATGCAAATGTATATTATAGCTAAAATTTCAAAAGTAATGTGGTCTTCTCAAACCTAATATAATACGATTTGGATTAATACCAAGGCAATTTAACCAAGCTGATGTTTCATGTGGTCTGATAATGAAAATTGTTTAGTACAATATGGAGTTTGATCTCGAGCGAATAAATTCTTTCATCGCCATTCATTTGTTAATATGTAATATACATTTCATTAACCCAACGATTTGTAACTTAAATGGTGATTTACATGGAACATTGCTTCACGGATTGATCTCATTATTTGAGAGCAAACCCTTACAAAATCAATATTAATTTATACTAATACTAATATACTTAATATTATAAAGCTGAAGAATTTGGTTGCTTGAACGGGATAGTCTCAGGAACTACTGGTCCTATTTGAAACATTATTTCAGTGTTAGATAGCTCTTTTATTGAGGTAGGCTCGTCACGCTAAGAGTTATAGGAGCAGAACTCCAAGTAATGTTTCAAAATCGGGATTTCTTACTTTTGAAAGCTTCAGCTACGTGTTAGCGTTAGCCCAAAGTAATTATTTCACGTGGACGAAGTCGCGGGAAGAAGCTGATATAATAATTGTAGCTTACATAACAGGGACTTGAATAATCCATATTTTAATACAACCTTAGGCAAAGAAAGCCACATTTAAGAGTACAAATGATAAAGTAACCCCGTTTTTTTGGCAAAGCTACTGAACTCGTGACAATAAAAATTATCAAAAATATCTCTACCTTTATTGCCTACCAATTGAAGTAGAATATAGGCTTTTTGTCAAGAGTATACCGAAATACGCAGACACTAGTAATAATATAATTGTTCTTTATTACCTTTCGATTATTTTCCAGTGTTTAGAACCATCGTGGCTAACCGAACAACGACTGCAGTAGCAATATGAAAAACTTTTTAACAAAAAATTAAACCGCCGAAAAAACTGAAAAGCAAAAAATAATGAACTTGTTACTTTATTCATCTTAATAACTAAGTTCTTAAACTAATGTTAGTATACCTAAGTAATTTTAAGTCGGCGCCAATCAAGCAAATTAATTAATTACGTAAAGCTTGATGCGCGGCGGCGGCGCAGCGTGACACACCCCTTGCATGCCGAGCGCTTACGAAGCAACCCGAACGGGCACACACGTTACCGCTGGAAATTTCACATTGCCTTTTTTAATTTTGAATTTAAGTAATCTAGTGATCTTTGTTCATTGGTTGTTTGGCGCCGACTCAAAATTTCTTAGGTATACTTACATTAGTTTAAGAACTTAGTTATTAAGATGAATAAAGTAAAAGGTTCATTATTTTTTGCTTTTCAGTTTTTTCGGCGGTTTAATTTTTTGTTAAAAAGTTTTTATTTTATAATTTTTTGTGGCTATGATCTTACTAATTACTACAAGCTTAATTTATTTGTAATACACAACTCAGAAGCTGAATTATAAATCATGCCCGGTTTTCCTACCCTTGGGGTTGCTTTTTTCATGTTTACATGTATATGGGATCAACTTCTGGGTATACTCTTTCAAATCAAAGTATAATAATTTAATTCGGACTATTATGTCTAAAGGTATGCGCGGTCATAGATATAATCAGTGCGTGAATAATCAATCATTGTCGATTTTCATACCCTTAGGGTTGAATTTTTTTTTCTCAAATTTAAATGGCACCAACTTCAGAGTATAACCTTTCCAATAAAAAAAGAATTTTCAAAATCGGACTATAGTGTAAATGTAATACACAACTCAGATGCTGAAATATAAATCATGTCCCGTTTTCTTACCCTTGGGGTTGGTTTTTTCATGTTTACATGTATATGGGACCAACTTCTGGGTATACTCTTTCAAATCAAAGGATAATAATTCAACTCAGACTATTCTATCTGGAGATATACGTGGTCATAGACATAATCAGTGCGTGAATAATCAATCATTCTTGATTTTCATACCCTTAGGGTTGAATTTTTTTCCAAATTTAAATGGGACCAACTTCGAAGTATACACTTTCCAATAAAAAAAGAATGATTAAAATCGGACTATACTGTAAAAAGTTATGCGTGATCATACATAAAAAAAATATATATACGCGACGAATTGAGAACCTCCTCCGTTTTTTTCATCGGTTAAAAAGTTACTCAAATGCGATATGTTCTTCAAAGAAAGGGAAGGAGATCGTCAATGAAAAGTTTCAATATTTAAAAAATAAACAGCGATAAATGTAAAAATTTAATATTACTTTTATATTTCATAGATTTCAGTATTTGATCACAATCTCGCCTGTAATTAAACAGTATAACATCATATTTTATTCGGTAATTTACATTGATTATGAAGATTGAAAAATTAAGTATGTGTCACCAAAAATTTTGCTCTACAATGCTTGGGTTATTTTATGTCATAGAAGGCAAACGAACAAACGGGTCATCTGATATTAAGTGATCACCGCCGTACATAGACACTTTCAACACCAGTGGAGTCGCAAGTGCGTTGCCAATCTTTGTTTGGGGAAAGAGTAAAGGAGAGAGGAGCAGGGAAGGGCGAGGGGAGAGGGGAGAGGAGTAAGGAGGGGCGAGGGGAGGGGATGAAACTGAACGAAACGCAATAATGCAAGTATTGTTACTTCACGTCGGTTTTCTTTGAGAGGGTGCTACTACCCCAGGCGAGCCATTCATGCTGAAACCAGTAATAGCTTCAGCGTGGCTCTACCACCTACAATGAACCTTTGTATGAGTGAGTCAAAGGAAAATGAATAAGAAAGTACGATTTAATTAATACATTATCCTTTGAATTTTAACATGCCTCGTGCATCTATAAAAAAATACAATCTGTCAAATCCTATCCCTATTTTTTACTGATGACATGTAAGTTGTCTTTGGAATCGTAAATATTTAATGTCTTGTTTATTGGGAAGTCAGCCTTTTGGGTTGCAAACTGAAATAAAACAGTTTATATGTTCGTACGTATATTGGTCGTACGGTTAAATTTATTTTTCAGATTTTACTAAGAAAAGATAACACGAGGAAAACCTCAACATAATTAAAAACGTAGTACTATAATACATTGCGAAAATTCCAGTGCTATAGAATTCTCGGCGTTTGAAATTGGTAATATGAATTAAGCCTTTACAGCCATTATGCTTATGTTATCTCTCGAAAGAGGCTTTTATCCACCAGTGAGCAAATATAGGGTTCTTTTATTATGTTCTGCAATGGGTTTATAGAAGGGTCTGTTCTGTTTGTTAATTACTTACTTGATTTTAATAATATATACATTTATGCAATAAGTTTTGCAGAAATTCCGAAGAAAGCTGATTCAATTGCCTGTATTTATAAATAAAATTACTGTAACTATTATTTGGACTCAACTAACTTTTACACGATCTTTACCAAAAGATACAGATTTTTTTCGATATTTTAAGTTTTTTTCATGAGCTAAGTAGTGATTATAAAATTTAACAGTGGTACCTACCACTCATCTACCTAGATAATAGTAGGTAGTAAAATAGTTAAAAAAATGAGTAATAGATCACAATGAATCCAAGCAAGATACGTAGTTAAAAAAAAAAAAACAAAAATAGCAGTTTGTGTATAGTAATAATAAATTTTAAATGATAAATAATTTACACAGCATATACACTACGATAGAGGTAGTTCGGTTAAGCTGTAAAGGCTTTCCTAGGCCAATAGCGTAGTCAATTCGAGAAATAAAGAAAAAACACTAGAATAGGGGAACAGCGAAGTTGTATATGAAAATTTTCGAATATACAGTAGGTACTCATGATTCTAACTACAATAATAATATTTTGTCAAATTTTATACAACTTACTTGCAATAAAGACAAGGCTCCAGAAACAGAAAATAATGTTAACCATCGTATATACTGTCAGCTCGAACGTTAAAACTTTTATCTTTACAAACACACCGAATAAAGAAGCAAAATATTACGTCAAAGTTTAATTAAGTATACAATCTTTATGTAGAAACTACAGTCTCCGAAACTTTGAAGAGATGATACAAAACTTTGCAATTGGTGACGTTAGGAGGATCGAACGAATTTCAGAAACACGTACGTCCCAAACGAGAACCCGCGCTGAACTGAACTACAAGATTCTGTCTCTATAGGGTTAGGGTTGAATGTAACAACGGCGATATTCGGGTTCCTGTAGCAAATTACACGGTAATTCCCAAATATATAATTATATTTTTGACTACCTGTGCCTGTGACTTAGTTTGTGTGGACACATATGTAAAAAAACAGTGATTAATTAAATCATCTGATTTTGTTACCTCCATTTAGTTATCTACCTTTCGCTAGAACTTATGTCGCGTCATCATTAAAATTACAATAACTTTTGATAGTGTGAACCGGTAATGAAACAAAGAACTAATGTTACTCGAGGATATTTTTATAATTTTCTTGGTTAGCTTTTATCGTGAACGCAGTACAGTGATGTGTGTCCAAACAAAAATATAGTTAAACAGACAGACATTTCTAAAAATGATTGAAATGTATTTACTATATATCTAGGCATACTTATATCTAGACATAAGCAACGATTTTTTAACAAAGATCTAAAAGTACAGACATGTTAGATTTAAGACTTTGTTATATTTATAGCAGATATATTTTAAGTTATTCTAAGGGCTAGTAAAGGGTTTTTTTATATCTTATCGGAGGCCAACGGACAGGCGGCTAGCCTGATGTTAAGTGATCACCGCCGTCCATAGACATCAGCAACACCAGAGCAGTTACAAGTGCGTCGCCAACATGTGTTTAGAGGGATGAGGGAATGGGGGGAAGTGAGAGAAGAGGGAAGTGGAAGGGAGAGGACAAGTGAGAGGAAGGTGGAGGTGGGTCTCCGGTACTCTCACTGACTGAACGAAACGCCCCAATGCAAGTACTGTTACATCACGTTGGTTTTCTTGGTTTTCTATGGGAGGGTAGTACTATCCCGGGCGAGCCGGCCCATTCATGCTGAAACCAGTAATAGCTTCAGCTTGGCTCTACTACCTTCAAAACTAGAAACAGGAAACTTAAGGTATACAATTTAATTTACACAAACTTTTGCTCACGGCTTCGTTCGCGTTTATGTAGATTTGATCTGTCTATTGAAAACATCTCTTTTTAGGATGAAATTTTATGAAGATCTTATATCCTTTTCTCTATCCCTGACATCTTATCTGCAAATTGCATAATTATCGCTTGAGAGTTAAGGGGTGAAAACGTAACAAACAAGCGAACTCACAATCGCATTAATAATATAAAGTAAGGATATGAGGTCTAATAATCAACCTTTAAATGAGCAATTCTTGTATATTTTTATATTGTTATATATTCAGGATCTCGGAAATGGCGTTAGCAATTTCTGTGTAATTTAATATGTAGGTGGTTTCGGAGACGATAGATCGAACTAGCTAGATCACATTCATAGAAAACTTTTTAACTGAATTTTCAGGCAATACAAAAATATAGCTAGAATACAAAGGTAAATTTCGCCACCGCTGTCAAAATAAAATAGCTAAGATGGAAATAAGCTGCTGCGAAAATCCGTCTAACTCCAGTTCGAATTCGAGTGACAGCAAAAGAGATATCATTTAAAAAAATTTTTTTTTTGGTAAAAAAATGCTAATTTTTTGAGGCAAACCTAACAGTTTATATTAATTTAAAAATGTTTTTTAAAGAACCGAGCTAGGGTCGGCCGTCCAGGTAATTTTATTAAATTTACTTAGTCTAGTGTACCATGCTGCTATGTTCCGGTACAAAGGGTGTTGATCAGATCTGATACTAAAACACCAGGCGTCGTTATCGTATGAGCATAGGTCGCGAATTGCACATATCAGGCAACAGCCCAAACCGAGGTGTGCTGTGCACCCTTGAGCTAGTTGTCAAATAAAATTGGCTGAGTGCATTAAGCGCTCGTCTTAGTAGTCCGGTGAAGTTGTTAAGACCTTGCTAGGTCAATAGCGTGGTCAGTTCGAAAAAAAATCTTATTTTTCTTATTCTACAAATTGAACAGTTCGCTCGAAATTAAATTACTGCGCTGTATATATCTGTTAATAAGATCTGTGGATATTATTAAACGGTGGGGAATATCCATCTTCACCCGCTTTTACCGTGACGTTGTATTTAATTAGATTAGACTGGATATGTATTACTGTGTTTATTAATACGTTATGTGGCAAAGGAATTTCCAGAATTATTTTATTTATATCTTAACGATAATAATAAATTATAAATCTCTCTGTTTAGATGACAATAATAGTATTCATATTCATCTATAACGTTTTTTTTTTACTTTGTTTATATATTTTTTTACTTATTGAACTAAAATAGATTATAAGACATATAAGAGCTATTGATGTATGTATGTTTGGCAGACATATATATTTTAATAACATATATAAGTATTATTATGTAGTTTAGGCAACGGCCTTACCCGAGATGCACCCTTGAGCTAGTTGTCAAAATAAAATCGGCTGAGTGCCTTACGCGCTCGCCTTTTTAGTCCGGTGAAGCTGTTAAGGCTTTGCTAGGTCAATAGCGTAATCAGTTCGAGAAAAAAAAGAGGGGGCAGCAGAAGCGGCGGCCGGTACACTGTGGAAATTTAGTGTGTAACAGTTTTAAACTACCCACTCTCTATAGAACAAATTAAAAAATACATAAATATCGATAACTTACCGGAATAGATCGTATGTTTAGAAATTCGTATACAATACAACAAAGCATACAAATCTTATTGTTTTAGTGGCAGTTATAAGTTGCCAACTTATAACTGTATCCATTAAAACGTAGATGTATGCATGTCCATACAGGTCCGGATTAAACAGAACGTGAGCATTGCCTTGTTTCAATATTAACACAATTCAATTGGAAGCTTTGAAAAGACAAACTAGTCCGTGGCACTATGATATAGGACATATTGAATTTTTCGTAACGCGCTTAGTTTCAGCACTTTCAAAATGGTTTTAAATACACTACTAATATATATATATAAATAGCAGTTGCTTATTACTTTATAAATGACTAGCCTCTGCCTGAGACTTCGTTCGCGTAGTATACTTACTTTGGGCTGACACTAACACGCAGCGGAACTTCTCAAGAGGGAAAAAATCCCGATTTTTAAACATTCTTCATTGGTGCTCCGCTCCTATTGGTCTTAGCGTGATGATATATACCATATAACCTTCCTTGATAAGCTATACAACGCTGAAATAATTTTTCAAATCGTAAAATTAGTTCTTAAGATTACCCTCTACAACGTCACAAACTCACAAACTTTACCTCTTTGTAATATTAGTATAGATAACAACATGGGGTCTTAAAATATAATGCTTGGTATTAGACTTCACCTTGACGAATTAGAGGGAGGCGCAATGATCACTAATGGATCTTAACCACATGGGAATGTGGAAAAGTTGTCAGGGCGACTGATGCGACGTGCCCATATCCATCGCCCGCAGACCCCCACTACAGCGGGCGGAAGTCGTCACCGACCATGACCACAATATAAACATGAGACATAGAACGGTAACTACCTACAAACGCTCGAAAACAGCGCACTCGCATAAATATGCGCATCGACAAGAGGTTTTAAAAGGTACCCTATGGACAGCACCGCGAAAACCGCTTAGAAGTCTCGTCGATGCGCATGTTTGTGTCAGTGTGCCGGTACGAGCGTTTGTAGGTAGCTTCCGTATTATCTCTTATATGTATATGACGCCATACCTTCGTGTAACTCTGATGGTTTATACAGCGTACACATAGATACCTATCAGAAGGATATTTTTTTAATTAGTGTTATTTTTGGTCATTATAAACTCTATCTGTATAGATTATACCTATGTGTTATATATAGGCTATATTATTGTATAATCTCAACAAAATCCGTCCAGTACTTGATGCGTGAAATAGTAACAAACACACCTTCTGATTTATGATATTATTGATACGATAATAAAATTTCATCGTCCCTTTAATTTCTCATTATGTACATTTTTCCACTAGAAAAACTATATTTTTAGATAATTTAATACATATAACTTGATATGAATCTCATTACTTAGATTATAGATGAGCAAGTCTATACTAGTCTATACTAATAATGTAGTCCGGTGAAGCTGTGAAGGCCATTAAGGCCAATAGCGTAATCAGTTCGAGAACTATACTAATATTGTAAAGAGGTAAAGTTTGTAAGTTTGTGACGTTGTAGGGAGTAATCTCAGGAACTACTTTTTTTCCTCCTACGAGCTTCCGCTGTGTGTTAGCATTAGCCCAAAGTAACTATTCCACGCGAACGAAGTCGCAGGCACAGGCTAGTTTTAATTAATATTCATAAATTCATTAAATCGTTTAAAGATGACAATATAGATAAAGTCGTGGGCTGCTGTTTGTATACCTATAATAATAACTAGTTTATTTACGCCTGGTTCGTTGGTTTCGTACTAAAAAAACAGTAAAGGGTCAATGTTATCTAAAAGTAAGTAGCCTAGGAACCATCTCCGTAAATAATCACATCGAATAGACATCGTTTTATGCCTATCTATACGTTTGTTAATTTGGAAGTAATTGAGCTTCAAGGGAACTATATTTTCACTACATATATAGACATCTCGTGATACAATGTAAGCGAAAACCCCCGAATATTCTGTCAAACGCATTATAAACTAATTTCCATTTGGCCACCATTCAAGCCGAAATTAAATTATGAGCTTAGTGAGGTAGTTGTAGGTTACTTATCTGAAATGTTATTAAAGCTTGTAAACAGTAATTTCAGTTGTTCCGTTATCCCTGATTTATTACGTTAATTGTATTACGTGGCGGGAATTGTTAAGGTTTGATAAATCAAATTTAATTGTTTCCAATTATTATAAGTAATTTCAACTCCAAACTTCAATACTGTTTTAACAAGTACTTATTAATTCGAATACTTAATTGGTTTTCATTGAAAACCCAGTTTAATATATTTCGCTGCTAGATGGTGCTGCAGTACAACAACTATTGTACTTGAACGATAATGAAAATCGATGTGTGTAGATAATTGTATATAAAACAGTGTTTAAACTTATCCATTTTACTATAACTTATTTATTACGATAAATAAAAATAGCAACTAATAATAACAGATAAGATCGAGAGCATCGTTAGTTTTTATATAAACATATGGGACGTGGTTATCGTACTTTTTAATAGCAGTAATCGACAAAAGAAGCTAATGTAGATATTATATTAGTTTTTGGTATAGTATAGTGATTTTTATGAAACGTAAATTTAAGAGTATTAATTTTAATTTTACAAACGATAAATCTGCTATATTTACAACGTATAAAAAACCGACAAATAAGAATAACGATTTTATATAAAAATGGAAACAAATGAAGTACCATAATCTTCTACACATATAATAAAAAGGAAGTGTTTGTATGTAATATCAAAATAAAAAAAAATCACTGATTGGGTATGAAAGTATACAAACTTCTGATAGCAAAAATGCAGCTTTTAACATTTTTGTCGGTCTGTCTGTCTGTCTGTTTGTTTCGGATAATCTCCAAAACGGCTGGACCGATTTTGACGGGAATATCACTGACAGATAGTTGAAATTACTAGGAGATACTTAGGCTGTTTTAAATAAAGACTTATTTAAAGCCGCGATTAACAGTTAGACAACTGTTAATCGCGGCTTCGTCCACAATGCTATCTCCAAAACGGTTGTACCAATTTTCAAGAAACTTTCAACAACAGAAAGCGGACATCATAACAACTAATTTAGTTTATTTTAATTTAGACTAGCTGTTAACCGCGGCTTCACCCGCAGGGCTATCTCTATAACGGTTAGACTGATTTTTACGAGATTTTAACTGGCAGATAACTGACCTTATAAAAAGTAATTTAGACAATTTTAGTTTATACTAGCTTCGACCGTGGCTTCGCCCAAAGCCCTCTCTCCAAAACGGTTAGACCGACTTTCACGGGACTTTCACTAGTAGATAGCGAACCTTATAAAAATTAATTGACGTTATTCTATTTTAGACTAGCTGTTACCCGCAACTATGTCTGCAAGAAATTTAACAAGATTTCAACTCATTCTGTATTTTTAATTCGATAAATAGTTATCAGCTTATTGTTTACAATTCGACTTTATAATTATTAGTAACTTTGAAAAAGAGGTCTTCCTAATAAGATATTAGTCAATAAACGTATTACGTAAAGAGTTCCATAATATAATTTCTTGCGGAACAGACAAGCATTTATGATTTGTATAATGTATTATGTATTCTGTTGTATAGTTACTTTGAAATAACGCTAACACGTAGCGGAAACTCTCAAGGAAAAAATCCCGATTTTGAAACATTCTTCATTGGTGCTCCGCTCCTAATGATCTTAGTCTATAGCTATTCTCGATAAATGAGCTATATAACACTGATAGAATTTTTCAAATCGGACCATTAGTTCCTGAGATTACTCCCTACAAATTCACAAACTCACAACGTCACAAACTTTACCTTGTTTATAATATTAGTATAGACCAACACAAGCTTGAGAAACTATTATTATATTCAGCGATATTCTTATGTGGATGGAATCAAAAAAACTGATGTCTCAAATAAAAACAAAATCTTATATGTAACAATGGCATCCACTTTTCATTAAAAGCGCTGCATACTCTGTATTTGATCAATGAGCCACAGGTCAGAAACATCTCATCATCATCTCTGGAGCACAACTATTAATTTTACTTAGTTATTCATTTTACTTAGCAACATTTATTTCGTGTGATGTAAAATTAGCTTTTCGAACTAAGTGTGCTGAGTAAAAATTGCAATGAATCACATTCTTAGAGATAACAAAAAAGTCTTAAACAATAAACATAATTAGTGGGCACCCAGTGATCGACATTCGACCTTAGTTCAAGTCGTGTTATAAATATTATAATAATAGTTATATGTAATAATATAATTGTTGAATGTAGGATGAAAAATAGTAATTGGAACGCAAGAGTTTAATAAAGTAAATTTTGACTTCCAATACATCTCTTGGTAGCACACATATTCATATGTTTCATTAAATTTGGTTAATTTGATAAACTATTTATTTTCCGGCTTTTAGTGCCTTATTTTTATGCCTCTGATTAATATTGAAGTCGGTTAATACTTTTTTTCGAACATTTACTTTATTTTTCCATTTTTAGTGTACATAATTTTTTTCTTCTAAAACATGCGATTCACCTGATGGTAAGTGATCACCGTCGCCCATGGATACCTGCAACATGAGAGGAATCACAGACGCGTTGCCGGCCCTTAAGAAAGGAGTAGGCTTGTTTCTTGAAAGTTGTGTTACTTTGTCACGGATCCCATAATCAGAACCTAACCAAACTCTCATCAAACTAACCTTGAAGAACATCCTTTACAATAAAAAAGCAATCATCGAAATCGGTTCGCATGTATACACACTAAATGCAAATTTAACACTTATACGGTTTTGCACTGGATGCCGTTGACAGAACTGGACCAAAAATGGGACCACACAGGAAGCACTAGCTTTCAAATAAAAAAAGAATCATCAAAATCGGTTCGGCCAGTCCAAAGTTATGAGGTAACAAACATAAAAAAAAAAAAAAACATACAGTCGAATTGATAACCTCCTCCTTTTTTTGAAGTCGGTTAAAAATATATATAGTCGAGCATAGCAACCTCTTTAGCCACCTTTTTTGAAGTCATTATTGACGGCTGTCAAAATGCCTTTTTTATTTACATGTGTGTATATGCTGTGTAAAATTCAAGCAGTAGTGTGAGTAGTGCATATTTTAATTAATTGAATGTACTTGTAATGCATTTTACGTAAAATAAATGGCTTTCTGCACTTCTCCTCCATATAAACTTTAACTGTGCCAAATTTCATGCTCAGTCGTTGGCGGCATACGCTTAAAAACGGCTACAAAATTTTGGCTTCACGTATTAATATATAAATATGTGACAATGAAAGCGGTTTTAGAATCGTGACTGATTTAAAAAAAAACATAAGAAATAGGTATTAGTAAATACCAGGTGTAGCCGCAACTCCGTCCGAGTGGATCCTAATGTAAAAGTCGCGTCGCCATTAAAATTACAATAACTTTTGATACAGTGAACTGATTTTAATAAAACCAAGACTAAATGTTACTCGAGAATATGGTTTATAATCTTTGTGAGGTTTTATCTTAAAAGCAGTATTTTAGCAGTAATACGTGTTCAAACACACACACAGACACATAGATAGACATACAGACAGACATTTCTAAAAATTATTGCAATGTATTTTATTACTTATTCCAAGTACTTATTCCAAAAGTTTTTTTTTTCATAAAATCTAAAAAGTACAAAGACGTTAAGTTTACATTCTTATTATATCTACAAGGACATAAGCCTCCAAAAAATCAATAATACCCATGTTAATAGCGTCATCTATATATCTATCTATACTATAATAAAACTGTAACAAGTCGAAATCTGTACATTAAATATTTTTTGAAAATTTTAATCAGGGTAGACTATGTTATCGATATAGAACCCAAAAATAGTCTTTTTACAATTTTTGTCTGTCTGTCTGTCTGTCTGTCCCTATGATCACGCATCACTCTGAAACTACTGAACCAATCTTGACGAAACTTGACATAGTGATAACTAATACTACGAGATTACATCAAATATACTTTTTGTCCCATAAAACGCAAAGGGTTCTCCAGGATAAAGGATTAAAGTCTAGAATCTAAACCCGTATTACTCTGAAAGTACTGAACCAATTTTAACAAAACTTAACACAGTAATAACTCATATTACAAGGCTACATCCAGGATACTTTTTGTCCCATAAAACGCAAGGGGTTCTCCAGGATAAGGAAAAACAAAAATTTTTAGTTAACGTAACTAGACTTTTTTGCGACACCTTAGTACAAGAGCCGGCAACGTTGAAAGAACATGAATTTTAGAATACCTGGTTCTTTAATATATCAATATACATTTCTTTGTATCATAGGAGGCAAACGAACAGGTGGGTCACGTGATGTTAAGTGACCACCACCCTCTATAGACAATAGCAACACCGGGGTGTCGTAAATGCGTTGCCAACCTGTATATTGGAGGAGGGTAAGGGAAGGCTAAGGAGAAAAGGAGAAGAGAGGTGAGCCTCCGGCGCTCTTACTGACCAAACGAAACACTACGATGCAAGCACTGTTATTTCACGTCGGTTTTCTGTGAGAGCTTGGTATTAGCCCGAAAGGACACTTGGTAGCCGGTTAACGATGTATTTTTAATGTGCATTTTGATTTAATTAATTTTGATTTATGAATAGTTTAGGAACATTTTGTTTTCAGTAACTTTTAAACACAATTAAAAGCATGAATTTATCACAGTCAGACACATTTTTCTATAAACAATCATATATATACCCGCTGATATATTTAATAAATAAAAATGATAAATTTCAAACCAATTATTTTTTTTAGCAAAGAACAAATTTCATTTTATTAAACATTATTGATATTAAGATTTCGCCATATACAATAAACAACGATAAACGTAAATGTATGACTTGGGATTGACGCCATCTTAAATATATGCGTCGATTATCAGGCTACACGAAACCGAAATACCTTGGGCCGGCGAGGTGAAATATCTCGGCGTCACTTTAGATAAACACTTAAATTTCGATTCACACACATATAGAGTGCAAAACAAAGTCGTTATGGTCTTGGGTCATCTCTATCGTTTGCTTTGTCATAAGAGAAAAATATCCCCCAGACATAAACTCACTTTATATAAAACTTGCATCCGTCCGATTATAACGTACGGTTGTTCGGTCTTTGCACATGCGCAAAATCGTATTCAAAAGTTGCAGGTTCTCCAGAACCGAGCCTTACGTAAAATCACCGGTGCCCCATGATACGTCCGGAATAAGGATCTCCACGGGGACCTCATATATAAAAAATCACTCACACGTAGTTATTTCGAATAAGCCGCGAATCATCCCAGCCCTTTAGTGGTTTCCGCCGCGAACTATGAACCCGTACCCAACGCTGCGCAGTATAGAAGACTACTGCGACACATTTTACCGACCCTCCTGATTCAATCACGTCAGCGAAAGATCAGTACCAGCCTATCTCTTCAAACAAAGCGTGTTCACGCCCACGCCCGCATAACCACAGATCACGCCGCCGTGGTCTGGGGATAAATTTCGCTCCCGCACACCAGATTAGGCCCCGCTCGGCAACGGCTCAAACCTAAGTCCGTTCCCTCGGCGGGGAGCCCTTGAGTACTCTGCTCACGCGATACAGTGCCACAAAACTTTACATCAATGCTACAACATCACACACATCACCTATACACACGTGCACGCCTACACGCTTACACGCTGTTTTTCTTTTTCAGAGAAATAGACGACAAAGAGTTCTACCCTTATTTTTCTCCATTCTATCCTATCTTATATAGTTAAGAGAAATTTTTCCGATACAAAATACATACAGGAGTTGTTGAGGCACACATGCCCGGTACACATGCATGTTTCAATAACTTATATACGTATATCTAGATAGATTAGCTTAAGTTAGCTCAGATAGGAAGCAATTTTTGCACAAAACAGGCAGCAGCCCAAGTCGAGGTGTGCCGTGCACACTTGAGTTGGTCGCTCAAACATCTCAAGTCGGTTGAGTGCTTTCAGCGCTCGCCTCAATAGTTCGATGAAGCTTTAAAGACCATTCCAGGTCAACAGCGTATACATTTCGAAAAAAAAATGCGTTGATAACATACGCTGCCACAATTATCGCTATCTTTATCGTACAGCCAGTAGTACTGCACTAAACTATACCTATAGCTATATTCTATACACATATTATTTTTATAGCAATAAATCGGTCTAAATATTGAGTTAATAACTGAATTTGTGTGAAAGATGAAATTTGTACTTATTTATATCTATATATAATAATAATAAAATTACTGCTATTCTAACATGGATTAAGATTACTTTTATTTTTATTTCCAAAAAATAGCATCAAGCACATTATTGTCAATACCATAAATGTCTTTCAATAATAATTCCATTTTAATAGCGTTTCAAAGTTAGTGAAAAAAAATTAATTGGTTGCCTGTAAAGTCGGTATACGGGCGAAAGTTTTACGTGAGAACGACTTTGAGTAGTAAAATAATTTTCGTATAGTAGTCTCTCTCGCTCTTAGGCGGGCTAACCATGCCCGAGTGGAAGGGACGCGTGCCTCTCACTCGCTCTCATTGTGAGCGCATAACGTGAGCGGAGCGTAACGCAGTTTCTTGAAGTGTCACCCGGCAAACCAATTTATAAGACGTTGTCACGTCAAAAATACAGCCTAAAGTTTTAGAATCAATATTTTTGTCTGTAAAGGTACGATATACACAAATAAACGCAACTCTTACCGGCGCACACTGGGCTGGAAATCGACTTTCATAGACTTAGGGACTTTTATTTTGAAGTGTCCTTTTTTTTGCTTCAAATAGCTTCAGTATACTAATATTATGATCATATAATTACTTGAGTTCAGTTGACTCAGGATCTGGTAAGATATATTTTATTTACGAAAAATTTGTATGGAGTTGACATGAAAAATCACGATATCTCTGGAACCGCAAAGAGAACCATAATATCCTTTTATACTATTATAGTACTCGTTATTTATGATCTTTTGGCATATTTCGTATCACAGTAACAACTGCGATTTTTTTTTTTAAAAAAGGTCAAATATGTTTCTTATTTATTCTATAGTTCTAATACCCAAAGAAAGTAGAGTTTGATATTGTATTTACTTAATTTGTATTTAAATATATAATTTTTTAGTAATTTTGACAAAATGAAGCGTGATATAAAAATTTAAAAACGTGGCAACGTTATTTAGACTACCTTAATATTACGTATTAGTAAAAATATAGTTGCTTCTTTAATTAAGTGAGAAACTTTTTGAATTAAGCATAAAATATACAATTTTGAAAATGTCATGGAATATAGAACCATTTTTCAAATTAAATATTTTCCATTTGGAATAATTAAAACAATAGAAAGAAATGCTTTTATTCTTCTGTTAATTCTAAATTTTACAGCTACTATTATTTGCTGTGATTGTGACCGTAAATTATGGATAATTTATATAGTAACTTGGACTTATATGTTGTTCTTCAGAGTCAGAATTATTTTTATATTATATATATATATATATACATATATATATATATATATATATATATATATATATATATATATATATATATATTTTTTAATGTCCTAATAAAACTGCTGCTGTCACCGGGTTAGATGAAGAGCTAGTCCATAGATTTACTGTGATTCTGCAGGCAATAACGTCTGGAGAGGTAATTGATGTCGTTAAATTTAAAGATTATGCTTTTAAAACAGCACAAAGATATGTAGAATTATACGATTGGTATCATATGTCAACAATCGTGCATAAACTGATGATACATGGAGCGGACATTATCGCCAGCAATGCTATTGTGCCAATTGGCACCCTCTCTGAGGAAGCTTCAGAGGCCCGCAATAAAGACTTTCGAAGATTTCGGGAACATCATTCCCGAAAAATAAGCAGACCAGCATGTAACGAAGATATTCTCAATATGCTTGTTCTTTTTTCTGATCCTATTATCAGCGGAAAGAGGCCTACACTGGATGTTAAAAAAGACATACATTTTTCGCCGAAACTTAATTTAGTACAGCTTCAGGAAACTAATTTAAATAATTTCGAGTTTTTAGATGTATCTAACTTAGAATCGGATTCCGAATTAGAATCTGAAGAAAGCGACTAAGCCAATTATTAGGTATAGGTTAGGATATGTTTCAATTGATGTGTTTTAATTTACTAGTTCATTATATTTTATAGCAGTTCTTCATAAAATAGAGACTTGCCTCTTTATCACTGAAGCAGTTTTATTTTTTGTAAAATTCATACATTGTATGGGAAATTATATAATATTCATTCACACTAAAAGTAACCCATTAAAACCACATTTTTGAGTAAGTAATTTAGTAAATAATGATTAGGTAGTATGACTTTGTAATATGTATATAAAAACTCTTCATTATTGATACATTTCTAGATTTTAGTCAAACTCACAAAATAATTGACAAACTATTTAAAGCAACCCTATTGTTTTGACTATATCCTATGAGAGAAGCAAGTAAGTTTAAATCAAACTCTACCTTCTTTTACATATTTTTAGTCCTGTGATGCTTTTAAGGCCTTGCTAGTCCAATAGCGTAATCGGTTCGAAAAAAACCTTTAGGTATTAAAACCATACCAAGTCGCAAATGAGAAAAAAATATACTTGACCTTTTTTTAAAAAAAAATCGCAGTTGTTACTGTGGTATGAAAAATGCCGAAAGATCATAAATAACGAGTACTATAATGGTATGAAAGGATATTATGGTTCTCTTTACGGTTCCAGAGATATCCTGATTTTTCATGTCAACTCCATACAAATTTTTTGTAAATAAATTATAAGTTGACAGATTTTAAGTTAAAATAACTCAAATGTATATTCGGGTATCATTATAGTACACTGAAGCTATTCCAAGTAAAAAAGACGATACTTAAAAATAAAAGTCCCTAAGTCTATGAAAGTCGATTCTCAGCCCAGTGTGCGGCGGCCAAGTAGCCCGTTGTTCGGATGAATATCTATACTATAATAAAACTGTAACAAGTCGAAATCTGTACATTAAATATTTTTTGAAAATTTTAGTCAGGGTAGACTATGTTATCGATATAGAAGCCAAAAATAATCTTTTTACAATTTTTGTCTGTCTGTCTTTCTGTCTGTCTGTCTGTCTGTCCCTATGAACACGCATCACTCTGAAACTACTGAACCAATCTTGACGAAACTTGACATAGTGATAACTAATACTACGAGATTACATCAAATTTACTTTTTGTCCCATAAAACGCAAAGGGTTCTCCAGGATAAAGGATTAAAGCCTAGAACCTAAACCCGTATTACTCTGAAAGTACTGAACCAATTTTAACGAAACTTTACACAGTAATAACTGATATTACAAGGCTACATCCAGGATACTTTTCGGCCCATAAAACGCAAGGGGTTCTCCAGGATAACGAAAAACAAAAATTTGTAGTTAACGTAACTAGACTTTTTTGCGACACCTTAGTACAAGAGCCGGCAACGTTGAAAGAACAAGAATTTTAGAATGCCTGGTTCTTTAATATATCAATATATATATATTTTTGTATCATACGAGGCAAATGAACAGGTGGGTCACGTCATGTTAAGTGACCACCACCTCTATAGACACTAGCAACACCAGGGGTGTCGCAAGTGCGTAGCCAACCTGTATATGCGGGAGGGTAAGGGAAGGCAAAGGAGGAAAGGAGAAGAGAAGTGGGCTTCCAACGCTCTCACTGACCAAACGAAACAATACAATGCAAGCGTTGTTATTTCACGTCGATTTTCTGTGAGAGGGTGGTGTTAGAAGGACACTTGGTAGCCGGTTAACGTTGTATTTTTAATGCGCGTTTTGATTTAATTAATTTTGATTTATGAATAGGTTTAGAAACATTTTTTTTTTTCAGTAACTTTTATACGCGATTAAAAGCATACATTTATCACAGTCAGACACATTTCTTTATAAACAGTCATATATATATACCCACTGATATATTTTATAAATAAAAATAATTAATTTTAAACCAATTATTTTTTTTCATAACAAAGAACAAATTTCATTTTATTAAACATTATTGATATTAAGATTTCACCATATATAATGCACAACGATAAACGTAAGGGTATGTACGTATGACTTGGGATTGACGCCATTTTAAATATATGCGTCGTCGACCATCAGGCTATACGAAACCGAAATAGCTTGGGCCGGCGAGGTGAAATATCTCGGCGTCACTTTAGATAAACACTTAAATTTCGATTCACACACAGATAGAGTGTGAAACAAAGCCACTATGGTCTTGGGTCGTCTCTATCATTTGCTTTGTCATAAGAGTAAAATGTTCCCCAGACATAAACTCACTTTATATAAAACTTGCATCCGTCCGATTATAACGTACAGTTGTTCGGTTTTTGCACATGCGCAAAATCGTATTCAAAACTTACAGGTTCTTCAGAACCGAGCCCAACGTAAAATAACCGGTGCCCCATGGTACGTCCGGAATAAGGATCTCCACAGGGACCTGCAGATGCCTTCTGTCTGGGCGTATATAAAATCACTCACACGTAGTCATTTCGAAAAAGTCGCGAATCATCCCAGCCCTTTAGTGGTATCCGCCACGAACTATGAACCCGTACCCAACGCTGCGCAGTATAGAAGACGACCGCGAAACATTTTTACCGACCCTCCTGATTCAATCACGTCAGCGAAAGATCAGTAGCAGCCTGTCTCTTCAAACAAAGCGTGTTCACGTCCACGCCCGCATAATCACTATCACGCCACCGTGGTCTGGGGGTAAATTTCGCTCCCGCACACCAGATTAGGCCCCGCTCGGCAACGGTTCAAGCCTAGGTCCGTTCCCTCGGCGGGGAGCCCTTGAGTACGCTGCTCACGTGATACAGTGATACAAAACTTTACATCACTGCTACAACATCACACACATCACCTATACACACGTGCACGCCTACACGCTTACATGCTGTTTTTCTTTTTCAGAAAAATAAACACAACAAAGAGTTCTACCCTTATTTTTCCCTATCCTATCCTGTATAGTTTGGATAAATTTTTCCGACACAAAATACATACAGGAGTTGTTGAGGCACGCATGCTTGGTACACATACATGTTTCAATATTTTATATACGTATATCTAGATAGCTTAGCTTAGTTTAGATCAGATAGGTTGTGATTTTTGCATGAAACAGGCGACAGCCCAAGCCGAGGTGTACCGTGCACCCTTGAGTTGGTCGCCCAACCATCCTAAGTCGGTTGAGTGCCTTCAGCGCTCGACTCAATAGTTCGGTGAAGCTGTAAAGACCTTACCAGGTCAACAGCGTATACAATTCGAAAAAAAAAATGCCTCGATAACACACGCTGCCACAATTATCGCTATCTTTATCGTGGAGCCAGTACTGCACTAAACTATAGCTATAGCTATATTCTATACACATTATTTTTATAGTAATAAATCGGTCTAAATATTGAGTAATAACTGAATTAGTGTGGAAGATAAAATTTGTACTTATTTATATCTAAATATAGTAATAATAAAATTACTGCTATTCTAACATGGGGTAAGATTACTTTTATTTTTATTTCCAAAAAATAGCATCAAGCACATTATTGTCAATACCAAAAATGTCTTTCAATAATAATTCCATTTTAATAACGTTTCTAAGTTAGTGGAAAAAATCATCCTAAAATTATTTAAAAATCAATATTTTTGTCTGTGAAGGTACGATATGCACAAATAAACGCAACTCTCACCGGCAGCCAGTTAGCCCGTTGTTAGGATGAATATAATGTATAAAACTGGCTTGATTGATTCTTCCCGGTATGGCCTCTGCCTATATAGGTAATTTCGCCAATATCAATTGTGACAAATACACGTTATGTATTTAATGCCAAATATTCAGTATAACAACGTAGAATAATCTACAATAGAAACATATCAACATAGATAAATTATCAAGAAGTGATAGGCACTATGTTGTGAATGGTACAGAGATTATTTATAAAAATGTATTAGAAATATATTTAAAATATGTTTTCAAAACAGTTTATAACTCCTTAGACTATAGTTTCAAGCAAGTGACATTTGACAGTTCGGCGCGATGTTTGACGCTTCGATACGGTGTTCATATATTTTTTTTTAATATAATGGAGTATAAAAAGGTTTTAATACAAGTTGAAGATCGTTATGATAAAGTAAGCGGTAGAGATGTTTATTTAGTTTTATCTAGGTTAGTTTCTATCTTAATTGACCTGGTAGATGATTTTTTTTTTTTTCGAAATGACTACGCTATTGACAGGAGCAAGGTCTTAACATATTTACCGGACTACAAACAACGGAGTGGTAGATGATGCTACGAACGGGTACTAGGCTTATTTAAAATAAAAATTACATGTAATCTGGGTATATGTTTCAGTGAATGCGTGGATAGTTTGGATTTTTGGCAACGGTAGTTGTGGCTGCAACTGGATACCAGTTTAATTCATTTTTTTTCGCGTTTAAAAATACGGTTGCAACCAGTGATAACCAATTTGGTGCAGACGAAGTTGCACGGGTCAGCTAGTAATAAATAAAACTGTCTTGATTGATTCTTTCCGGTATGGCCTCTGCCTATGTAGGTATTTTCGCCAATATCAAGTGTGACAAATACACGATATAAATTTAATGCCAAATATTTAGTGTAACAATTTAGAATAATCTATAATAGAAACATATCTACATGGATAAATTACTAAAAGGTGATAGGTACTATGTTATGAGTGGTACAGAGATTATTTATAAAAATATATTGGAAATATATTTAAAATACGTTTTCGAAACAGTTTATAACTCTTAGACAATAGTTTCAAGCAAGTGACAGTTGACGACGCTTCGGCGCGATGATTGACGCTTCGATACGGTGTTCATATATTTTTCTTTAATACAATGGAGTATAAAAAGGTTTTAATACAAGTTGAGAATAGTTATGATAAAGTAAGTGGTAGAGATGTTTATGTAGTTTTATGTGGGTTAGTTTTCATCTTAATTGATCCTGGTAGATGTTTTTTTTCTTCGAAATGACTACGCTATTGACCGAGCAAGGTCTTAACAGCTTTACCGGACTACAAACAATGGAGTGTTTAATGGTGCTACGAACGGGTACTAGGCTTATTAAAAAAAAATACATGTAATCTGGGTATATGTTTCAGTGAATCCGTGGATAGTTTGGATTCACAATTGGAAACGGTAGTTGTGGCTGCAATCGGGTATCAGTTTTATTAAATTTTTCGCGTTTAAAAATACAATGGAAACCAGTGATAACCAATTTGGTGCAAACGAAGTTGCACGGGTTAGCTAGTAAAATAATAAAGTAATTTGATACGCCATACTGTTACTTTTGGTGGCTTGCCAACTTTATGTGAACTGAGAAATCTTTAACATATACATTATTTGTGATATCAAAAAAACAAGTCAAATATCTCTGTTAAATATCAAATATAGAAAAATCCTATATTTCTACATCCATGGACTCTGGGGTGGCAACCACTACACCCACTGCTCGGGATACCTAGCCTAGGCAGTGAACTGTATATGAATTGGCTGGAGGTTGATACCCCTTAAAAATGTACCTATGCCGAAAGTATTTCCTTATAACCGGGATACAAGCTCACTCGCCTTATGTAATAGGTCTTCTCCCCGCCGTTGCCGTTGGTGAGAGTGTAGGAACTCCATTTTTATATTTACGTGCTGGTAACCTTTTTACTGCGACTCTCACTGTGTGTTATAAAATATATTAGAAAATGTCGAATGGAGCGACTTCCGTTTTTTGCATTGTCATGAGCTACGAGTCTGTCACTGATAATTTTTATTGTGAGTGTATAATTATTAAATGTTTTCCTAAACTGGTGACCCCGAACTATTTACACGAAGAGATGTCGACCAACGAAAAAAGTGATGAAAATATACTTCGCAAGACTCGGAAGAAACTGCAACCGAATTATTTAAAGTAGGTATAAAAATTCCTCCTTTTTGTTCAGATGAACCCAAAATATGGTTCTCTCAAGTCGAAGCATGCAGTTCTCCATCCACAGTTTAGGAAAACATTTAATAATTATACACTCACAATATAAATTACCAATGACAGATTAGTAGCTTATGACAATGCAAAAAACAGAAGTCTTTCCGTTTGACATTTTCTAATATATTTTATAACGCACAGTGAGAGTCGCAGTAAAAAGTTTACTAGCACGAAGACATGAAAATGGACTTTCTACAAGAGTACCAATTACTCTTCTTAATTGTGACATTGAAAAATTTGAAAAACAAATGAAATTCTTCTTAATTATTTATACTTACAGATTTATTGGTATAAAAGTTAGTTAGTTTTACTGATTTCAATATTGTTCGATACGTAAACTATAATTAGGTGGTAATATTAGTCTTTTAATGATATTAAGTTTTGGTTTGGGTGAGCATAGACAAGTACCAGCTGCCACGTTGGTCTCTAATAATTGCACTTAGCAGTAAGTAGCTACTGTTTTCGCGCCATTAAATGCCATAGTACCGGGTTCTACAAAACATATGTTGGATAAAATTAACATGTAACACAATTAATTATAGGTACTATGATACTTAATGACCCAAAAGCAATACATATATTTTAAATAACTTTTTTTTTTTATTGAAGCACGACTTAGTGACTGCTCTATCATCATCATCATCATCTCAGCCTATAGTCGTCCACTGCTGGACAAAGGCCTCACCATACGTTCTCCACAGCGTACGGCTCTGTGCCGCCTGTAACCAACGGCTCCCCGCGACCTTTATAATGTCATCGGTCCATCTGGTGGGGGGCCGTCCCACGCTGCGCTTTCCGGTGCGTGGTCGCCACTCTAGGACTTTTTTGCCCCATCGCTCATCAGTCCTTCGAGCTATGTGCCCTGCCCAATTCCACTTCAACTGTGATATTCGGTGAGCTATGTCGGCAACTTTAGTTCTCCTACGGATCTCCTCATTTCTGATTCGATCACGTAGAGAAACCCCGAGCATTGCTCTTTCCATCGCTCGTTGGGTGATATTGAGCTTTCTTATGAGGCCCACAGTTAGCGGCCACGTCTCAGTGCCGTAAGTCATCACTGGCAACACGCATTGGTTGAAGACTTTAGTCTTCAAGCACTGGGGTATTGAGGAAGAGAAAACAGTTCTGAGTTTCCCAAACGCTGCCCAACCAAGTTGGATTCGGCGATTTACCTCTTTCTCGAAGTTGGACCTACCAAGTCGAATAGTTTGTCCTAGGTATATGTACTCGTTAACAACTTCGAGTGTAGAATTCCCAATAATTATTGGGGTGGACACTACGTGGCTATTCGACATGACTTTTGTCTTCTCCATGTTCATTTTAAGGCCCACTCGTTCAGAAACTCTACTGAGGCTATCTAGCATCGTGCCAAGGTCCTCCGGAGATTTTGCCATGACCACGATATCGTCGGCGAAACGAAGATGGGTGATGTACTCACCATTTATGTTAATGCCAAGTCCACCCCATTCCAGAAGCTTGAAGACATCTTCCAACGCAGTTATGAACAGTTTCGGAGATATAACATCCCCCTGTCTCACACCTTTCTGCAGTTGAATTGGTTTCGAGCTCTGATTCTGGAGTCGAACTGACATGGTGGCGTTTTCGTACAAACACCTTAGCACCTTGATGTACCGATGGTCGATTTGGCACCTCTGAAGAGCCTCCAGCACCGCCCATATCTCAACCGAATCAAAGGCTTTCTCATAGTCCACAAACGCCAAGCAAAGAGGCTGATTATACTCCTCGGTTTTCTGTATAACCTGCCGCAGCGTATGTATGTGGTCTATGGTACTATAGCCTTTCCGGAAACCGGCTTGTTCGGGTGGCTGGAAGTCGTCGAGCTTGCAAGCGAGACGATTCGTGATGACTCTCGAAAACAGCTTATAAACATGACTCAGAAGCGTGATGGGTCTGTAATTCTTAAGAAGTGTGTTGTCACCTTTCTTAAAAAATAGTATCACCACGCCTCTGTGCCATGCTTGTGGCGTAGTACCCTCGAGTATGACAACGTTAAAGAGCCTCTGAAGGACTTTCAACACCGGTATTCCACCCGCTTTCAGAAGCTCCACCGTAATTCCATCATCACCCGGTGCTTTATTGTTCTTCAGCTGTTTAAGAGCCATACTAATCTCGTACATGCTGACGTCCGGGATATCTTCGGTATAATTCGGAATCAGTTCAGCTCTTGGGTCTATAGCTGGGCTACCAACTGGTTTCGATGTCGACGTGTATAACTGCCCATAGAATTCCTCGATTTCTCCTAAAATCTTTGGTTTGGACGAAACAATGTTACCATCCTTGGTCTTCAGCCTCATCAGCTGGCTTTGCCCTATAGCCAGATCTCTTGAGAACACCTTAGAACCTTTGTTGTGTTCTATTATCTCCTTTATACGCAACACAGCATAATAACAAGCACAGTACAATCCAAAAACATCGGCAACCACCGAGAGACATATTATCCATCGCCAGTCGTCGCTGTCATGCCGGCCATAATGACGAAAGTCACCCGGTACTGGATATGCACAGGCTGATCCCGAAATGCGACGCGCAGAAGCGAGTCACTATGACGGACTTTTTCGTCATTTACATGGTGGTTGCGACCCAGTCAGCCTGTAAAACCCTACCACCCCGCTTTCGCCATTGCCTCGTTCGTTATTCAGCAGGGTACACAACGTGCAGGTGAGGTTGGCTTGGGTGTCTCGAGTCTTAAGATGTTACTCGACACCCCTTACACCCCGAAATTTTGAAATTACAGGCAGTCCTCGTACTTACGGCATGTTAGGTTCTCGAAATACGCGACGTAAATCGAAACGACGTAAGTCGATACATATTTTTTCATGTTTCCATGTAACACTCGAGGGTTAGGTTAGATTAAATATGTATGTAAAAACAAATACTGTCAAAGATGTAAAAAGACTAATGTATTCGTTTTGATTTTCCATTGTGCATGAAATAAACTGAACAAAATCAGTGGCATGTGCGGGATAATCCCCGCGACAAGTGAATTCTCCTATGCCGGAAATCGAAACGACGCAAGTCGAGGATATGTAGGTGTATATAATATATATATTTTTTATTTTATTTATTTAGACACTTGGTGCTTATCTAAAAGAATATTACAATGTCTTCATCCTTATTAATACTGTAAATGCGTATTTGAGTTTGTTTATTTATTTCTTACATTTTCACAACTTAACTATGTATCCGATCGTCATGTTATTTTGCGTAAACAATGCCAATATTATAGAAAAGGGCGTATTTTATCTATAAAATAAGTTCTGTTCTTGTAGGATGTGTCTCATCTCTCAAATCTACACTAACCCGAAGGTAGATGCGGTCAAAAGCTAGTATACGCGTTTCAAATTTTTAAGAAACTACGATTTTTAAAAGCAATTTGCGATTAAGGATTTGCATTTATTTGACAAATAGAAGTGGGGAAAGCGATATAGTACGCATGAGTAGGGCAACGGGTAGTAATTGACAATTATTGTTGGTGCGCTTAAATTACTGCCAAACTTAGAATAACGAATATTATCGAAAAAAGAAACTAAATCTACTGAGCACCAACAATAACCTTTTATATGTATATTAGTTAAGCATGACCAGAATTGAGTCGTAAAACATGAGCTAAATTTAGTTTTACCCATTCCAAATATTTTACGTTAATTTCTAAGATCTTCAAATTTGATGACTAAAACTTTATGGGGAGCAAAATTTGAACTTCGTTTTCGGTGTATAAAAAATAGAAATCTGAAAAAAATTAAACTATTAATAAATAAATTTAAAATAATTAAAAAAATATTATTAAATGTTATATTAACTATTAAAATTGAATTTAACTCATTTTGAAACGTTAAGACACAATTATTGCATTTTGTGTTATTACTGTACTGCATAATCATAATCTTCACGATTAAGAAAATCCTATTGACTCTACTCTGAGCAAGATGTCACTGATTCAATGATTTACAAAATATTTTTGTAATATAAGCAGCATACGAACCTCATTGAGTTGATATTTTGCAAAATTTGCATATTTTTGGGCACTGTATGTTTAATTTAATACAGTTCCAGATGTTTTTTGCTTGAAAATAAGGTACAAGACTGTAATTTTATGCATTATTCAGATTACCTTGCTTTTTATAATATATCCCATTTTGTTGAAATAATACGTATCTAATAAAAATATTTTACAAAATTCTACAATTAAAACATTTAAAAATTGTAGATCTCAATCGGAACTGCTGGATGAAATTACTTAATATCTATAAGGTTTTTAATATTTACATACATTTATACGTACTAGCGGATGCCCAGTGGTCGACATTCGACCATAGTTAATTGATTTTTAAAAAGTTTGAACTTTATTAGGGTTCTTTTGTCAAAGAAATACTTCTATAATCAAAGGTTTTCATCATGGTTACTCAGTTATTTGCCATGATCTTTAATTATATAAACATTTAAAAAAATCTATGTGTAAATGAAAATTGAAGTTAATTATGAATTTGAAACAAAAATCACGTGGTAAAGCTCTCAAATTTTAAGCAAACATAACTTTACGAAAACAAAGAAATTTATCGCAACCTATGACACAATTTTCAATCAATTTTACACGACACCATGGGTGGGTGGTATTTCTGGGTGATATTGAATTAAATGTAGTCTGTTCATTATGAGAAATAACGATATGCCCAGTATCATCGTTTGGAAAAGTAATGAATGCACGCACAATAGAATGAAATGGTGAATGCAAGACAAAGATGTTTTTAATACTGCGATTAGCTTTTGAAAATAAATTCTTTTTTGTTGCTACATGAGGTTGAATTGTAACCGCGGAGGTCTAAGTCATGGATTACTTTTATGAACAAAATTCCTATTTTGATTATACAAAGTATTATTTGGTTCATTTTTTCACTAATTCATCATTTGAAGTGAGTTCACCATAAAAAATAATAAACATTACAATAATAGTTATATTTTATAATATCATTGTTGAATGTAGGATGAAAAATGATAATCAGAACGTAAGAGTTAAAAAATACATATAGTCGAGCATAACAACCTCCTTCGTAACCTTTTTTGAAATTTGTAATTATTGACAGCTGTCAAAATGTCTTTTTTATTTACATGTGTGTATATGTTGTGTAAAATTCGAGTAGTAGTGTGAGTAGTGCATATTTTAATTAATTTAATGTATTTCTAATGCATTTTATATAAAATAAACAGCTTTCTGCACTTCTCCGCCATATAAACTTTAAATATGCCAAATTTCAAATTCACCCGTTGAGGGGAAATAGGTTAAAAAGGGGTACAATTTTTTTTCTTCACGTATTAATATATAGATACATATTACATTTCATTCGCGACGAATTTAATGTATTCAATAAAAAAATATCAGCTGAAACTTATAAATAAAAATCTATACACATAAGTCAAATTGAGGTTGCCATTATTTATACCGGCCTTAATTTAAAAACGGCTGAACCGTGTTTGACGAATCTTTTACTGGCAGATAGGGAATTTTGTTGTTATCTAAAGTGTATATTCCCATACGCGTTAAGATTTTATCAGACGTGACTTAATGGCAATGTGATTATCGGAGGTAAGTAATAATGAGAAAATTTGAATTAAAAAGTTACACAACTAATTCAGATAAGACAAGTAGTATATATGCAACAAGAAAACCATTCGTATGAGAACAAACTATTGTTTTGTCCACGGCTTCGCTCGTATTGATGTTGAATAGTAGTAGTACTCCACGCCTTTTGTACGCCTACGCCTTTGACGACTTATGTACATAATTTCTTTATGATCGGTTGAATAGTCAAGGTATAAAAGTGTTTGAAAAAAAAAATCACATTCCCATTATATATTATTAATATTATATAATTATTCATGCTATATAATTAAGTAAAGATTAAATTCGTTGAAAATACAAATGTTAGGAATTTATTTCTTGAACTAAAATAATCAGAAGAATTCGAGCCATATTTTTATATTCTAAAACAACTCTATCACTTTTTTGCAGTAATAGTTAACTATTTGCGTATTCCCGTCGATATAATTAATTTAACACTGGAAGAATTTATCAACAAAGATGATAAGATATCTAGTAAGAGCAAAGAAAATACAGTTTTGCATTTGCCTAGACATAAATATAGGTACTCTGATCCATATTAATTTCAACTGAATGTTTGTGCGTTTCACTTTATCGTAGGAGTGTTTTCAATCTTTCTTATAAAATTTCTAAGATGATATTAGAAATCGAAGAACTGATTCGTTTTACAGTTCATATAAAACACCGACTTGAGCATATTATTCAAGTTCTAAATATAATACCGAACATAGTTTGTTATTAATTTGAATCGATGCTTTTTCATTTCTCCAAGGTTTATTTTAATCTATCGCATGTATGTAATTTTTTATTACATATTATTTAAAGAATATTGATTATTTCTGATGTTACTTTATCCAATATCGTATTAATCCATACCCAATTTAATTTTAATTACGTTGAGTGCTTTGTGTAGATCAAAATTACCCTTTACAGAATATCATTTAAATAAATAGCTTAAAGGATATCACAAATTTAAAATTACGTGTAACAAAACAAAGTTTCTTTGTTTGAAGATTCTAACGTACACTCCACGTCAATCTTTTTGGCCGCTCTGAATATAGCCGTAAGTTCTGTATCGCTCGTAATGTGGTCAAAGTTTAATACAAGACAGTTCAAATATTATTTTGGGAATTTAAAATGGTATTTATTTATTTACCCACATCCTCCCCTCACCCTTCCCTTTCACCCCCTTCCGTCTCCTCTCCTTCTCACCAACACAAGTTGGCAACGCACTTGCGACTCCTCTGGTGTTGCTGGTGTCTATGGATGGTGGCGATCACTTAACATCAGGTGACCCACCTGTTCGTTTGCCTCCTATGACATAAAAAAATAAATCTTAAATTGTTTTGATGTTATACATATAATACAATACGTATTTATATCTTAAATTGTAGCGGGCGCAATTATGTTCAGACCGGTCAAAATGTTATTGGGTGCTTTAGCTTCTATAACTTCGATGAACTGTAAATGTCAGTGTCATAAAATGTATCTACATCTTTAGACAATAATAACGCCCTACATCAGGTTCACCCAATATTACAGTTACACGAGAAGCTGGGACGGAACTTTAGTATGTTATATTTATCACTTTACATATCTTGTATCAAAGCATATTTGTATCTATATATTTTACTTGTATCTATATATTCTACTAGCTTCTCCACGCAACTTCTCTCTCGTTAATATACATTCTACCTTTCACTCGGGAAAAGTTGGATCAAGGCACTCTGTCCTTTTTTATCCCTGATTACGTTTATTCATTATTTTGTTGTGGTTGGTTGAGTAGCTTAAGCGTGAAAGCGTAACAAATAAACAAACACATCTATATTGGAATTTATAAAATTACTTAGGATTGTTCATAACGAATTACCTTAGTGCTATTATACTTCTATTTAACATATTGTCAAATTCGTTCTAAATTTATTTCATTCTATTACCATTTTAAATATTTTCAGCTTTGTTATTATTTACACCCAAAGAAAGTAAAATTTAAACAACCTTCTTCTGAACGCATAATTCGTCGGAATTTCCGATATGGGACTAGATAAAATTCTAACTCCTATACACTTCAAATACACTTCAAAGAAAAACCTAATAGAAACGTGTGAATTCTGGCGGCTGCAATTTATAGTGGGTCATTAAATTCCATCACAGCTTGGTCGTAAAAATGACAGGTCGCAGTACTTAATGGGGAAAGAAATAAATAGCTTTTCAGCACTCTAATTGAAGATGGGTTTAAGTTATATATTTAAACATTCACGTAAAATTAAACTCGTTTAAGACCTTTGCATCGGCCTTTAAGAAATCTTTGCATGTAATTTTTGTGTGCATAAAATAATATATTTCGGTTATAAATTTTGATAAGATTGATATATTAAAAGAAGAAACAAGATTTATTTAAATAACCTAACTATAAAGCGATATATACCTTTATCATTGGTTTTAAATATTTAACCTCTTTAGGGCTAAAGCACATTAACTTAAAGAAGCATTTTTGACGTGAAACATCTATAACCAAGGCTAAACTTGATTGTTGACCTGGCGAGAAGTGGCGACGCAAAACACGAACTTTGCACTATTAACGAAATACTCAAAAACATTTCCAAATCTATCTGCATAAACATAAGATTCAAATTGTTTTGTCGGCTACTCGTTCTACTAGTGTTACACAGCACGCGGCGACGACCTTGTTGAATTTTTGTATTTCATAAAAATGAATATTTATGTAATAAAATAAATAAGTCATTATTTTAGGGAACAAATTTGTAATGCTTTATCTTTTCATTCCTCTGAACTGAACTCTTAGGCATATAACTTATATAAAACAATTCCCATGGTTCATATCTGCCAGGTGTCCCGTGACAGCTCAATTTCATTAATAAAATGTACCTGTTAGTGATCCTGTGATTCATTTTCAATGTAATTTCTATTTTACAACTTTCGACTTGCCTATTTTAAAATAATTTCAAGACTATATAATATGTTATGAATTTTAAGCAAATCTATAACTCCTTTTGCTTTTAGTTTGTATAATTTATAAGTAATCTAGTATAATATAGAACTACAGATTCTTAAAGATTCTTAACTACTCAACTACGACCCCTGGAAGTGGAGCGGAAATTTAATTTAATTTAATTTTATTGGTGGAACCGAGGGTTATTAATTATTTATATATTTTTGTTGAACGGTCGCGGCGAATTTCGCAGGGCCAAAAAATGTTCCTACATTATCATAAAATTATAGTATTGAGATATAGTACAATAATACTTTCATATTATCTTCTGAGGTTACTATATATTTTAAAATTACATCAGAATACAATGTAGAAAAAAACCCAAAATATCAATGCAGACTTTTATTTAACCTTAGATAACATTATTAGATTATTACAGTAATTAATAAATTTATATTAATAAATCTCGTTTTGTATAACAGGGCATTCCTGTTATTTGAATTTACGGATTTCTCAAGATATTCAATGAGTAATTAAGGAAATTTAGTTAGTACAATATTAGTGATTTTTTCCTCGTTTATCTGCTATGTATGTGAATATACAACAAAAGTACAGTTCGTTTGAGGATTAGATACGTTTAAACCACTGATTTTATTGTCATAGGACTATGCCCATTCGATAAGGAATTTGTTATAGACAGTTCTAGATTTCGTTTTTAGTTTCATTGCCCATTTGCCATTTTTTTATGTCCAATGAACCAGACCGGTATAATATATAGTGTTTATATATTACTAGCTTCATACTTCATTTTTCGAAATATAATTTTGACCCGTTAATCTCGGATATAAACAGGTATTTATACATGAGAGGAGTCTGATTTATTTATTATTTTTATTTATTTATTATTTTTGATATATATTGATTATATTGGAAATTACCTCTTATAGAGATATGCATGAATTTTAACTTTTTTATAGTAATACCATACTATCAATGACGCGGAAAATTATTTAATGAAAGAATACTTAATGATAATAACTTGTTTAGATATCAGAATTATCTACAAGGAATATTTATCGAGTCGATCGTTTTGAAGTTAATCGTCATATTGAAAAAAATAATTTCACTTATTACATAATTTTTGGGGTGTAAGGGGTGTCGAGTAACATCTTAAAACTTGAGACACCCAAGCCAACCTCACCTGCACATGGTGCACCCTGCTGATCAACGAACGAGGCAATGGCGATAGCGGGGTGGTAGGGTTTTACAGCCCGACTGGGTCGCAACCACCATGTACATGGCGAAAAAGCCCGTCATAGTGACTCGCTTCTGCGCGTCGCGTTTCGGGATCAGCCTGTGCATATCCAGTACCGGATGACTTTCGTCATTATGGCCGGCATGATAGCAGCGAGCAGCGATGGATAATCTGTCTTTCGGTGGTCGCCACTGTTTTTGGATCGTATTATGCTTACCATCAGGCATAGAGCAGTCACTTTGTCGTGCTTCAATAAAAAAAAAAAAATTAATAGTCAAAATTCTATCATCATTCATAAGCTTTCCAAGTTTCAATATTAATGAAATGATATTTTTTTTTCAGTTTTTTATTTATAACACTAAAACTCATCAATAGTTACTAAACAAAATAATACCTAAAGAGAAGCGGTTGAGAAATAGAGGAGGAAGATGTACTGGAAGACGTACTTACCTGTTTGGTTTCTGACAATTTATACATAGATATTATCTAACTGATTACGGTCCGCTACTATACTATTAAAAATATGATATGGGATTAAACAAACTCAAAATAAGTATCCTATAATCATGTACATAAAATTCCGCATTGACCGGCCGTAATCCTTTGTGAATACGTTGAATAGTTGTCGTGGTTGAGCCTAAAAACAACTGTATTTTTATTATATTTATTTATATATCTATCAAATACCTTTAAACGAGCAATTCTTGTATATTTTTATATTTGTGTATATTCAGGATCTCGGAAACGGCGTCATCTATATCTATGTAACTTAGTATGTAGGTAGTTTCGGGGACGATAAATCGATTCATAGAAAAATTATAATTAACTGAGATTTTAGGCAATGAAAAAATATAGCTAGAATATGAAGGTAAATTTCGCTGCCGCTGTCAAAACAAAAATAGCTTAGATGGAAATTGGTTGCTTCGAAAATCCGTGTAACCCCAGTTCGAATCCGAGTGAAAAATTTTTTTTTCTAAAAAAGTGATAATTTTGTAAAGCAAACCTTACAATTTATTTTAATTAAATAAATAATCTTATTATTATAATTATAAGAGAGATATCTTTTTTTAATATTTTTTTACGTGAAAAAATGCTGATTTTGTGAGGCAAATCTAACATTTTTTTAATATATTTTTTTATAAAGAACCAAGCTAGGCTCGGTCATCCAGTTACTTATATTAATTTAAATATTAATTAATAAACTGGAATCACTCATTCATCATCGATCATTCGAAATTCTCACGAATTTTAAACCAACACCGTTAAGTGAATGAATGCAAATTGAAACAGATTTGTCAATGAAAAACATTATTTGACGTAATTTTTGTATAAAAAAAAACTCCAGCATTTACTAGCATTTCAGAATTTACTTTTGTTTTTTGTTAGCGTTCACAAATTCCCACATCGTTTATGTACAGTGTGTCCTGAATATGGGATCATCTTGTTTGACATACACGTATTTGCCAAAATATTTATAATATTATTGTGTTATCTTCATGGCAGTCACATACTATGTACTACTAAATAAAGTATGAAAACCAGCTAAGTAAAGTAAACATTTGTACTACGAATTTTAATTTTATGCTCGGACAGTAAATTAGCTTGTACACTGGAGTTTACTTAAAAACATTTGTTTTTTTACATATTCACCTTTATTACCCGAATAAAAAAGGGTGGGTTTATTTGAGCACATTATCTAATGAAAGCAGTTTGTGTAAACAGCATAATTTACACATTTAAATTTCATGCAAAGGTAAATTGTAATTTTCACATAATTTTTTTATTAGCTTCATTTTTGGCAATCAGTCTATCAAATTATTACTGCCATTGTCACGTAGTCAATAATATTACGGGCTTCGTGCGATCACTTCAATATTAAGCGTCGTGTGATTATATTCTAACAAGATGGTGGATCCCTTGTTAGAATCTTCCTGGGAGTTTTTGTGGCATCTCAGAATTTCATGCTTCATGGTATTGTTTTCCATTCTCTTCACTTATGCACACTAAACTAACTATATTACGTAAAACACCATCAAATTTACAAAATATAGAATTAAATAATACAAGACTATGAATAAAATATAAAACACACTACATGACTGACTGAAATCCTGCCAAAAACTCCCTATAATTAAAATGTAAGTAAAAGGACCCAAAATTTTTATCAAACTTTTTCCAATTTCAAACACTACACCAAAGTTTTTTAAATCTACTGTTTCATCTTATTATTTAAGATCTGTGGAATATATACCTAGCAAGTAGGAGGCTCGAAATATGAACAATTTTGCACTACTATAGTTCATTTTTTTATTTAAATTTTACTTGTAGGTAACACTGTCAGTTGACAGTAAAGAATAATGATATGGCCGCTAGAGAAATATTCGTTTTGTGCGGTGTTAAATTAAGTTTTGTATTCCCACAGGACAAGGCCTTCGGTCAGCGAAGGAATTATAACACATTCGACCCAGAAATGTTTTATAACGTGAATATAAAATTATAAGAACGTTTTCAGTGTCTTAGGTTCTATTAAGTTACGAGAGTGTAGTACTTCTATTAATTATATTCTTATGGAATCATTTTGAAAGTTTCAAATCTGATTTCCGCGACGCGACGTATCAAATTTTGTCTAAATTTTCTAATGTCTACATACGGGTAAATATCATGATAGTATCTCGACGTGTATATATTTAATTTAAATCACTCTACAACTTTCATACTCAGCCTGTAGGCTGTCGGACATTTTATAAAATGGCTCAGCCCGACCTAACAATGGAAGATAAAAAATGACAAGCCTAATGCATTACTCCGACCATTCAAAAGTTTACGGGTAGGGTTTGTTAATTGGAGTTTATTTATCCGTAAACTTGATATATAGGTCTATCTACGACGCGATGAGAAACACTCATTAAAAACCTGGTATAAGATAAGAAAGAAAGGTTGAATATGGGTGTTTTATTTTTATATTTGTCGAATAAAAGGGTAGGAGCACATACTTATTGTGTTCTTGGCGGGATTTCAGTCTTGCATGTAGTGGATTTTATCTATTATTCATAATCTTGTGTTATTTGACTCTATATTTTGTAAATTTGGTGGTGTTTTACATAATATAGTTAGTTTATTGTGCATAAGTGAAGTGAATGGAAAATAATACCACGAAGCATGAAATTTTGAGATGCCACAAAAACTCCCTGGAAGTTTCTAACAAAGAAACCACCATCTTGTTAGAATATTTATCGATACGACGCTTAATATTGAAATGATCGCACGACGCTTGCAACTACGCAGTAATCTAAAAGATTGATTGCCAAAAATAAAGTAAAAAATAACTTATGTTTTGTCATGCGGGCATTTGATTAGGTCAGTGCATACTGATAAAAAAGTAAATTTATGTTAACACACTATCGTAACGTTATTGGACTTTGATTTTATTATTAAAAAAAACCTACTTATAAGCAGCTTAAACAAGCAAATAAAAAAAAAAAAAACAGTTTTTCACCTCTATCCTACGACCTGCTTAGTAGTCGTAGATGTAGCGACGCACACTGGGTTGAAAATCGGCTTTCATAGACTTAGGGACTTTTATTTTTAAGTGTTGTTTTTTTTGCTTGGAATAGCTTCAGTAGACTATTATTATACTCGTATATTCACTTGTAGTTATTTTGGTTAAAAAACTGACAAGTTATATTTTATTTACGGAAATTTTGTATGAAGCTTACATGAAAAACTAGGATATCTCTGGAAGCACAAAGAAAACCATAATATCCTTTCATACGGTTATAGTACTAATTATTTATGATTTTTTGACATACTTCATATCACGGTCACAACTGCGATTTTTTTTTTTAAAAAAAGGTCACATATTTTATTTTATTATTTTTGACTTGGATGATTTTTAATACCTTGAGATCTGAATGTTTCATGTCTAGTTTATCTAATTCTCGAAAAAAAACCTTAGGTGGCAATAAATATATAAACATATATTATTAATGACCTTAGCAAAATGAAGAAGATACAATAATCGGGAAGTATGTTAAAAAAGACGAATTAATGTGTTACAAAATTTGTATATTCTAAATCTATAATACATTAACTCATAACATACATAATACATATAACAACTATCTAGATTAGCTAAGATTAATTACTCACAAAAAATATACACAGAATTGAAAAGTGTAGATTGTTGGCGTGATGCTATAAATTTTTTTATGTATGATATTCAAGAAAGTGTATCCTAAAAAGTGAAAATCTACAGTAATAAGTAAATAATGTCTTTAATGATAAACGAATAATCAATAAGCCTATAAAATATGATAAAAAAGTAAATTAGAAGATAAAAATGTAATAAGATAGTAAAGTGTGTCCCTTTTTCGGACTTTTATTTTAAATTCGGTTCTATGATAAACACATCAAAAAACTCGGCAATCCTAAAGTTTGGGTTATTGTACCTTATAGAAAAACAAACGATTGTCTTTAGCACCTGCTCTAATAGCTGTCTTCTGCTTAGAAAATTTTAATGATAAATCCAACATTATCGCTATTTTGAGAGAAAAACTTAGTGAAGGATCTGGTTTCTTGATATTTTAATTAATTTTTACAGCTTTCAACTTGCATTTACTTCTAGTCATTTTTTTAAATGTCTCTAAAAATCTCAGTATAACGTTAATTGCTTTTCGTTTTCTCTAAAGGTCAAGAGAACCCTGGACAAAGTTCCTTTAGTGTAACACTATCTTCCTCGGAAAGGCTGTCGTCCAATTGAATTATGAGTCCTCAAACTATGCTCCGTAATTAGGTTTTAAGCTTTATAATTTGTGGCCATAGTCACAGCAGTTATAAAGTTTTAAATCATTTTCTACCACTCTATACTAAAGTACGACTCAGTAGAGATTTCCAAACGAAGATTTTACAAGCCTATGAAGTAACTACTTAAACTCATTTAATAATTAATGAGATCTTGTTTGACAACTTTCCTCCTTATTGATTTCTTCTTTTAAATATATTATTTTTAAGTCCGCTAATGAATTAATTTCAAGTTTATAACTTATTGAGACCAGCTATACACGTGTTGTATAAATTGTATGTTGAATGCATTTTCTTCATATCTTAATTCATTAAAAAATTCTTAATAGATATTTGTTTGTTCCAAAATAATGCTAGAGGATATGATAATACAATTTTGTAACACATTAACTCTAATTATAAACGCTAAAAAAATATCCAAGTCACAAAAGAAAGAAATAAAACATTTGACCTTTTTTTTAAAAAAAATCGCAGTCGTGACCGTGGTATGAAGTATGTCAAAAAATCATAAATAATTAGTACTATAACCGTAAGTAAGGATATTATGGTTTTCTTTGCGCTTCTAGAGATATTCTAGTTTTTCATGTCAGCTTCATACAAAATTTCCGTAAATAAAATATAACTTGTCAGTTTTTTAACCAAATTAACTTAAGTGAATATATGAGTATAATAATAGTCTACTGAAGCTATTCCAAGCAAAAAAAACAACACTTAAAAATAAAAGTCCCTAAGTCTATGAAAGCCGATTTTCAGCCCAGTGTGCGACGCTCAATATTAAATTATTTTCCGGATATACGGCAATTGAAACATCCTGTTTACTTGTATTTCTATGCGTACCAAACATCCGTGTTTACAGAATAGAATTTG
The DNA here is from genome assembly GCA_014332785.1 of Antheraea mylitta. NCBI lineage: Eukaryota > Metazoa > Arthropoda > Insecta > Lepidoptera > Saturniidae > Antheraea > Antheraea mylitta. Next base: position 3,380,325 of record JACEII010000011.1, read on the forward strand.
AACCCATATTTCCTCTCAATTTCATATTAACTTATAAATTATAACAATTAAGTTCAGGATGAGCTAAATATATAAGATAATTTGTAAAATTTATTTTCTAATTAATCATATATGTTTAGGTGTCAAAAAATAGATTACCGATATGACTAGCGATATAACGTTGCCATCATTTGTCATATGTCTTGTATTTTTCTCCCCCATCTCCTCGCTGCTAAGTTATTGTGAGTTTAAATCTCAACAAGGAATATTACTTAAACGAATAAAAGTTGTTACAGTAGCGGTGGGAAAAGAGGAAGCCTTTTACAATCGAGAAAAGCCGTGTTTTGCCATGTCTTTTGTGTTTTATACCTAATTATCGTTGTGTATTGGTTCTGTTGAAACTAACGCTAACGCTAACACGCAGTGAAAGTTTTCTAAGGGAGAAAAAAGGATTTTGAAACATTCTCGATAAATGAGCTATCTAACACTGAAGGATCCTTTCAAATCGGACCAGTAGTTCCTGATATTAGCGAGTTCAAGCAAACAAAGTTTTCAACTTTATAATATTAGTATAGATAAGTATAGAATATAAATCAAATATGCATATTTTATATTTTCGTAAAACTGATGCAACAAAACGTAAATTAGTAATGTAACATAATAACAAATCTTTATACATACATTTCTTCTGTACGTGTGTATGTATGTCACTGAAAGGCTTCCTAAAAGCCTGGCTTGGTTTTGATGAAACTTTGTGTGCGTATTCCAGTGGATCCGAGAATCTCTAGATTCACAATTGGACCCGGTAGGTGGCGCTGCGGTTGGATATTATTAGGCTTTTTTAATTATCAGGATGGAACAACGTCCGCATGGCCCGCTACTGTAATATAGTTGAAAAATGTTTTTCCAGCTATGTATATTCAATAACATCAATCTTAATACCGACTGATAAATAAAATAAAATCTTAGCTTCGTATATATCAATAAAGAAATCATGTTGTTAAAAAGTTTATATCTCGTTTATAATATTCTCATTTCGCACAAATCCAAGATAATATCATATTAATAAAGACCCTAGTCACGTATTCGCTTCAGGAGAGAGGTGGGGATTTCAACTTCAAAAGAAAAAATTAAACAGAAGCATCCCATGTCTTAAATGATCCATAGAGACGTCAGAGACGTGTTGTGCATTGTCAAGTATTTATATTTTTTATTATACTTTGTTTACATTACGTATTCAAAAACGGAAAAGTGATTTTGTGTTGTTCCTTTGTTTTACTTCAGGCAATAAAACAGTATTGTCTCTTATATGGAGGTACTTACATGGGCGACTGAACCTAGCTCGGTTCTTTAAAAAACATTTTTAAATTAAAATAAACTGTTAGGTATACCTCACAAAATTATCATCTTATTAAAAAAAATAATATATTAAAAAAGACGTCTTTTGCTGTCCACTCGGATTCGAACTGGGGTTACACGAATCTTTGAAGCAACCGATTTCCATCTGAGCTATTATTCTTTTGACAGCGGCGGCGAAATTTACCTTTATATTCTATCTATACTTTTCATCGCCTGAAAAGTCAGTTAAAAAAGTTTTCTATGAATAAAATCTAGCTAGATAGATTTATCGTCCCTGAAACTACCTTCATACTAAGTTTCACGGTAATAGATGACGCCGTTGCCGAGAACCTGAAAATATACAAATATAAAAATATACAAGAATTGTTCGTTTAAAGGTATTAGATAGATTAGATTTACATGGATAAGTATAGTATTCTGTACGTAATTCTCGGCCTATTTGGAAAGATTATCATATGCAATTTTATAAGAACTAGTTCCCATACAGCAACCAAAATTTTACCGTAGTGAGGGGTGCAAAGTTTTTTGTTTACGTGTTAATATATAGATATTATTATCTGTATTGCTTTTTTTTTCATTTAAAATTATTTAAATTAATTATGAAATTAACAATCCAAATTTAACTAAAACCGGTGTTCAGTAATGTCTAGATATTGTAGATCTAAAAGCAGAAACGAAGAAGGTACTAAAATGTTTTATCTTTACCTTAAAAAAAAGTTTTGAATATTTTTCCTTTCACGAGGAATTATAACATATTTCTATGATAAAAGTTAACATTTTTTAACTATGAGGTTGTATTAGTAAAAAAATTGGTTGCCTGTAAAGTCGGTATACGGGCGAAAGTTTTACGTGACAACGACTTTGAGTGGTAAAATAATTTTCGTATAGTAGTCTCTCTCGCTCTTAGGCGGGCTAACCATGCCCGAGTGGAAGGGACGCGTGCCTCTCACTCGCTCTCATTGTGAGCGCATAACGTGAGCGGAGCGTAACGCAGTTTCTTGCAGTGTCACCCGGCAAACCAATTTATAAGACGTTGTCACGTCAAAACGAACTAACACAAGATTCAACCATTGTCTCTGGATTACATTTGTACGAGTTTATTTCTATGTATTTTTTATAAGAAAATGTAAGTGAATTCTTCTGATTTATTTTTCTTCCTAAAATAATTTAATAATCGGTTCCAATAAAATTTATCCTACGACTTAATATCTCAAATATCAAAACAGTTGTTCCATGAATATATTCTACGTTGTTGATAAAATCATAGTTTATTTGTGATGACTAAAAAAAAAAAATAATTTATTGTCCTTCACTCTATGCGAAAATTATTCTATGAAAGCTTTATCTACTACCAAAAGCTGATTCTTATCTCCATAAGTTTTTATAAGTATAAATGAAATATGTTCGAGAAACAAAATGCAATCACATTTAACGAAACATCCAAACGTGTGTGATAGTTTTATGATACAAATGAACTGTTTTTTTTTATAAGCTTATAATGGCTTACTGCTTATATCGTTCACACTGTATTCAATGTAATGTATTATTAATATTATTAAAAAAGATAAAAAATAATATAGTATGATATATTTAACGATCTGGTTTTGCTTATAACATCCCACTTATTTACAGTAGGGATCCCGTAACTCGTAGTAAAAACAGTCTAAACACATCCTGTACATTTTCTAATTTGTTCACTAACAATTGAGAATGTTTTTTGTTTTAACCCCAGAATAGAATGTCTTAAAATGAAATCTAAATTCATAGGAGTCTGATAGACACAATTCAGACGTGTTTCAATTTTGTGACTATGTGACTCGGATAAATTGAAGGGTCAATTGTCACTATGAATTTAATATAATCAATTCCGTTTTGCATAACTTTTGGCCTCTGCAAACTATGAATTCACCGCTAGCCAGAAAAACAGACAACAGAAAATCAACAATATTTAAATTACTTAAATTAAACTTTTAAGATACACAAAAAAGTGTGTGTCTACTTATGTACACGCGTTAGAAGTTATAATTCTTCGGCGTAACAAGATTAGTCTTTTCAAAAATTTTATTTTTCGCCTTATTCTACGTTGTAGAAAAAACGACACTAACAATAGAAAAAAGGTAGTTAATACATTGAAATTTTTAATAGAAAGAAATACACACAACAAATACAAAGAAACAAAATGTTGACTATAGCTAACTTCAGGGTGTCGGTTTTTCGTGACGGTGTGCGTACGCATCGTAATAACTTCAGGGTGTCAGTTTTTCATGACGGTGTGCGCGCGCATCTTAAAATTTACTCTCATCATTTTTTCCTAACGCGCCAAAAGAACTATAACGTCAAAAAAAAAAAACAGAAAACCTTTAATCAACCATATATAAATGAAACAAATAATTTAAGGTTTTTTTATCTCCCTTTGAATTGGATAACCGTTTACTGTAGTCCGTAAAAAAAATTTGATATTATTTTGTCTGAAACGTGCATGACTCCATACTTTTTTTACGAGTCGAATGAACTCCATAATATATATCTTTCCTTCCATCGGAAATTCCTTCAGATATTCATTTCGAGTGCGTGTGTAATGCGTACAAAGATGGCTGTTATGGTAAGCATAGTGTAGTAGTATAGCCATAACACTAGAATTATGGAAAGACCATTTTATAAATCTGATTACATTGGTATAGCGCTATTATTTTTCATATTCGATCGGTGATTGATTATGATTTTTTTATAAATAAACTTATTGCTGTAAACAAAGTTGTGTCACTTTAAATGGAGAGAGCGTAATTATTTCGTATTTGAAGGGAAAACTTTTTTAGCCCCGATGAGTGATTTTTGACAAGGGTAACCTTGTGGTTTTGTATCACGGATGATGCCACTTTTTCCTTAGCTGAAAAACGTTATCATGATAATTAATTTTAGGGGTGTAAGGGATGTCGAGTAACATCCTAAGACTTGAGACACCCAAGCCAACCTCACCTGCACGTGGTGCACCCTGCTGATCAACGAACGACGCAATGGCGATAGCGGGGTGGTAGGGTTTTACAGCCCGACTGGGTCGCAACCACCATGTACATGGCGAAAAAGCCCGTCACAGTGACTCGCTTCTGCGCGTCGCGTTTCGGGATCAACCTATGCATATCCAATACCGAGTGACTTTCGTCGTTATGGCCGGCATGACAGCGGTGACCGACGATGGATAATCTGTCTCTCAGTGGTCGCAACTGTTTTTGGATTGTACTATGCTTACCATCAGGCATTGTGCAGTCACTTTGTCGTGCTTCAATAAAAAAAAATTAAGTTATTAAAGTATAAACGTCCCACTTAATTTACTTTTGATAGCGCTTATTAAAAATATATGTAAGTAATGAAAGTAATATTCGAGGATTACAATAATATTCCTTAAATTATCATATAGGTTACCAATAGTCCTTCTCATACTGTAGTCCAGTGACGCTATTAAGACCTTGCTAGGTCAATAGCGTAGACAGTTCGAGAAGAAAAAAAACCTTCTCATACTCTTACTTTAAGCACTAATGTCGTTAATGGTGATTTAATAATGATTAATCTACTAGAAAATGTAGTGATCATTTCAAAGTCCAAAATAATCTAAAGGAAGGACCTTTCAATAGTAAACACATAATGGGACCCATGTTTATTTTCCTTTATTGGGAACGCAATTAAGATTGGGCGATAGGTATATTTATATAAACTCTATTAGAGTTCTAATTTTACACAGTGAATGTTATTTTGTTGGTTATCCTTGACGGGAATGAATGGAAGCAATCTTATGATTTAATGAACTCCAGTTTGTGCTCCTACGCCTATAATTCAATTTTTAATTGAATATTGTTGTATTTATAAACAAGCAGTTGAATAGGTTCTAATTACTTGTTTTTTTTAACGTTCACGACATTTTAAAACACGATAGATCGTTAAAAGCAATTCACTTGATATTCTTTTATGTTAACATACTTATATACCTATTGTTTTTTTTATATTATAGTCAGCATTAAATATAGTTTATTCAATTTAGACCGTAAAATAGTGCTTGCGAACGTAAAAATTACCACCGGTTGGTAGAATAACCGAGATGAACCGGCAAAGTACTTTTTCTGAGTTATTATTTTTTGATTGCATATATTTCTATGACAATGAATTGTAATTACAACGGTTTATAATAAATGTTAGAAAATACGTATATTGCCAGCCGGTTGGTCAGGGAAACCACTAACACTCTGTAGACACTGACTATTTATCCGGGCAGAGATCCGCCTTGCAATAACTTTCACATAGGAATGCGTGTAGATCGATTTTTTTTTCGAACTGTCTATGCTATTGACCTAACAAGGTCTTAACAGCTTTCGTGTAGATCGACGAGATCCTGCCTTTTATATGCCGAACTGTGGAAGTCAAAGCAATTTACTATTTACTCGCTTTTTCCCAATATAATTAGTAACACAAAGATATTAACATTAACATAAATGTACAAATGGGGTCTCATTTCCAAACTTCATCGTTGTTCACATATCGATCCCCACTCTATGGAATTAGGACATTGAAACTTGGTTAATATGGTGTTTGGACATACTATCGGGACTTAATGTGCTTTAGGCACCTATCTCCATTCCCTAAAATACTATTACTGACTTTACTATGTCTGAAACATTGAATCGCCAACTTCTTATTATTTCTAGTATATATATAATAGTTTTGTTGATAGATTTAAGTAATAATAATTTAAGCACACCACGTTCCAGTTTCAAGCACGGGGCTTATGTCCTAATGAATCGCGACCAGCATTGAAACAAGCTTGTCATAGTCTTTTTGTTTGTCATGTTTCGCGATCAGCTAATGTATATTCAGGTACTGAGAGGATTCCAGGCTGGTATTATAACAACGACTAGAGTGTAGATCCCTTTGCGGTAACCATTGTACGTGCATTCCAATACCTAATATCAGATACAGGGCAGTCATTTTGTTGTACTTCGATAAAAAAAAGTCGGGACAGTGTCAACAGAAGTAAAAATTAAAAAAAAAAAACAGTTCTTTGTTAAATTTTAAAATCAATTGCAGTTTGCATTATTTTCATAACGTTATTCTCAAAAAGAAACGACTGCGATGGGTAGGACATGTGCATCCAGTAGAAACAACTCGTTTGCCAAGGCAAATTCTGCTTGGAGAGGTTGCATATGCAAAGAGGTCTATTGGCCGTTCTATGCTTCGTTTTAAGAATTGCACATACGTGACATGGATACATTCAAAATCCCAAGCAACCAGTTGGAGAAGCTAGCTATGGACCGAGCTAAATATTGGGGTCTAATTCACGAAGATCAAAGCACGATACAACCTGTTTTCGGCAACTGGAAGAAAAACGCATGAAGCGTGGGGGAAAAAATGTACATACTTGCCGAATTTGCAGTCGAGCGATTCGTTCCCAGATCGTTCTTATGCCACCTACGAAAGTGTCGCCAGAATGCTACTTGAAATATTTGTTAGATATGAAAAGGCCTATAACCAACTATTTAAATTTCATGATTTGTATACTGATATAATTAACGGTAGGCTGCATTTCATATGTATTGGCACTCCCACCAATAATTATCTATATTTATATATAGTTTGTTATTTAAATAAACAGGTGATCGGCTGTACAAGTTTAACACAAAACACGAATTGCATGTATACAAACCGATATACTAAGAGTCGCTAGTCTGGCGCATGCGCTATTGCGTCAACGTATTCGTCACGAGCACGTCAGTGAAGCTCCACTAGTACGTCGAGGTCATCTGTGATGCGGACCCATAAGTTTTTCTTCTACCAACAATTGTTCAATACCGCAAAAGAAGTTTTTAATTCCAAAACTAGGTAAATATTATATTGGTTTGAAACAACCATTGCTATGAAATCAAAAGTTTATTTTCAAGAATTTTTCTAATAGGTCTTTACCTATGAAATTACCGTTCTGCAGTACTAGCCATTTCAAATCAAAATAATTTTTGTTTGGCTAAGAATTCTAATTTCAAATTAGTTTTATTTTAAAAACATGAAATTCTTTTTCTAAAAGTAGTCATTTGTTTATTGATTACTGTTACATTTTCATCGCATTTCAATCTTTTTTGTCATCATGGATACGTTAAAAATTCGAGTAATTATGGAATATGAGTCCGTCGTGGCAGCAACGTGGCACAAGCGGCACGCAACATCAATGACGTTTACGGAGCAACAAACACTAACACTACAAACCAACGCACCACCTGTTATTGGTTTGCTCGCTTCCGTTCTGGGAATTTCGACCTGAAAAATGAACCTCGCCCTCGTCCGAAGACTTTGGTCAACAATGACGAATTAAAGGCGATTGTGGAAGCTGATGATACACAATCTACGGCTGAATTAGCAGCAGCTTTCGATGTAAGCGTCAAAACAATATTGATCCATTTGCGTCAAATTGGCAAAGTAAAAAAAAGCTTGACAAATGGGTGCCCCACGAACTCAATGATCGCCAGCGCGAAGTACGCGTCGAGACGTGCCTTGCACTGCTCAACAGACACACAAATAATAGAATTTTGAACCGCGTTGTTACCTGCGATGAAAAATGGATTCTGTTTGATAACCGCAAGTGCTCAGCAAGTTGGTTGGATCCTGGTTCAGCACCTAAACAATGCCCTAAACGAAAACTCACCCCTAGAAAAGTGATGGTCACTGTTTGGTGGTCTAGCGCCGGTGTGATTAATCACAGCTTCTTACCAAACGGGGTGAGCATTACTGTAGATGTGTACTGTGAAGAACTGAACACAGTGATGGAGAAACTGCACATCACCAACCAGCATTGGTCAATCGCTCGTCTCCGCTGTTCCTGTACGACAACGAGCGACCTCATACTACATAGCAGACGGTCTCAAAGTTGCAAGAACTGTGGTTGGAAGTTCTCCGTCATCTGCCCTACTCACCAGACCTTGTGCTTACAGACTACTACTCAATACCCGAGAGGCAGTACAAAATGCCTTTGAAGAATTTGTTGCCTCCCGTCCAGCTGATTTCCTTACGAAGAGCATCAATAAACTGCCACTGCCTTGGTAAAGATGCATTGATTGTATGGGCGATTACTTCGATTAAAATAAAAATACATGAATAAAAATTGTTTAAAATTTTTCATACAAAATTTCATAGGTAAAGACCTAACTAATATTAACGCAACTAGAATTCGTATTGTCGTTAGAAAAAAGATACAACCGTCAGTTTACATCATTTAATTTGATTTATAATTTAACGGGAATACAAAAAAGCAGTATACTTACTCTTAATGTTCTCCACTTTCTATTTTATCTTAATCGATTTGGCAAAGATTTATTCATCAAATAATTAAAGTTTACCCTTTGGTTCTTTTAGCCTTTTCTTTTCATAAAATGATAATTTAGATGTGTGAATACAAATGAGATTGTTCATGACTTAATCAAATCCACCACTTGATTCTTTTATGACTATTGTGCTCTACTCTATATATTTATTAACTAAAGTTTTTTTTTTTATATCATAGGACGCAAGCAAACAGGTGAAGTTAAGTGATCACCACGGTCTATAGACACCAGCAACATCAGAGGAATCGCAAATGTATTGCCAACCTGTGTTGGTGGGGAAGGGGGAAGGGGAGGAGAGAAGGGAGAGGAGGGTAGATGAGCCTCCGGTGCTGTTATTGACCGAAAGAAATGCAACAATGCAAGCGCTATTACTTCACGTTGGTTTTCTGTGAGTCGGATGGTACTACCCCGAACGAACCAACCCATTCATGCTCAAACCAGTTATAGCTTCAACGTGGTTCTACCCCCTACTAAGGTAATAATATATGGCAATTCTCTGTATCATCCTTTTTATAATTGTAATACTTGTTTACATTTCTTATTTACTTTATAACACAAAATTAATAATAGAATATCGAAAAACAGCAACGTCTTAACAATATGTAAAAGAATGGGTGAACAATATATAAACGAGGTTTGTTCGTTTTGCATTTGAAAATCAAAGCTTATTTTAGCGTATCTTATCCTCGAAGAATCCTTGTAACCTCGGTTTCACGTAAATCAATATAGAAACGAAATAAAAGAGTAACATCTATTCAGTGTACGTAGAAGCAATGTATTTTATAAATTCGAATACTAATCTCGACATATAAAAGGTTTGAGCCATTTTATTTTCAACGCATCACGTATAAAAAATCTTAAAAACGGCAGTACGACGCGAGTTACACATGGCTACGCTACTTTTTGGGCTGATCAAAACCAAAAATCCAACATATTAGAGTGGAGATAAGATAAACACACATATTTTTCATGTTCACGCACCATTACAAATCCATTATCGATACGTCTCCATAGAACTATCGCTTTCAGAGGCTCATTCAAATATGCCGCCACTCGTTGTTGGAACAACATCCCACCGCTATATCGATCCAAAAAGAGTAAACTTAGCTTTAAACTCTCATATAAGCACTACCTATTGCAACTTCAAACTTAGTAATTAAAGTGATGTATAATATATTCACGCAGTTCTATTGTAAGCTCTGTATATGTATTTTTTCTTCTAAAATTATATTTGTTTTATTTAGTCTTAAATTTGTGGCTACAGTAGCTATATTTCTTTAGTGTGATCATCCGTGACTTGTTATGTGTGTTTATGTTATTTCTTTGTTCATTTTAAATTTTGTATTAACATTAATATGACCGACTGAACGTCCGTTTATCGTCGTATAGGCTCCCATCGAAAATCAGCGCTACTGTACTATTTGTACTGCACATTTTTGCTGAATGAGTTCGCCAATTGTAGGACACTAATTTTATATTTTCAAATGTTTTTTTTTGTCTTACTAGTTTGTGTAATTTACTCTAATTGTATGTTTTTTTTATATCATAGGGGCAAACAGACAGGTGGGTCACCTGATGTTAAGTGACAACCACCGTCCATAGACACTAGCAACACCAGGAGAGTCGCAAGTGTGTTGCCATCCTGTATTTAGGAGAGGGGGAAGAGATAGGGAGAATTGTGGGTTGGAGGGACGGAGAGGAGGTAGATCTCCGGCACTCTCACTGACCGAACGAAACACAATAATACAAGCACTGTTACTTCACGTCGGTGTTTTGTGAAAGGGTAGTGCTACCCCGGACGAGCCGACCCATTAATGCTGAAACGAGTAACAGCTTCAGCGTGGCTCAACCACCTTGTTCCGACAATAAAGAATTTCCTCCTTTTTATTTATATTGTATCTCTACGTAATATTTGTCTTTCTTTGTTTATTCCATTATAAACTTCATTCCAACTCTTTTTGCTATAAATGTAATAGCGTTTGATGCTAAACAATATTATTTTGGAACAGGAATAGTTATCATATTGTTACACTTCAAGGTTTTTTTAACATGGGATTTTTTTTTCGAACTGACTTCGCTATTGACCCAGCAAGGTCTTAACAGCTTCACCGGACTACTGATAAACTAACTTAAAATAGCCAACTCAACGTCACCGTTTTACGGTTACATTTGTAGACTATGAGTAGTAAAGAAGCGTTAATATTTAAGAGAATTTATCTCCTTATATTTGCTAGAGATTTTTACGAATCGCATATACATGTATGTTCATAAGTTGATAATAGTCTGTGAATATGGATAGGCAACTCTAATGTCGATGGAGAGTGACAGGTTGTTGGTATCGTGTTAAGTTATAGCTCACTAGCCTCTGCCCGTGACCTTGTTCGTGTGCAATAGTACTTTGGGCTAACGCTAACACACAGCGGAAATTCTCAAAGAAAAAAAAAACCGATTTTGAAATGTTCTTCATTGGTGCTCCGCTCCTATTGCTTTTAGCGTGATGATATATCCACGATAAGTGAGCTATATAACACTGAAAGATTTTTTCAAATCGGACCAGTAGTTCCTGAGATTACCCCCTACAACGTGACAAACTCACAAACTTTACCTCTTTGTAATATTAGTATAGATAACAAATATATAAATCATAAACGTATACTATATATAACAACAAAGTATGCTTTCCTTGCCTCGTAATCTTCTTGAATATAACAAAAAAGGTCAAGTACAAATTTTAGATTTTATTTCATAGAGTTATCATACTTAACTCGATATTAAACTGGACAGAGATATAAATGTAGATAATTAAATCAGAGAAAATTCTTTTTTATCAATACAATAATACAAACAATTTTAGAATGGTTTAAAAAAATCTGTTGTTACAGAAGAACGACCTCTTCTTGTGATTATTGAATAAAATTTTAATTTATTACTGAACAAAGCACGCTTACAAAGAACTCCTGAAAACAGTATCAATTATTCACAGTGTCAATCAACCGGAGCCAAATCTTATCAAGAAGTACTTTTTTGATAAAGAGAATCTCAACCACGCTATTGTTATTCCATGCCTATTTTAATAGAATCTATAACAAAAAATTTGAATTAAATAAGAAAGACTCTGATTACGGCAACAATTGTAATTTATATCATCATTTCGTAAACTTTATATACACGACTTACCTAAATTATAATATGCCTAGCACTTAAATCCTTTTCTATACTAATATTATAAAGAGTTAAAATTTGTACGTGACATTATGAGTTTGTGACGTTGTGTGTGACTACTGATCCGATTTGAAAAAAATCTTGAATGTTATATATAACTAATTTAACGAGAATGGTTATATGCTGTATATTATAACGCTAAGATCAATAGCAACGGAACACCGATGAAGAATGCTTAAAAATCGGGGTTTTTTCCTCTTGAGAACTTCCGCTGCGTGTTAGCCTAAAGTAATTCTACGCGAACAAATTCGCGGGCAGAGGCTAGTATATTATCAAAATAAATGTATATAATATGTTTGATACTTATAAAATTGTTTGTTGAAGATCGTCACTTATAATGTTTATTTTAGAAAAAATAATAAAACGTTTTGCTCAACAAAACACAATAGCTGGAAATTTTACTAACAATATATTATTATAAAAATCTTCTAAGATGATATATCTGTATTAATATACTTGGAAAAATATATGAAAACCCGCTTTTTTCTTAGTTGAACACACTAATCTCTGGGACTGCGCGATATATTTGAAAGATTCTTTTTCCTTTGATAATATATTTATTGAGAGGGTTAAAGGATATATACGATTCTTGAGAAATATGGTTGTACAAAAGTTTATAGTGGGTTGTTATTAGTAACGGGTGGTTTTCCCATCTGGTGAAAATCATTTAAAATTTTATGGATTAAATGCGAAAACACTAAACATACGTATCTAATAAACAGTGTCCTGAGTAACTCAACATTAATCAAACCAACATATCAATGTAATCTATCTTGCTAATAATTGCTTTAAACTAGCAATTCTTTTATATTGTTATATATTCAGGATCTCGGAAACGGCGTCAGCGATTTCCGTGAAACTTAATATGTAGCTGGTTTCGGGGACGATAAATCGATCTAACTAGATTACATTCATAGAAAACTATTTTTATCAGAGTTTTCAGGCAATGCAAAAATATAGCTACAATATAAAGTAAATTTCGCCGCCGTATTCAAAACAAAAGTTGCTCAGATGGAAATCGGCTGCTTCGAAAATCCACCTAACCCCAGTTTGAATTCGAGTGACAGTAAATGAGATATGTTCGTATTTTTTTTTTTCTAGTAAATAATTTTTAATTTTTTGAGGCAAGCCTAACAGTTTATTTTAATATAAAAAACAATTTTATTGTTATAATTATGAGACATATCTTTTTTTTTTTGATAAAAAAATGTTAATTTTGTGAGGCAAACAACAATTTATCTTAATTTAAAAATTTTTCTTAAGAACCGAGCCGCTCGGTCGTCCAGGTGCTAAATTTTAAATTTGCAAATAAACTGATCGCATTTTTTTGTTTGATTGAAAAAGGCGTCACTTTGTGAAAATCCATCATTAAATATTATAGTGGATGCTAGTTTGCACTTCCATCTGGAATTGATTGACCACCACTTTTATATCATAGGAAGCAAACGAGCAGGCGGGTTGCCTGATGTTTAGTAATCACCGCCGCCCATAGACACTAGCAGCACCAGGTGAGTCGCAGGTGCGTTGCCAGTCTGTGGTCGGGGAAGGGGGCGGTGAAGGGAGAGGAGGGAAGGGGAGATGGGCGTCCGGCGCTCCCACTCGATCAAACGAGACGCAACAATGCAAGCACTGTTACTTCACATCGGTTTTCTGTGAGAGGTTGGTACTTACTACGTCTAACTATAACAAAAAGCTAATCAATAGAGTCTGTTGTAGTTAGACTTAATAGTGGTCAATCAATTTTACCTTTTACTTAGTATTGTTATTTTTCGCCAAGATTAAAGAAATACCGGTAACATGTTTCGAAATTTAGCCTCTGAAAATATGACAAGTGGTAGCGATATTTATATGGACAATAGTATTCATAACAAATCGAATAAATACGTAAATATATTTATTGTATTAAATTATGTATTAAAATAACTATGCACATCTTTAGACTACAAGAGGTTTAAAACCTTAGGTATGGATAAACTGATGTCAATGTTAAAAGAGATAATGGATAAGCAAGATATAAATATATGGGGAATTGTGCATATAAGCTTAGCCGAGGGTAAATGATTCCGTTTAATCTTCCACACGTTATATAACTTTGTTCCCGATTAGGCCTCCCACGGCAGCGGCTCAAGCCTAGGTTCGACCCCTCGGTAGGGAGTCCTTGAGTGCGTTGCTTGCGCGATACGGTGACACACAAATATACATCACCGCTACAACACTACACGATCACCCCCACACACGTGCACGCCGCTACACGCTTACACGTGAAAGTGGAAGGGTTTACTTTTTTTTCCCTTATCGAACTGAAAAACTCTCAATTTTCCGATAATAAATATATGGAGGAGTTGATGAGGCGTGTATGCTTGGTAAACATATACGTTTCAATAACTCATACATATATGAATAGTTAGCTAGGTTTGCTAAGATAGGTCGCGATTTTGCATGCAACAGGCAACAGCCAAGCCGAGGTGTGCCGTGCACCCTAGAGCTGGTTGCCAAAATAAAATCGGCTAAGTACCTTAAGCGCTCGCCTTAGTAGTCCGGTAGTAAAAAAAAACTTTGATATTTCACGTGTTATTAATTTCACAGACAATTACTATTACGAAACCTTTTTATCCTACGCGTTTATCTTTGGTTACTATTTTCGTGAACGCTGCCTTAAGGAAATTTCAGATCTCATATAAATTGAATATCCATCTACATACAATATTAGAATCAAGAATATTAATTTGATATATTGGTATTCATTTGTATATCTTCTATCTGTGTATTTTTTAATACTTCATAGGGTTAGCCTTTGATTACAATCACATCTAATGTTGAATGGCAATGTGGTATCAGATAGCTAAATCTAGAAGGAGCTGGCTCTCAAGCTGGAAGACAGTAAGAAGTCGCTTCCTCTGTCTGTTCTCTTGGATCTTTTAAACTACGCACTTTAATACAGTTCTCATCAATAGATATAATTATACAAGGGGAAAGTTTATATGTATAATGCATACATATTTTAGTAAAGAAAAGCCGAAAAATTCAAAAATTTGTAATGTGATGTCGAAACAAACATCTTTTTTTGTGCTTAAATTGCAAACCCTGGCTAGACCCTACGAGATAGATCAAATTAATGTACTACGGAATCGTGAATTTTAAATCACTCCACACTGCTCCTTATTAGTATCTACATGGCACCCGTGCGAAACTGGGGCGGGTCACTTAAATGATTATAAAGGAAATATTTGGATTTATTTTCTTCGTTAGTACCTACACCTAACTAGTAATGTAAAAGTCCAATATCGTATCGGAATATAAATTATATCATTTATATTTAAGTAAAGAATGTAAGAAAAGATGATATATCAACTCATTTATTCAGTAACATAATTTCTTGTATATTTATTCATAGTCCTATCAAGTTTATAAGCCAAAATAAATAAGAACGTTATTCCTATTTCCTATTGTGTTATAGACAAAATATTTATTAGTATTGTTTAGGAGTAGGTCATTGTATTTGTTAACACTCATCAATATTCTTTGAGAACTATTTCTGAACGGACTGATCACAAAAAATCTATGAAGTTTCCCTAGCGCGCAATTGTTAAAGGAGTCACAATATTTTTAGATTTAAATTGAAATTGAATTGAAAAGTATTACTGTTTTCTTTGCTTTCAATACGTTTGCGAGATTTTAATTTAATTTCTCTACCTTTCAACGCCACAAACGCTTTGAATAAATTACTTTCCTATCCAGTTATACTTCACTCGTATCATTTGGATACGTGACGTAGCGAATTTGTATTTCTCATATCACACTAGTTGTTCCCGCGGCCATACTTGCTTCATTGAATTATTATTTATAGTAATTACTATTTTTCATAATAGTTCAGTTTAACAAAATGTATATTGTGTAAATATATCCTATGTTCAAGTACCATGTCATGGGTCGAATGATAATAGATTTTATCAATTTGAGATACACATACCGACATCCACTTTTAAAATGATATAATCGAAATTGGTCATAGCGTTATATTTATCTGATTTTTTTTTATGTCATAGGAGGCAAACGAACGTGCGAGTCACCTAGTGTTAAGTGATCACCGCCGTCCATAGCCAGTAGCAACACCAGGCGAGTTGCTAGTGCGTTGCCAGCCTATGTTTGGGGGCTAGGGGAAAGGATGAAGAGGGAGAAAGGAGAGGAGAAAGGGGAGGGAAGGTGGGGGTCTCCGGCGCTCACACTGAATGAACGAAATGGAACAAAGCAAGCATTGTTACTTCACGTCGGTTTTCTGTGAGAGGGTGGTACTTATTACCCAGGGCGAGCCGAACCATTCATACTGAAACCAGTAATAGTTCCCGCGTTGAAATCACCACTGTCACTTAAGGTTCAAAAGGACTGCCTTCAATAAAAAAAGAATTTTTAATTGAAAACTTTAGTTTGTTGAAAGACTTATGAATTTACGTCACCTATAACCTCAACATGTTTGTGACGTATAGCGCTTGTGCCAGACTAGCAACTTGTAGTATTATAGCTCCTCGTACATGTAATATTGGAATTTTGTATTAAGCCTATATATCATATGTTTGATTAACTAATAAATTGTAAACATTGTGTAATATTAGTGCTCCGGGTGCCAATAGATGTAAAAACGAAAGTTAATATTAATAATTTCAGTTAACAAATTGTGAAATAAAAATAAATCAGTCTAAAATTATTTTAAAAAATCCAAAAATGACACAGTTATTACATTGTTTTGATTAACAATAAATCTATCACATACCGACCTTTCAATAACCTAAAATGTTATAAGTTGATAGTTTATCCAAACAATAGCTTTTCATTTCAATTCATTCATATAATTAAAACACTTTATTACTATTATTTCGTTTTCGCATTTGCCACAGAAAATAAATTGTTGTTTATCCTATCAATAAATCTTATCATATAGCTTCGTGACGTAGTTTTGTTTACATCAATGTCATCGAAGTTCCAAACTACATTTTATACGTGCGTCCGAATGACGTCCCAATGACGTTGCTCTTACCGAACTTGACGAGGGTCCCGGGTTCATCTGAAGAAGGATTAACCTGGTTTTTGATTAATTGAAAGAAAAGATAGTACTATTTATCAAATCATAATCTTTACTTGTACCAAACCAAAAATAAATTATTGTACCTTGTGCTCAAGTATTGTATGCTCACTATTTCTATTCAATATTTCCATCTAACTGAAAATAATATTTGACATCAAGCTAAGTTTATCAGCTTACTAAACAAACCCTAGTAAAATTTAATTTAAGGTTTATACGAGAATTATATATGAACAATAAATACCTTTTTTTATGAAATTCTGAGTCCCTTTGTAGAAAGCACCACCTTTAAGTGACGTACATACGATCACGCGAGGCGTTTTTTATCATTAAAACTCACCTTTTTTCGATTTAATGAGATTTGGTAAGGTATGACGGGACTTTTATCTCTATCACGTAATTTTTAAATAGTTAAAATCAAATTTAACTATAAATTCAGTTTTTTCTAAGTTAATGTATTTTGCGTCATCAAATAACTAAATATGCATAATATCTGTGTAATAAGATAAAATAACATTACGCTTTAAGTGCAGTAAATAAAGTATAAAAAAAGATTAAAGATATAATAAGTGTGATCTATAAAGTGTACATTAAAAATTAATTTCAACGCTGCCTTTCCTAATACCTAAATATCTGTTACTTATTCGGCAATAGTTCAAAATTAATTGATGTTATAAAATATACTTTCATCAGTTCTTCTTTCAGTGGGGTAAGTTAGGCTTTGGGGAGCCTCTGGCTCCCAGGGAGATAGATGAGAGGAGGTGGCAGCTGAAGGAGGAGGCCGTGGAGCGATGGATGCAGGACTTGGTGGACGCGTGGAATGGTAGATATACCGTGAACGCCGTCTGCCTGATTTTATGAGAGTGGTTGAGGAGAGAATGGGGCTCCATGAAGTCCCGACTGGTGCAGGTGTTAACCGGATATGGTTACTTCGGATAATGCCTAGACCAGATCGCACTAGATAGCCGACCGCCGCATGCCACGAGTGCTGTGCTAATGAGGACACCGCGCAGCAGACTCTGTCTGAGTGTGCTGCGTGGGAAGGACAGCACCGCATTCTGGCTGCGGCGGTAGGGGAAATGAAGATTTGTTGCCGCCGAGCATGACCGACACCACAGTAGAAGGAGGTCTTCTCGTAGAAGGAGGTGGCGGAGAATGCCCACGATGTAGACCGTATAAGTAGCCCTCTCCGCCAACGGAGGACCGGTGGGAGCAATTGACGATTTCCCAACTCTTCCTGGCACCGTAGCATCCCCTAAGCCCGAGAGTCCATCTTCTCACTACACAGGTCTGGCTGACGAGGGAAATTAGCTGGTGTGTACCCAGTCCGTATCTCTATTAGGTAGGAACCCAGCAGCTACCTTCCGCTGAGTGGTCCGTTGGGACGGCTCTCCGAGGTTAAGTAGCGAGTACTATCCCTTGCCGCCCTAACAAAAACGGTCTATCGGTACACCGTGTTGTTTTAGTCCCTGTGAGTCGGGCATAACCCACTCTCGCCCACGGGACGGTGGGTTCATAAGGGATTTCTCCACGTTAATAAAAAAAGTAATATATCGATGATCGCATTGCTATTGTGAATTTAGCACACAAATTAGCACTGTTTGTTATTATTTCTTAGACTATACTGAACAATTACGGAAGGCAAATTCCTATTAGCATTTTCATCGTCGTTGTCGCTGTCAATACTGTTGCCGTTGTGTTTCTCATAGTTGTTATCGCTATCAGTACCGGTGTCATACGAATAGCAGTGTTAGTATCAGTGTTCAATAATATCAGACAAAGAACAGTTTCAGCATAATCACGTCTATTTATTAGATATCTACATTGATAACTAAAAGATTTTTTTTATATCATGGAAGGTAAACGAACAGGTGGGTCACCTGATGTTAAGTGATCACCACCGTTCATAGACACTTGCAACACCAGGGAAGTCGTAGGTAGGGGGTTAACCCGATTAGGCCTCCCACGGCAGCGGCTCAAGTCTAGGTTCGAACCCTCGGTAGGGAGCCCTTGAATGCGTTGCTTGCGCGATACGGTGACACACAAATATACATCACCGCTACAACACTACACGATCACCCTAACACACGTGCACGCCACACGCTTACACATGAAAGTGGAAGGGTTTACTTTTTTTTCCCTTATCGAACTGAAAAACTCTCAATTTTCCGATAATAAATATATGAAGGAGTTGTTGAGGCTTGTATGCTTGGTACACATATACGTTTCAACAACTCATACATATATGAATAGTTAGCTAGGTTAGCTAAGATAGGTCGCTATTTTGCATGCAACAGGCAACAGCCAAGCCGAGGTGTGCCGTACACCCTTGAGCTGGTTGCCAAAATAAAATCGGCTGAGTGCCTTAAGCGCTCGCCTTAGTAGTCTGGTGATGCTTTTAAGACCTTGCTGGGTCAATAGTAATTTCGAAAAAAAAAAGGGGAGTCGTAGGTGCGTTGCCAGCCTGTGTTATGGGGGGGTGAAGAGGAGAGGGGGAAGATGAGGAGAGGTGTGCCCCGGCGCTCTCACTGAACAACGAAACGCAACAATGCACTGTTATTTCACGTCGGTTTTTTGTGAGCGGGTGGTACTACCCTGGGCGGGCCGACACTTTCATGTTATATCTTCAACGTGGCTATATTACCTTTACATTGATATTTTAGTTTTCATAATGTAGCTATAATTATATAAATGTAATTAGATCAAAAAACTAACAGAAAGATATTGTTTTTAAAAGGTATTTTTTACTAAAACGAAATTGAAATTTACAACAACTTTTTAGGGTTTTCGAATACATAACTTATAAGATTTTACAATTCAAACTATGAAATATAATGCTTAATAAGCAAAAATATAAACCTCAGAGAGGTTGCTCGTATAACTCTACCCAAGCAAGTTGTGAGAGAAAAATATTTCGGCTTCGTTATAATAGAATGGTCTGTGTGATTTGTGACTTCCTAAATTCATAACAAAACCAACGATAAACTTTTAAATGAAAATGTTTCTTTTGTTAAAATATTTTTATTCGAAAAGTAATTTAACAAAGTAGATTGTATAACGTGTGAAAAAGATTTAATCTCACCGTAAGGAGTGGGCGAAAAATAAGAAAGAATTTATTTCGAAAAATCGACATTAGGTAATTGTATAAGCTTAATTTATCGAATTCGTATTTATACTCATACTCTGTTATGACTATACCTCACAATAGACTTTTTTTTCTGCCTTTTATGCTTCTTTTTACGTAATCTATACTAATATTATAAAGTTTGTGACTTTGTGACGTTGTAGAGAGTAGCCTCCAGAACTACTGGTTCGATTTAAAAATTCTTTCAGTGTTATATAGCTTATTTATCGAGGATGGTTGTAGGCTATATATAATCACTCTAAGATCAATAGGAGCGAAGTACCAATGAATAATGTTTCAAAATCGTTTTTTTTTTCGGTAGTCCGGTGAAGCTGTTAAGACCTTGATGGGTCAATAGCGTAGTCATTTCGAGAAAAAAAAAGTTTTTTTTTTCTTCTTAAGAGCTTCCGCTGCGTATTAGCGTTAGTTCGAAGTAACTATTCCACGCGAACGAAGTCGCCGGCGGGGGCTAGTATTTACTAAAGAATAAATAGCTCAGATATTGATTACGTAGTATATGTGTTTACCAATTTTATTACAGAGGAGAGGTGGGTCAGTAAAGAAACCGTATGTCCTTAATGGCATTTATTTCACTTAATTACGTAGTACAAATAATAACAACTTGGCAAGCGACCACAGCTCGGTTCTTTAAAAAAAAAAATTAAAATATAATAAACTGTTAGGTTTGCCTTATAAAATTAACATTTTTGTACAAAAAAAAAATCTTTTCTGCTGTCACTCGGATTCGAACTGGGGTTACATGAGTTTTCGAAGCAACCGATTCCATCTAAGCTATTTTTGTTTTGACAGTGGCGGCGAAATTTACCTTTATACTCTAGCTATATTTTTTCATTGTCTGAAAACTCAGTTAAAAAAGTTTTCTATGAATAAAAGCTAGCTCGATCGATTTATTGTCTCCGAAACTAACTACATACTAAGTTTCACGGAAATAGATAACGCCGTTTCCGAGGTCCTGAATATATACAAATATAAAAATATGCAAGAATTTCTTGTTTAAAGGTATTAGATAAATTTATAAGTGGTTGTGTCCTACGATCGATCGGAGGCGACTGGTGCAGTGAGTGTTGGCGGGTGCATTGCAATTTATCTCCTTAGACTAATTACCATGCATGCACAATACTGTGTCGCCACATACGTATACCACAGTATAAATATTATAGAGTATACTCTATTATAGGTATCTATGATAGAGGATGACATGGGTTGAATGTCATTCGCAATTGTGTAGTTATCGTTCAATCTTCGGAAGACGTAATAAGATATAAGTTATATATGTTTTCTCCAATATATTTGTAGTTCTTAAATATTTTTAAGGAGTTTCATAAATTGTCTTTTTAAGACTATCATGTTAAAATAAGTACTTCAGTTAAAAAGTTACTGAAACTTTAACAGCACGTTTTCTTTATTATATAGTCCACCAGAGAATCTAAATACAAACTAATTATTAAAATTTCGTTTACTTCTCTCCTGCGCATACACGCTATCCGTGTTAGCACAAAAAATTTAAATACGTATTGAATACTTGCCTTAAAAAGGTTACGTTTTAAATGCACTGCTGCATTTTAAATGTTCGCCATCTTGCTCTTTTGTCACACTTTGGTTAGGTTAGATTAGACCTGCGAAAAAAGGATAACACGATCTTACCTCGAACGAGCGCGGTGCATTTAGTACGAAACCTTTTTAAAACAAGTAATTAATACGTATTTAACTTTGTTGTGGTAACACCGTATACGTCTTGCCAACTTGTCTAATGCGATCATTGTAGTTATTAAATTAGTGCCTAAAAAAAAAAAAATTTCGTAACATTGTAATGTATATATATTAAATGAAATTATCGTGATATTTTTTCGGATTAGAAGTATAACAAAAAAAGAAATCACAGCTCTGCCTTAAGAATTTCTATCAGAAGTAAACAACTCAGCGGTTTTTCCTTATGATTACGTTGTATTATAGATCGCCGTATATTATTACAGTTGAGCAATTTGTACTGGCATGTCTGATCGAAAGATTTATCGCCTAATTACACTGCTCATGACGTGAATACATCATTAATTTCCAGAGTCTAGACGAGAAGGATTCCACATTGTTGATATTTAAACATCACCCAATATTTTATTCTAATAATATACATCGTCAGATAATATAAAACTTGTAGACATATTAACTAATATAATTCGTATTACATTAAACCTTTATAAGGCGTTTATTCTTATCGACTATGATCCATATCTAACCATCGACGTCTGTAGCATCCTTTAAATGAGGTTAACCAGAACAAACAAAAAAAGACAGACAGACACTTAAAAATATTTTTTTCATATGCTCATTTGCAGTAAAAGACTGTTATTTTAATAGTTGGTACAAACAGATTCTTCAATTTGTATATATGTAAAAAAATGTATTTCATTAATATTTTGAATTGCGTCACACTCTGTGTCGTATGTTAGAGTTTCGTAGTGTAAGTGTAAGTTATGTGCAATCTATTTACTCAATCATATATGATTAGGAGGAACGTTATGATACGTGTCAAGTTAGGTCACATTTAGGAAAAAAAAGGAATTACAATATGAATAAATGAAATAATCTATACTAATATTTTAATTATAAAGAGGTAAAATTTGTGGGTTTCTGAAGTTGTTTGGGATAGTATAAAAAAATGTTATATCTGAATCTACTAAACCGATTTTGAAAATTTTTACCAATAGAAAGTTACATTATTTGTGAGCATCATAGGTTATGTATTAAACCGAAAAATTAAAACACTTTTTGTTTTGGTAGCCAGATTTGCAAAGTAAGTCGGAGAAAAAACGGTCGAACGGAAACGTTTCTTACGAACGCTGCCTTAACGATGAGATATATATGATTGAGTTCTAGATAAATGTTGTATAGCTTGGTAATGCCTACAAAAAATTCAACGACAGCATATGTATTGCCTTTATATTAGAGGCACAACAATTTTTTTTACCATAAAAAAGAATCGTTAAGAGTTTATTGGTCATATTATCAATAACAATTATTAATTCTAATCAACATGTAACGATGAAATACACACAACAACGCGTTGCCGGGAGAGCTATTGGATTATAAACTGTAAATCTTGGTTATTTATCTACAGGTAGTATTTTTCTTAAATATTGTGTTAGTAAGTTTTGTAATATAATACATAATCATTAATATTCTCTATCTACAGAGCAACACATCAAACTATATTTCAATTTCAATAATAATTTATGGAAATCTATTCTATTACTCTAATAAAACTGTAACAAGTCGAAATCTGTACATTAAATACTTTTTGAAAATTTTAATCAGGGTAGCCTATGTTATCGATATAGAACCCAAAAATAATCTTTTTACAATTTTTGTCTGTCTGTCTGTCTTTCTGTCTGTCTGTCTGTCCCTATGAACACGCATCACTCTGAAACTACTGAACCAATCTTGACGAAACTTGACATAGTGATAACTAATACTACTAGATTACATCAAATATACTTTTTGTCCCATAAAACGCAAAGGGTTCTCCAGGATAAAGGATTAAAGCCTAGAACCTAAACCCGTATTACTCTGAAAGTACTAAACCAATTTAAACGAAACTTAACACAGTAATAACTGATATTATAAGGCTACATCCAGGATACTTTTCGTCCCATAAAACGCAAGGGGTTCTCCAGGATAACGAAAAACAAAAATTTGAAGTTAACGTAACTAGACTTTTTTGCGACACCTTAGTACAAGAGTCGGCAACGTTGAAAGAACAAGAATTTTAGAATACCTGGTTCTTTTATATATCAATATATATTTTTTGTATCATAGGAGGCAAATGAACAGGTGGGTCACGTGATGTTAAGTGACCACCGCCCTCTATAGATACTAGCAACACCAGGGGTGTCGTAAGTGCGTTGCCAACCTGTATATAAGGGAGGGTAAGGGAAGGCAAAGGAGGAAAGGAGAAGAGAAGTAGGCCTCCAACGCTCTCACTGACCAAACGAAACACTACAATGCAAGCGCTGTTATTTCACGTCGATTTTCTGTGAGAGGGTGATATTAGCCCGAAAGGACACTTGGTAGCCGGTTAACGTTGTATTTTTAATGCGCGTTTTGATTCAATTAATTTTGATTTATGAATAGGTTTAGGAACATTTTTTTTTTCAGTAACTTTTAAACGCAATTAAAAGCATGAATTATCACAGTCAGACACATTTC
This sequence comes from Antheraea mylitta, assembly GCA_014332785.1. NCBI lineage: Eukaryota > Metazoa > Arthropoda > Insecta > Lepidoptera > Saturniidae > Antheraea > Antheraea mylitta. Next base: position 3,404,665 of record JACEII010000011.1, read on the forward strand.
TTTCTAAACAATCATATATATATACCCGCTGATATATTTTATAAATAAAAATAATTAATTTTAAACCAATTATTTTTTTCCATAACAAAGAACAAGTTTCATTTTATTAAACATTATTGATATTAAGATTTCACCATATACAATAAACAACGATAAACATAAAGGTATGAACGTATGACTTGGGATTGACGCCATTTTAAATATATGCGTCGTCGACCGTCAGGCTATACGAAACCGAAATAGCTTGGGCCGGCGAGGTGAAATATCTCGGCGTCACTTTAGATAAACACTTAAATTTCGATTCACATACAGATAGAGTGTGAAACAAAGCCACTATGGTCTTGGGTCGTCTCTATCATTTGCTTTGTCATAAGAGTAAAATGTCCCCCAGACATAAACTCACTTTATATAAAACTCACATCCGTCCGATTATGAGGTACAGTTGTTCGGTTTTTGCACATGCGCAAAATCGTATTCCAAAGCTACAGGTTTTCCAGAACCGAGCCCAACGTAAAATAACCGGTGCCCCATGGTATGTCCGGAATAAGGATCTCCACAGGGACCTGGAGATGCCTTCTGTCTGGGCGTATATAAAATCACTCACACATAGTTATTTCGAAAAAGCCGCGAATCATCCCAGCCCTTTAGTGGTATCCGCCACGAACTATGAACCCGTACCCAACGCTGCACAGTATAGAAGACGACCGCGACATATTCTTACCGACCCTCCTGATTCAATCACGTCAGCGAAAGATCAGTAGCAGCCTGTCTCTTCAAACAAAGCGTATTCACGTCTTCGCCCGCATAATCACTATCACGCCACCGTGGCCAGAGGGTAAATTTCACTCCCGCACACCAGATTAGGCCCCGCTCGGCAACGGCTCAAGCCTAGGTCCGTTCCCTCGGCGGAGAGCCTTTGAGTACGCTGCTCACGTGATACAGTGACACAAAACTTTACATCACTGCTATAACATCAAACACATCACCTATACACACGTGCACGCCTACACGCTTACATGCTGTTTTTCTTTTTCAGAAAAATAAACACACAACAAAGAGTTCTACCCTTATTTTTCCCTATCCAATCCTATATTGTTTGGAGAAATTTTTCCGACACAAAATACATATAGGAGTTGTTGAGGCACGCATGCTTGGTACACATGCATGTTTCAATAACTTATATACGTATATCTAGATAGCTTAGCTTAGGTTAGATCAGATAGGTTGCGATTTTTGCACAAAACAGGCGACAGCCCAAGCCGAAGTGTAACGTGCACCCTTGAGTTGGTCGCCCAAACATCCCGAGTCGGTTGAGTGCCTTCAGCGCTCGACTCAATAGTTCGGTGAAGCTGTAAAGACCTTACCAGGTCAACAGCGTATACAATTCGAAAAGAAAATGCGTCGATAACACACGCTGCCACAATTATCGCTATCTTTATCGTGCAGCCAGTACTGCACTAAACTATAGCTATAGATATATTCTATACACATTATTTTTATAGCAATAAATCGGTCTAAATATTGAGTAATAACTGAATTAGTGTGAAAGATAAAATTTGTACTTATTTATATCTAAATATAGTAATAATAAAATTACTGCTATTCTAACATAGGGTAAGATTACTTTTATTTTTATTTCCAAAAAATAGCATCAAGCACATTATTGTCAATACCAAAAATGTCTTTCATTAATAATTCCATTTTAATAACGTTTCTAAGTTAGTGGAAAAAAACATCCTAAAATTATTTAAAAATCAATATTTTTGTCTGTGAAGGTACGTACGATATGCACAAATAAACGCAACTCTTACCGGTAGCCAGGTAGCCCGTTGTTAGGATGAATATAATGTATAAAACTGGCTTGATTGATTCTTTCCGGTATGGCCTCTGCCTATATAGGTAATTTCGCCAATATCAAGTGTGACAAATACACGTTATGTATTTAATGCCAAATATTCAGTATAACAACGTAGAATAATCTACAATAGAAACATATCAATATAGATGAATTATCAAGAAGTGATAGGCACTATGTTGTGAATGGTACAGAGATTATTTATAAAAATGTATTAGAAATATATTTAAAATACGTTTTCGAAACAGTTTATAACTCTTAGACTATAGTTTCAAGCAAGTGACATTTGACGGTTCGGCGCGATGTTTGACGCTTCGATACGGTGTTCATATATTTTTCTTTAATATAATGGAGTATAAAAAGGTTTTAATACAAGTTGAAGATGGTTATGATAAAGTAAGCGGTAGAGATGTTTATTTAGTTTTATGTAGGTTAGTTTTTATCTTAATTGAACCTGATAGATGACTTTTTTTTCTCGAAATGACTACGCTATTGACAGAGCAAGGTCTTAACAGCTTTACCGGACTACAAACAACGGAGTGGTAGATGATGCTACGAACGGGTACTAGGCTTATTTAAAATAAAAATTACATGTAATCTGGGTATATGTTTCAGTGAATCCGTGGATAGTTTGGATTTTTGGAAACGGTAGTTGTGGCTGCAACTAAATACCAGTTTTATTCATTTCTTTTCGCGTTTAAAAATACAATTGAAACCAGTGATAACCAATTTGGTGCAGACGAAGTTGCACGGGTCAGCTAGTTAATAATATATACATATTAATTTACAACCCAAACTAAACTGGTCTATATAAATCAAACAAAAATCCCCGTAAATTGTGATCGTTCAAAAGGTATAATAAGTCCAGAATCAACATCAGAGTTGAGTTTCTTAAAAGGATTTGCAAACGCGAAGAAAACAAAAAAGGGTTTACAAGGATGAGGAGAAAAGGGGTTTCCTTATTATAACATATCAAATTAGAGATAGAAAGTAATGTGATTTTAATATATTATATTATGTTTGTACATAAAAGTTTGTGGGTGGTAGAGCCACGCTGCATCTATAAGTGGTTTCAACATGAATGGGTCGGCTCGTCCGGGGTAGTACCACCCTCTCAGAAAATACCGACGTGAAGTAACACTGCTTGCATTGTTGCGTTTCGTTCGGTCAGTGACAGCGCTGGAAGCCCACCTCCTCTCTCTCCATTCCTTACCTCCCAATTCCCCCTTCTCCACCAACACAAGCCGGCAACGCTCATGCAACGCCTTTGATGTTGATGCGGTGGTGATCACTTAACATCAGGTGACCCACCTGTTTGATTGCCTCATATGATATAAAAAATAAAAAACATGAAAGTCCCAGGTTGAGTTTTAAATGACATTGCTATTTTCTTCATTTATAAATATCGAGGTATTACAAAGTGAAAACTAGAATAAATCGTGGCACAAATTGTCTACATTTATTCCTTCTACAAGGGCTAAAATAATAATAGAAGTTTACACGATAAAATATTGTACTTTTATATGAAATTGTATCACAAACATTTGTCAAAAGAATCAATCATAAATTGCGTTCCAGTAAGAGCTCACAACGCTCACGACCGCGCGTTTTCCCGCTCCACTTATTCTCGAGCGTTACAATCGTAAACGTTGGTAGAACACATTTATAGGCGTTTTGTGCGTTCAAATAAAGTACCTGGACGACCAGGCCGAGCTCGGTTCTTTAAAAAAACATTTTTAAATTAAAATAGACTGTTAGGTTTGCCTCACAAATTTTGCATTTTTTCCCCCAAAAAATATATTAAAAAGAGATATCTCTTTTGCTGTTACTCGGATTTGAACTGAGGTTGGATGGATTTTCGAATCAGCCGATTTCCATATGAGCTATTTTTGTTTTGACAGCGGTAGCGAAATTTACGTGTATATTCTATTTCATTTCTTGAAAATTCAGGTAAAAAGTTTTCCATTAATGAAATCTAGCTAGATCAATTTATCGACCCCGAAACCACCTACATACTCGTACTAAGTTTCATGGAAACCGCTCTCGCCATTTCCGAGATCCTGAACACATAAAAATATACAAGAATTGCTCGTTTAAAGGTATTAGATAATACAAATAGCAATATAGCAAAAGCTTTAAGAGGTTAAGTTTCAACTTGTAAGTCTTAACAGTAAGTTCTAATTCTAATTAAATTGATTTAAGTATCTATATATTAATACGTGAAGCAAAAAAATTGTACCCCTTTTTAACCGATTTGCCGTGAACGGGTGAACTTGAAATTTGGCATACTTAAAGTCTATATGGCGGAGAAGTGCAGAAAGCTGTTTATTTTATATAAAATGCATTAGAAGTACCTTAAATTTATTAAAATATGCACACTACTGCTTCAATTTTACACAACATATACACACATGTAAATGTTCAAAAGAGGTTGTGAAGAAGGTTGATATGCTCGACTGTATGTATTTTTAACTCTTACGTTCCAATTACCCTTTTGCATCCTACATTCAACAATGATATTATAAAATATAACTATTATTGTAATGTTTATTATTTTTTATGGTGAACTCACTTCAAATGATGATTTAATAAAAAAATGAGCCAAATAATACTTTGTATAATCAAAATATCAATTTTATTCATAAAAGTAATCCATAACTTAAACCTTTGCGGTAACAATTTTGCAATTCAACCTCATGTAGCAACAAAAAAGAATTTATTTTCAAAAGCTAATAGTAGTATTAAAAACATTTTTGTCTTGGATTCCCCATTTGATTGTATCGTGGATCCATTACTTTTCCAAACGATGATACTGGACAAATAACTATTTCTCGTAATGAACGGACTACATTTAATTTAATATCACCCAAAAATACCACTCACCATGGTGTCGTGTAAAATTAATTGAAAATTGTGTCATGGGTTGCGATAAATTTCTTTATTTTCGTAAAGTTTTGTTTGCTTAAAATTTGAAAGCTTTACCACGTAGTTTTTGTTTCAAATTTATTATTAATTTCAATTTTCACTTACATATAGATTTTTTTTAATGTTTATATAATTAAAGATCATGGCAAATAACTGAGTAGCCATGATGAAAGCCTTTTATGATAGAAGTATAACCCTTTAACAAAAGAACCCTAATAAAGTTCAAACTTTAAAAAATCAAATACTATGGTCGAATGTCGACCACTAGGCGCCCAGTAGTATTAAAAAAAAACAATTTATAATTCAATTTTTTAATTTTAATTATCATAAAAACATAAAAATGATTTTTTCGGTCAAATAAAAATACTAAATTACCATGAAATGATTATAAATTAATTTCTACATTTATTTTAAGGATTCCCCTTTTTCAATAGAAGTAAAATTATTAAAATCCAATTAATATATTTCATTTGTGTATTTCAATACAATATTTTGTTAAATATAAGTATTGTTTACCGTATCAAAGAACGACATTTTTATGGTCGCCATCTTTATTGAAAATCCCGCCAATTTTGTTGCCGCTCACATCGACCCACTTCCAGACATGGGGCGTCGTGAGCTTATTGTGACGTTTTCAGCACGAACGCAACGATCGCGGTTGTCTAGTGGAACGGCGAAAAGGCTATTGTGAGTGTTGTGAACGTCTCGTGGAACGCGTCCATATAAGCCATGTATGTAAACATATGTCTTTATAAGCAGAAGGATTTATATAACTAGGTCGACCAGTAGTCGAAATTGGACCATAATAAATTTATTTTAAAGTTTAAATATTACTGAGATTTCTCTGACAAAGAATATAAAAAAATTAAAGATTAGTAAGACGTAAGAAGCGTGAATTATGAAGCATATAGCTCTATAAATAAAGCCTGGTGGTGATGGTATGGACAAAAATTAACTACTTCCTAAACATTTTATTTCATTACTTAGTAAACAAATATAAGATACACGACGTATATAATTAAAGATAAGAAAATATAATTGAAAGGAACCCGTCACTACAAAATAGGTATAAATAAAATATATATTTAAAAAAATTAATAGATTGTCTGTAAACCCATAACATCAGAATGACTATACCTATTCGGTTTTTTTTTTTGTGATTTATATTGTCAAGACAAGTTTGTAAAGAATATTATGTATATAAAAACATACGGAAGAGTGAGTTATAAAATCTCCATATAAAAGTAAAATAAAAGATGGTTCCAGTTCTTCAAAAATATTAAGAAAATTAACAGATAAACTACGTTCAGTTATTCATGCTCTTTTATTTCAATGGTCGCACTGCAAAAGGGAGATTTTCTTAGTTAGTACACCAATGCGAAGCCGGGGCGACAGCTAGTTTATATTTTTTTATGTTTGATGAAGTAACAGTTATGTAAATTCCTTCATAAAACGCTAGAGAAAGCAGATATAATAAATATGAGAGGAAGCAAATCAGCTATTATTGTGTGGATAAAAACCATTGTTGTTATTGTTTGCTGCGTAACTTTTACGATAAAAGAAACCATTTCCATATAAAAGGAGCTAAAAGGGAAGATATAAGTGGAACTTCAAATGTTTTTTCAAATATGTATATTATAACGAGTATATTGTGTGGCCTATTGTATTGTTTTACAACACAAATAAACCTCCTCGAAAGGCATCTATGCTCATAATACTTCTTTTCCAACAGAATCGCGACTCTTTGCGTCCTCTACCACGGCGAGTATTCAGAGGAGTTGTATGGACTGATACCTGCCGCTGCATTCTATTATCGTACAACCTGTTTGAAACTGAAATTTCATCCACACCGCCTCGATGGTTGGAGATCTTCCTCGGTGAGGGTCTCAAGGTCATTTCTGCCTGTGGAATCGACTCCCAGTGGCAGCATGTCTAATCCATAGTCAGTTACAAATCTTAAAGAACCGAAACGTACACTTCTTTAAAAGGCCAGCAAAGGACGTGCGACTCCCCTTGTGTCACTAGTGTCTATGGACGGTGGTGATCACTTACCATCAGATGAACCGCCGATTCGTTTTCCCCATATAATTTACCTTTTACCCATCTTCACCTACATATTATCTTTGATGTTACAAACTGTGTAAAGAACAACGTTGTACTCTTTTATATTTAACTTTCCTATGAACATGAAGTAGTCAAGGGATTTGCAGGAATTCGTTCTTTACACTTTCTCCATAGGGTAAAAGTGAAGTAGTCGCCCTAACCTTAGAAGGATAGAACTAATAATTTATATTGGAACGTACGTACGAATATACGACACTCATTGCAAATACTTGCATGGAAAGTAAAGTCTAAGTAACCACTAAGTAAGTAAGTACTGCTTTATCTTCGCTTATTTATAAATAGACAAATAGATACTAAAACTTTGGGGCGATCACAATAGATCACTACTGGTCGCAGTGATACAGGACCATTAAAGGCCTGCATAGCCCCATTCTCCAGAATAAAAAAATAATAATACTAAAACTTTATATTTGGAAATAACATATGTGGCATTTGACATCCAAAAGGACAAAGTCATTTGCATATTCCCATAGTTTCCATTCACCGGTATAGTTGTCTACATTCAGGAAACACAGTCATTAATCTGTCGCTAACTGGAATCGCGCTCATTGCTTTCAGACAAAGCCTCACTTCCTATCGAGTAATATTAATTAAGTTCGAACTATTATTTATTGATCATGTTCGTGTTATACAATTTGGTTTAATTTACATCTTTATAGTAACATTTAGATATTAATTATCAATTTTGTGTATCTAAGTATAACGGTCATATATTATTATTAAATACGACAATATTAAACTTTGCAAAGAAACTACAAATCAATAATGAATGGTGAACGTTTTTAAACGGGAAGCCGTTCAGAAAAGTCACCCTGCTTCAAAGCTTTCAACTTTAGTGCAATGTGAACTAGTCATGAAAGTAAAGCAAACGGTATCAAACACCTTCACGATACACTAAAGCACTGATATTAGAAACAGGCGAAAGTGGGTTTGAGAAAATCCTTTTAAGTGTGCTAGTGTCTACAATATAACTCATGCTTACTTATTAAAATGTTAGTTAAATAAACAAAAGTACGTGGGTGACCGAGCCTAACTCGGTTCTTTAAAAAACATTTTTGAATTAAAATAAACTGTTAGGTTTGCCTCATAAAATTAATATTTTTTCAAAAAAAATTAATTTTTTTTTTAAATTAAATAAAAATATATCTCTTCTGCTGTCACCCTGATTCGAAAAGAGGTTACACGGATTTTCGAGACAACCGATTTCCATCTGAGCTAATTTTGTATTGACAACGCCGTCGAAATTTACCTTTATAACCTAGCTATATTATTTCATTGCCTGTAAACTGACTTAAAAAAGGTTTTCAATGAATAAAATCTAGCTAGATCGATTTATCGTCCTCGAAACTATCTACATACTAAGTTCCACGGAAATAGATGACGCCGTTTCCGAGATTCTGAATATATAGAAATATAAAAATATACAAGAATTGCTCGTTTAAAGATATTAGATAGATATATATATATATACCTATATATTAGATAGATTAGATAATGAAAATAACGATGCAATTGTAAATAAATAAAAAATATAAAGTATTTAAAAACCATATTAAGTGAACGCCGATGAGATTAACATACTTATTAGAGTGGATTAAAAAAAAAAATAGGAAAATTTGAACAATACCGTTTTGTTTTTACAGTAAAAAAATAATATTAGTTTCTTCCATTACTACAATAGTATAAATTATAACTGAATTTAGGAGTGTATATTCTTCGGTATTAGAAAGAGACACTTGTAAATAAAATTTTAAGAGAATAGTCGTATCTAAATTTTTTTTAGTAAAGTTCACGTACCCCTATGTTATATACTCTTGGCACGTTACAATGCTAGGACTAATGTAATATACGATGTATGTAGATAATTATGTTCAGTATTATTAATGTATTAATAGCGTATTTTATTTTGTTTTTATTAATCGTAAGACACTATTTTAAATACATTTTTAGTTGTAATGTGATACTCTAATATTATAAATGCCAATGTTTGTTTATTTCGCTTTCATTCCAGTACTACTCGACAGATCATTATGTAATATTGCACATACGTTATCAGGGTAACAAAAGGACATGGGATACCTTCAGTGCATATATAATTACTGTCCCCTAGAGACAGAAAAATATATTATACCTACTATATCAACTCGAGCGAATTCGCAGGTAAAAGCTAATTGGTTATAGTTGCTAAAAAAATAACCAGCGGTAATCGGCATATATAAACTCCAAGCTACCGGTAAATATGCAGGGGTGTTTATTATTTATCTTATTTTTTTTTCATAACGAATTTTAGTTTTAAAATGATTTTAATTTTGTTAAATGTAATAGACGCACAAAATTCCCAGCTAATAGCTACATTCTCTCGTCCAACGCGGCTAACTAGTATCTGTATCCGTCGAACGCCAGCCTAATCTGGGTCAATAGATTATTATGTAATTCAGAAGTTTCTAAAGTCCGACATAACTAGCGAATTTCAGTTAGAAGTTCAGGAGGATTAAGGTACACAAGAAACTGGCAGAAGCATGTGTTGTAATCATAAAGTGATTAGTAAGAATTAAAGGACTAAAATAAAGGATGGGTTGAGCGAGAGATTAATCTGTTAACCATATAACGATTTCCTACATACTAGTACATGCTTACATACATTACTTAAATATCTTCTATATATAAATAGGCAGAGCGGAATACAGAAATTCCTCGTATGTCAATCAAACGATTTTCTTAGTAGCTGTTGTCGAGCCACAGTGTGACCAAAAAATTGTTTAATAAGTTCGTCTTTTTACTTGAAATTAGAAAAAAATCAAGAGTTGTGGTCGAATCTCGGCTACTGGACAATAACTAATCTCAATAATAATAAGAAAAAATCCTTGACAAATTATATACCTAAACCTTCTTCATGAGTCACATTATCTGCTGATGAAAACCCCATGAAACTTGGTTCAGTAGTTTTTGAGTTTATCACAAACAGACAGACAGACGTGGCAGAGGACTTTGTGTATATGTAGTGATTTTAAGTTAAGATTACTCTCGGCTGAGTTTAAAGAAGGCCTTGGGAAATCTAGACACTTAAAACATGATCTCGTCGTATGATGAACTGATGGGCATTTTTTTACATCATAGGCGGCAAACGAACAGGTGGGTGTTATGTTAAGTGATCACCACCGTCTATGAACACCAGCAACACCAGGGGAGTCGCAGGTGTGATCCCAGCCTGTGTTGGGAAATGGATAGGGGAAGAAGGGAAGAAGAGAGGGGGAAGGTGAGGAGAGATGGGCCTCCGACGCTCTCACTGACCGAACGAAACGCAACAATGCAAGCACCGTTACGTCACGTCGGTTTTCTGTGAGAAGGTGGTACTACCCCGGACGAGCCGATCCATTCATGCTGAAGCCAGTAATGGCTTCAGAGTGGCTCTAGCACCTAACAAATAAAAAATTATATAAGCGAATTTTGAACATTTGAAATCAACAGTATTCCGTCTAGCATATCGTGGTGATCAAATTCGTGCTTACCCTCGAGAATTGAACCCAGTGCAATAGTGACGTAAATACAGTATGCAAAACGTGCAGTATAGAAACAATAGATATTGGAATGAATGAAACAGTACACGAGTTAATTTAAAGCAATTTATCATACAGATGGCCTCGGTAAATTATGCGTCAACAAATAGAGGTGATGATTGATGGTATCAATTAACAGTTGAATTCATTTAATTGATGAAAGCAATTAGAGAGATATGTGTTGATATTTAATGTAAATATACTTGTACATGTAGTTTACCTACAGCAATATTCATTTAAATACGCTCTTATTTTAGTATGGCACGCGTTGCTGCTATTGGAAGTTAATAGTTTATTTTGTTAATGTAGCTGTTAGCTATGACTTCGTCTGCGTAATTTATTATCTTAGCAATATACAAAAGTAAAAAGCACAGAAGAAGAAACATAAGCACCACACTGCTTACTCAATTTTTTACATGGGGAAATTTTTAACTACCGCCCGGCAGCTGAGGGTGAGTTATGTTCGATTAGCACGGACCAAAACTCTGTGGTCGGCACCTTCTGGGCGGAGGTGTACGGGTCAACATGGTAGACCCCTCAAAAGGGAGTGATTGTTAGACCCCTGACGAACTGTGGGAGTAGTATCAACACAAAGGGCTTCCACCACATGGGCCTGTTTAACTTAAATTACACACACACGTCTTCTCCTACTTCCCTAACGCAAGAATATAAATCGCTAATCGAGAAGTGGTTATAAAAATGTTTCTTAAAATTTTAATAACCTTATATTAAGCTGTGTCGGTGACTTTATGTAAAAAATATCAGCTAATAAGGTCATCGGAATCTGGTAAATCCATATACTTATCTACTTTTCTCTCGTACTTAATTCGCGTCGTCATTAAAAGTACGATAACTTTTGATAGACCAAACCGATTTTAATAAAACAAAGCCTAAATATTATTCGAAGATATACTTGTTTACTTTTCTCTCGTACTTAAGTCGCATTGTCATTAAAAGTACAATAACTTTTAATATACCAAACCGATTTTAATGAAACAAAGGCAAACTAAGAGTTATTCTAAGACGTGTTTTGTGATTTTCTGGAAGAAGTTTTATCGTGAACACAGTATTTTGACAGTGATATGAGTACATAAAAACAGACAGACAGGCTGACATTTCTAAAATTAATTGAAATGTAGTTTATTATATTATATATCTAGACATTTGCAACGATTTTTTTCACAAAAATGTAAAAAGTACAGACACGTTAGATTTACATTTATATGTATAAATAGAATACAAATATTAAAAATATAAACAACTTGATTGAATTATATCAAATAGTTTTTGAGTGATGCGTGTACAACAACACACCTCTGTATTATTATTTTGTAATGAGAGTAAAAGCTCATATTTCATGATAAAAAACATTAACATGAACTAATTAGATGAATCATTCCACGCAAGTAATGAAATCGTCATGTTAGTAGATGTTAAACCCAGACCTCAATTATTTATAACAATACCCTACTTGTGTCCTTTTGTTCGGTAATTTACTGGGTCAGTAATTGACTATTATTGGTCAAGAACTATTACGGACATGACAAATTCAGTACAAACGACTTATATGGCCATTTTTACACAAATACTTGGAATCTTCCAAAAATGTTTATTCCAAATTTATCAGCAGCTATTTTATAAATGTACTGTTAAATTGCATTTACAAATCTACATCTAAAAAATGTGCAAGGAAATCTTTATATAACAAGGTTTGTACAAAAAAAAGCATGCATAACTAGAAATAAACAACTCATAGTTTTAGTCGATACTTCCCTATATAGCCTTGATCACAAAACTCGAGCTACGTAAGAAAGTTAGGAAAATTGTAATAAGAACTTTCTTCCGATATTTATGGATTTATTTTTCTAGTTATGTTACAATAATAATAATGAAAATCATGAATTCTAATACTTAGATATAAAACTGTCATTTGGTTAAATACGTAATTTTATTCCATACAATATACTTAATACTACGACATACATTCATAACAACAACCAGTTCAATCCAACTACGATAGCTATTACAGGTAAACCAAAATAATTATAGAACCAGGTAACTAATCAATATTTTTAGTTAGGGTATAATATAAGCAAATATTAGAACTGATTCTTCTTACTTTTCATAATCAGCACTTGTAATCTAAGTATTTTGGTCGCTGTATTGCCATCAATACTAAAAGAAAATCTTAGTGGCCCCCATACCAGACACATAAATCGGAAGAAACAACACACGCCTTCCAATTACCGACCAATATCTCTAATCATTAATTTCTAAAATTATTTAAATACCGAAAAAGAAAAGACTAGTTCCATAGCTTGGGATAAATGATGAATGAATTAATAATGAAAGCCACCTCCGAATGACTTTCAACTATAACGATGAAGCTGGTTCCGAAGTTGAATCTCGAAGAAACGACTTTTAGGGTTTCTCACAATAAAAGATTATAACTAGTGAGCAGCGGAGCGAAGGGCGCTCCTATGTTGACGTAAACTATGTGTCTCTATGGCGACTCGTTCTAAACAGCTTATTCACTATCTATTACTATTTATCTATTCGACTCTATTACGCGGTTACTATACTATTGACCGCTCTCTATGACGCCCGCGCCTGAATATCCCATTTTTTTTTGTTTTTTTTTTTTCCTCGAACTGACTACGCTATTGACCTAACAAGGTCTTAACAGCTTCACCGGACTACTAAGGCGAGCGCTTAAGGCACTCAGCCGATTTTATATTGGCAACCAGCTCAAGGGTGCACGGCACACCTCGGCTTGGCTGTTGCTCGTTGCATACAAAATCGCGACCTATCTTAACTAACCTAGCTAACTATTCATATATGTTTGAGTTGTTGAAACGTATATGAGTACCAAGCATATCCGCCTCAACAACTTTCAGTTCGATAAGGGAAAAAAATTTAACAAAAATAACCCTTCCACCAAGATGTGTAGCGTGTAGGCGTGCACGTGTGTGGAGGTGATCGTGTAGTGTTGTAGCAGTGATGTATGGGTGTGTCACCGTATCGCGCAAGCAACGCACTCAAGGGCTCCCTACCGAGGGATCGAACCTAGGCTTGAGCCGCTGCCGTGGGAGGCCTAATCGGGTGTGCGGGAGCGAAATTAACCCCCAGACCGCGGCGGCGCGATCTGTCGTTACGCGGGCGTGGGCGTGAGCACGCTCTGTTACGAGGGACAGGCTGGTACTGATCGTTCGCTGACGTGATATCGTCGGGAGGGTCGGTGAAAATGTGTCGCTGACGTCTTTTATAATGCCCAGCGTTGGGCACGGGTTCGTAATTCGCGGCGGATACCACTAACGGACTGGGATGAATCGCGGCTCGCTCGAAATAGCTATTTGTAAGTGTTTTTATATACGCCCAGATAGACGGCATCTCCAGGTCCCTGTGGAGATCCGCCTTCCGGACGAACCAAGGAGCACCGGTGATTTTACGCAGAGCCCGGGTCTACAAAACCTGAAGCGTATCTAGATTCTTCGCGTGGGCGAAAACCGGACAACCATACGTCATTACCGGACGAATACAGACTTTATATATTGTGAGCTTATGTCTGAGGAACAGTTTGCTCTTCTGACAGAGTAAATAATGGAGGCGACCCAAGACCATAGCGGCTTTGTCTCGCACTCTCTTAATATGAGGATCGAACGTTAAATGACGGTCTAAAGTGACGCCGAGATACTTGACCTCGGTGGTCTAAGGTATCTCAGAATCGTATAGCCTTATGGGCTTTAACTTGTTATCGCGATATCTAGGATCGAAGAGTATCGCGGCACTCTTATCGGGGTTAATACCTATACGCCATCGAAGAAACCAGTCACCGACCGTACTAACGGCTTTTTCGATGCCATTCCTAAGGAAATTGAAATAGATAACTGTATCATCAGCATAACAACCTACCTCGACTACCGGGAGCTTAGGTAGGTCGCTGATGAACAGGTTGAAGAGGGTGGGCGCGAGTATTGAGCATTGTGGCACACCTGAGCGTATCGGACGGGGATGAATGTCTCATGCTCCGGGCCTTGCTTATACGGCACCGGGGTCGCTCGCCCGACGCTGGCGGTGCTCCGCCAATCAGAGCACTTAGAAATCACGTACACAGCGTCGGGGATCGGCTAAACCTACTACACGGGGCGGGGCGGGGGCGCGACGAGTACCCTTCGCTTGCTCTTTATTACCAAATAATAATTACAAATATTCTTAGAACTAGTAACTTATACATTCTAAACTATATCTAAGAATTGCAATACAAACGAATTACAATAACAACATTTATACTATCTAACCATCAATCTATACTAAAATCTATGAACTATATCTAGACCAAACACTATAATATAATACACGAATGAAACACACTATTAATATGTCTATAAATGTCTATAAATTGTCGCGAACAAATAATTTATTGCCTTGTTTGTACACTGGCGAGCTTAGTGCACTAAGGAATTTCTTTCACCTAACCAGCGGTATTGTTATCAAAAATAAAAGTTATTGTAGGTGATGTTAATATAAAAAAGCAAAAAAATCAAAATACATTAATAGCTTTAAATCAATTTGTGTTGAGAGAAAAGAAGTCGACAAAGTAAGCTGTTTTAAAATTATCCTTACTTGTAACCACTAGCTATTTAGATAATGGTGAAAGATGTATTATCATTTTTTTAAGCTACAGAAGGCATTTGATAGAGTATAGAGTATAATCTCTTTACAAGGTTAGAAGATGTAGCACTTGGGTAGATTAAGTACTTAGTCACAAATCACAATACAACTAACAAGATATAACACTCACGGACCGACGCAGTCCGTGTCCATTCCATGAAAATGAAACAATTTTTTAGCCCTTTAAAGTATTATATAGTAGTATAAGTTCATGGTATATTGTATATTACTGAGAAAATTTGTAGAATAATTGATTTATACTTTTTAGTGTCAACAAAAGTACTGTTTTAAATACGAATCAGAGTAGTGTGTGAAGATATGAAAGTTCTTGGTACAATAAAATAATAAATACTTATTCAAAAAGAAATTTTATATGTTATATAAACCTTATTTATACGTTTGAATGGTTTAAATATGTTAACAAGTATTCAGGTATTAACCTACTCATATTATTACAGATGACAAGAGAAATTTGTAATTTCTGCCTATTCTCGTTCTACTATAACCTTTATTGAATGTACCTTCTTCGTAATGCGGTGAGCCACAAACAACATCATACTACATAAAATATTTGCGCAGTTTGCAGTCTGCTCTGTACCGACTTAAAAATGTATCAAACGACCGATTTTTATTGCGACTTTACTAAGTGACAGTACAAATAATATATATATACGTGAATTGCTAGAGAAAATGTTCCTTAATCCTAGATTACATTACACCAACAAGTTTGAATATTGAACAAACTGTTTACGTTTCAGCTAATATACGAAGACTATGGACATATACTCATCTAGCCTAACCTACCGGTTACAAACCATACAATAGCTATACGATAACATATGACCTATGTATATTTATAATGTATGTATAATGTATATGTATATATATATATATATGTATGTATAATATACATACATATACATATATATATATGTATATATATATATAATACCTTTAAACGACCAATTCTTGTATATTTTTATATTTGTATATATTCAGTATCTCGGAAACGGCGTCATCTATTTCCGTGAAACTTAGTATATAGGTAGTTTCGGGACGATAAATCGATCTAGCTAGATTTTATTCATAGAAAACCTTTTGAACTGAGATTTCAGGCAATGAAAAAATATACCTAAAATATGAAAATAAATTTAGCCGCCGTAGGCAAAACAAAAATTGCTCAGATGGAAATCGGTTGCTTCGAAATTCCGTGTAACCCTAGTTCGAATTCGAGTGTATACATATATATATATATATATATATATATATATATATATATATATATATATATTTTTTTTTTTTTTTTTTTTTAAAAAATCATAATTTTGTAAGGCAAACCTAACAATTTATTTTAATCAAATAGATAATTTTATTATTGTAATTATAAGAGAGATAACTTTTTTAATATGTTTTATGTGAGTGTGCGCTGTCTGTGCCAGATAGTGTCATAAACGAAGGGAACCGAGTTACAAAATGTAATTCAAAAACGAACATAATTTGTAATGAGACCGAATTATTGTGTTTCCTACAGATATACATAAAGGCAAGCTAAGATATGTTTCGGTTAAGAAATAGACAATCTGATTAAAGCTTAATTTTGATAATTTTAATAAATAATGGCAATACATGTAAAATTAAAGGGTTGTTATTCACTAAAGCTAAGGTACACGTAAAATTTTGTGAGACAAACACAACAGTTTATTTCAATTTAAAAATGTTTTTTAAAGAACCGCTAGGCTCGTTCGCCCAGGTACTATATGATATACCAGGCTCTGCCCGCGACTTCGTTCGCGTGTACATAGTTAATTTGGTCTAACAAATATGCAGAGAAAGCTCTCAAGAGGAAAAAGCACCCCGATTTTTAAACATTCTTCATTGTTGCTCCGCTCCTATTAGTCTTAGCGTAATGATATATAGTCTATAACCATGCTCCATAAATGAGCTATATAGCAATGAAAGAATTTTCCTAATCGGATCACTAGTTCCTGAGATTACCCCCTATAACGTCACAATTCACAACGTCACGAACTCACAAACATTACCTCTTTATAATATTAATATAGAAGCTATATAACAATGAAATAATTTTTCAAGTCGGATCAGTAGTTCCTGAGATTACCCCCTACAACGTCACAATTCACAACGTCACAAACTCACAAACCTTACCTCTTTATAATATTAATATAGATATGATATATAAGTAAAATTTTAAAGTTTTTGGTGGTACCTTAATCTGTACTGTAGTGGCTTTTATATTTTATTCATAATTCTGTGTTATTTTATTATATTTTTTGTAATATTGATGGTATTTTATGTATTATTATCCAGTTAGTAATTAAATAATCCAGTTAGTTAATTGAAGTGGATGGAAAATAATACCACGAAACATGATTTTTGAGATGCCGTAAAAACTCATTGGGAAGTTCTAACAAGGAAGTCTCCGTATTTTTAGAACATTGTAATATTTTATACCTACTCGACTATGGCAGTGATAATCTAGAGTAGTTACCAAAAGTAAAATTTAAAACAAGAAGAATATTTTTGCTTAGTAATCTGTGATAGGTACATAACTGTCTGTCGGTACTGTTTGTCATTTTTTGTTTGGCAGTTTATGCTGTCATCTGTCAAAGTAAAGTTAGTGATTTTCGCCAATTTGTAAAAACCGAAGTTTGTAAGGGGAGTTCACAATTCTTAGCAAGTTGTATACTATAATTGATTGATTGTTATACTTTCATAGTAATTCGCTTGTGTAATTGCTATGGTCGCATAAAAGTGCAGTATGGGCTGCTTGTTGTGGATCCGAGGTATGACGTTTTTGCTCATCAATTATGAAGATTTCACTGAACTATAATAGTACTAGCATGCTTGATAAAAGCAAAACAACTATTATGAAGTCAATTATTATCTCCTTGCATAAGAGTTTGCTATTTTTAATACGTGGTGTACCAATAGGTACGATATAATATCAATCAAGAAAATCCTATACATTTTGTACATAGTTGACGTTCTTGTCACGATAACCAATTTACAGTAAAAGTGTTGTTATATTTAATGGAGGATGAACATAACACAGTTTTTTAATGGATTATAAAAGACCTCCCAAGGTTTATCTATATATAGCACAAGTTATCATTTTACCTGAGAGGCTGTAATTAATGTTTAACTCCAGTCTTCTTCATAATAATAATGGTGAAACGCTATACAAAAATGTAGCCCTTTGATTATGCTAGTTAACAGACAGTGCCAGTAGTATATCTTATAAAATGTTACAGTGTTTATTACAAAATTTGGTAACCTGAATAGTAAATAATTTATGTACAGTATATACTTTTAAATATATATTAACATTGTAAACAATATGCAAATTAAATTTTTCGTAATATGTATTATTATAAGTTACTTTTTTGATACCACATTTTCTTTTTCTAAGCCATTGAATCTATAATTTAACTTGTGGCAAAGTGTACGTGTAGTGTAGTGTGTTAGTCAGGATCTAATATGATTATTTAAGTCTATATAAAAGCATTACTAAAGTTACCTTCAAATATTTTAAGTATAAATAAGTGAACTATGTTCTTTGAGAAATAAATTCTTTAAACCAAAATACTAAAAATATTGGACCTGACGTATTAGTAAGACTGAATTATACATCTTTACATTTTGTGGAAATATTTGAATTTAATCCGTTTCAAAATGAAAATTAAAATAAAACAATACATGCCTTGTAATGAAAATCATAAACAATTTCTTAGTTATATACAGAATCTAATTACATATGCTATAATTGTGTTCATTCTTAAATTTCAGGAATTAAGATGTCCTTTCCATTTAAAGATAAGGAATTGAATAAGATAGCTGCATTTTTTAATGTATCAACATTTTTGTTGACGTGTGCGGCTTTAGTGCAGCCAAGTTGGTTTAGAATTAAAGGTTTACATTGTACCCAAAGTCTCTCGTTAACACAGTTCTTCTCATTTGTAAACGATGATGATGGGGTCGATGAACAAATGAATATCCACCAAAACAGTGACTATGAGCCTATTAACAGTAAGTGCCTGCATACATTTTTTTAAATTATATTTCACACTTTTGCCCCTATACTTGGATGACAAATGTGCTTCTGTGGGAGTAAGCTCTGAAATATAAATATAGGAAATACAACCAAAAATACACACATTATAATCTACATTGTATTAATTTAATAATATTATTAGGACTAGCTGACCTGTGCCCATTTTGTTATGCGGTTATAGGCATTATCAAGCTCTAGAACTCAAACAAATATCTCTCATAGTTAAGGCACTGTTCGTAATAAACATTCCCATTCGAACATTTTTTCTCTAACTAACTTTGCAAACTTGACTACCATATAAAAGTCCTTTCATTAATATCTTCTATAACATAAAAATGAATCTCTGAATGTGTTGCGAAACGCAAATTTCGAAAACAGCTGAACCGATTTCGCTAATTCTTTTTTTGTTGTGTTTGTTATAGTCAGGAGAAGGTTTTTATGCAAAAAAGCGCATATTTAATATACTTAAGGCGTAATTGAGTTTGCGGGCACTGCTAATAATATGATATAAGCCTATGACATACAAATAATGTGGCTTTCTATTGGTAAAAGAATTTTCAAAATAGGTTTAGTACATCCATATATCATTCCCTACAACCTTACAAACTTTACCACCTTATTATATTAGTATAGTTAGTACTTTCAGGAGTACATAATAAAATTCTTTTTTATGTAATATTTTAATCACTAAATATTACTATGTGGTGATTCATAAAATATGTCACATAAAATTGTACCTTTTTTAGACCCCCTGACCACTCTTGACACATCATGTCACAGTGACCCCCCTCTGCTTGTAAATATGAATTATTTTATGAAAGGCCCTCATATAGAAAAGATGATATAAGCTTTACCTGTTTCGTAGTCTGGTGAAGCTTTAAGACCTTGCTAGGTCAATAGAGTACACAGTTAAAAAATAATGTTACCTGTTTGCAGGTTTACCTCCGTGCACTACTGCAGAAACAATAACACTTATGAGAATACTTATATTATTATGCTTCATGGTGCTACTATGTTCCTGCATCGGTACTTTAATAAACCTAACGAGCCTTAACAGCAAAGCCATTAAAATGCTTCGAAGGAATGCTATACCAAGCATAATGTGCGTGTTTTGGGTAATAGCGATTGTTGGTGTTTGTTACTATACAACAGTTGTATTGGGCAGCACTAATAATAATGATCCCAATACCATACAGGTTGATTATGAATATGGATTTTATACTATTACAGGAGCAGGTCAGTGATCTTATTCTGTTTTTTACCTTATGTGTATAAACCACAACATATTTCAATGGTAGTTAATTGACTTCACAGTATCAAAAAGTATATATATAGACATTAATTGTGATAGAGTTCTTACTAATTGGCTTGTTTGCTGGTTTGTTGAAAGAATTGAGTGTTATTTATAAGACTTTTTGTGAGAGTTTGAAATTACTTCAAAATATTTATTGTTTAGTTTAAGATAAATGTATAATTTTTGTTTTTGTTTTAAAATATTTCATTTTACGTGGTATACCAGTATTCGTTAAACTGGGTGAATAAATAAAATAACATGGCAGATGTAAAGTCGATGGTCCCCATGATAGGAGATAAATATTTGCCATTAGAGACATAAATTATGATATAAAATAAATTATGATATAAACTTACATCCTGTGCTTGTTCGTGAATGATAATTAACAGTTAATGATAGGTTGAATATATACCAAATATGAAACAAAAAATCAGAATGTTGCTATAGAATCTGTCAGAGATGTTCAAAACATGTATGGAACTGTACCCAATGGTACAAAATTATTCAGGAATAGAATATGTTGCTATATCAGAAGGTAACAAGAACCAATTTTCATAATATAGATTTAAGTTGCCCTCATTTTAATTAATTATATCCTCATACTGGTCTCCCTGATGTTATGTAACAAGAGATTTTGTTTTAATATTTGTAGTGTGTTGATGTGACAATCCAAGTGTAACTTAAAGAATGTTAAACATTAGAAAGTTGGAAAACCACACTTAGTATTACAATAAATATATAAAATAACTAGTCTCTGCCTGCGACTTTGTTCGGCTGCAATATTTACATTGGGCTAACGCTAACATCCAGTGGAAGATGTTAAGAGGGGAAAAATCCGGAATTTTGAAATGTTCTTCATTGGTACTCCAGTTTATTAGTCTTTAGCGTGATGATATATAGCCTATAACCATCCTCGATAAATCTTGAGATTACCCCCTACAATGTCACAAACTTTACGTCTTTATAATAGTAATATAGATTATTCTTGTATAATGTTTATTATATACATACATTTCAGGTGCTCTAGCCCTGTTAGCTTCAGCGGCTAATTTATGGGGTGCTCCATTATCAAATGATGAAGAAATTCAAAGGCGAAATCTTATGGAAGACTGGGATGGATATGAAGCGCATAGTGTAGGACCTACACCTTCAGTACCCACATTACCACCTTACACACCTAATGCTGACTATATACCCACAGTACATTCTCAATATGCTCCTCCAGTCCTCGGAACTCAACAATATTTTCCCTTTGATGACCTATCTATACTTCCACCACCGCCACCATACACACCCTGAGTATTTTTTAGTTTCTGGTTCATCTATATAATATAGTTATTACATTTTAATTGGGGTTAGAGGGCTATAGTTTAATTTAATCTTTATGCCCCAAATACATTACTATTGTTATAACAAATAGAATCTAGCATATCACTGGTTACTGATTACTGCACTTCACATTAGATGTGTGAAATGTTTTGAAAATCTCAATTGAATCTTGCTTGTGATATGTATGTGGGTATTTATGTCTCTCAATTTGATTAATTGTAGAGATTTGAATATATTTATTAATATATTATGTATATTATACAAAGCATCACAATAAAATATCACATTATATTGTCAAGTTTATTGGAAATCTCATGCATAATATTATATTTTATTTTATTTCAAATTATTAAAATGAAATGAAATTTTCAAAATATTAACTATTTACTGTACTTCATCTAATAAATTTCTTCTATAAGAAATTCTATTTATTTTCTATTTAACTAAATGAAGGGTATTATTTAAATACTAGGTACAATTTAAAAATTGGATGTGTAAAAAGATAATTTTGAAATATAAATGTTAAGTTTTGTAATACAGTATAATCTCACTTATCCGGCGGCACCACTATTAAAGCCATAGAGTGCTAGATTATTGGAATGTTCGGATTACTGGATTATAGTGAAAAAGTCATAGGTAATTAATAAAATAAAGCATTTCATAGAGGGAATAAACGTGTGTATAGTATTAAATTAACATGTACATATGTAATTACATAGTTTTAAAATATGTAATCCTTAATTGAGGTCTACTTTTGTGCAACTTGTAGTCCTTGCTTAAAAACCAGGTGTAGAAGGCGAGGGGGGATGGTTGCAGAATGCCAATCTATAGAAGTGCCACATTAGTGAGATTATACTGTAAAGTTAAATGATGGGAGATAATTAACTATGTGATACATTGACTTTAAATTATGTAACAATTGATGTAATAGCCCTTAACTATACCTATTATTATAATGCAGACGTAATACATACAATTTAACACCAATAAGTAGACACTTCTTCATGCGAGTGTTAAATATTAATATTCTATGTATATATATGTATAGTGGTTGTGAATTTATTAACTTTACTGTTCATTCTTATATGTGATTTGCCATTTTAGTGCCTCTTTCGGGTAGTTTGAATATTTGTGTTTAAAAATTTAACTAGACTATTAATTAACTTGGGGGGCTTGTTTACAATTAATTTAGCATACTACCTATAATTATAATGCTTATAGAAGTAATGTTTCAAGATAATATTGCACTTACTAATAATATGTAAGGTACATATGTGCAAATTTGTTCTAGTGAATGTTCTACAATGTGGATGCCTGATTCTGAATATATTTTATTAATTCATTCATTTGATGAATCTCGTGTCGGACACATGTTTAACAAACATTAACTTGCTATTGTTATTATTTACTTTTTGTTTTATGTTTTCCAAATATATATTCACAAGGTCACTTGGTCACTTACTTGCAACTTATCTGTACTAATATTATAAAACAACTACAATTTGTGAGTTTGTGACGTTGTAGGGGTGTAATCTTAGGAACTACTGATCTGATTTGAAAAATTCTTACAGTGTTATGTAGCTCATGTATTGAGGAAGGTTATAGGACGTTCATCATCATCACGCTAACACCAATAGGAACGGAGCATCAATGAAAAATGTTTCAAAATCGGGATATTTCCCTCTTGAGAGCTGCCGTTGTATGTTAGCGTTAGCCTAAAGTAACTGTTACTACGCGGACGAAGTTGCGGGCAGGGCCTAGTTATGTACATAAACTTCTTTTGAATTACTCATTTTCTTACAATACTTTTTTGAATAAGTCGGTAAGCAGTTTTAAAGTGCACATTATTATTATAAAGAAAATATTATGTGATGTTTAATTTTTTTTCAGTTAAATGCATAGCTTTGGATTGCCAATTATCTAATTATTATTAATAACTGATGAACTAAGATATTAACGCTAAATGGTGAAAGAAACAATATATGAGCTTTTAAAATATCAAAATGTGATTTTAGAAAGGATTTGGTCTGAATTAATAGACTAAAATGTACCTAATATTACCTTGTAGTAAGTCTATTAAATATCGAAAGCATATATATGTCCCATGGTACCAAAAATATATAGGAAGATTATTAGTTATAATTATTTGTTAATAAATATCTTGTAGTTATAAGAATAGTTATTCCTGGTATACCAGCTGGGAAGTTTATTTTTACATTATAAAAGGAGAATAATATTTTATTTTTGTGTAAGACCAATATGCAATACATATCTACTAAATAATCAAGTGTTTTATTTTATACATGTAACTAGATATAGATGCTCCTTAAAAAAAAAAATCTGTTCTGCACTCTTGGTCCGCTCCTTTTTTGCTTTCGTTTTTTTTTTTATTTTGTGCGTCTACAATCGTATATCTGACCAACTATTGAGTGTTTTTTTATTTATTATCATTATGCATATTTATTTTTAATGAGGTTATTGCCTTTTAATGGCAGTTTCATTTTGGTCTTCTTTAGGTTATAATCCACAACGTCTCGAGCCGGAGCGTCCACGGTCCGATGGATGAATCTACTAACCGCGTCGTCAATATTATGTTACAGATAGGTAGTACTATGTTTTATTGTGAATATTGAATCATAAAAAAGGTTAATAAAAATATAATTCGTACAAAATAACATTTTTATTTTGTTGAGACAAATGTTATATATTTATTGCTCATAATCTTTCATCTTTACATTTAAAAGTATGCAATACAATATGTTTGCTGTTATATTATTTTACAAGTAATTATAGATTATTACAGTTAATATACAATATGCTAAAACATCAATAGTGAAGAGATTGACTGTAAATCATAAAATTACAAAAAATATTATTATGCAACATACCAAACTAGAATTATGGACTGCAAAACTATGTAAAAGTGGGTTTAAAATTGATGGATTCTACATATGACTGCTGCCACTTAAACATTCAAACAAAAGAAAATCATTCCTGATTTTTGAATCGGACTCTAAAATATTAAAAGGATCATAGCTTGAAAACAACCAATAGGATATTTCAAAAAGGCAGATAATTAAAAAAAATGCTGTAAATAATTATTAGGTTTAATTTCGTTTCATGTTACCAAAATATCAACTGGGTAATGAGTTCTCAAGTAAGTTTTTTATTATATGTTTTGAAATTTTACTTCCAATGTTTAATAGCAATTTCATAGTGTTTTCTTCCTAAAACTTATCTTTTATTTTTCTTAAGCGAACAAAACAGATTTTAAATGTTAAAAATTTTAGAAATGTTAAGTTGGGGCATGGCCTAAAAAGTTTGGGAAACACTGGTCTACAGTATTACATTTTTCATTATATGATCAAATACTACATTTGCAACTTCTCTTTTATCTTAAAGCTGGTGATTTGTCATACTATAAAAAAATCTGGATCCCCATAGAAATTAGAACACATAGACATAAAATATATATATATATTTATTAGTTGAGTTGAAATCATCATTAATAAAATAAAGTTAGCTATTAATATTTACGAATACTCAAGGTTCATTATTTTATATTATTAATTATGAATTTGTATTCTATTATTTTTTCTAACTACTTAAATTGAATTGCAAAGGAGGGTGTGTCTTATCCATCATTGCCTGTGAAGTGTTAGCTCTATTTTGGTGTGATAAATTTGATACAGTTGGCCTTAATATACCATCATCAGGGGTCACTTTATTTGTAGCACTAACTGTTGAAAAATGTGCCAAGTCATTGTTTGATGCAGGCAGGTTAAGATACTTCATCCTCTCTTTTTCTAGATAGCTAACTCTTTCCTTTAATGTAATATTTTCATCCTTTAATACTTCCACTTGCAAAACTAACTGCTCAACAAGAGAATGTAGACTTTGACTTAGGATTTGTAACTCTTCAACAACAATTTCCTGAGTTTTTTCTGTTCTTTTACCATCTGTGACATCTTTAGTTATTGTTCCTTTTACTGAGTCTGTCTCATTTTGTTTATTTCGTAAAGTATGTAATAATGAATCTGCTTCATTAATAGCTCTGTATATTGCAACTTGTAGTTTAGCATTGTCATGGCCCTGAATATTTGACAGGGGTTCTTTACCTAACCACTTTATATTATCCATAGCTTTCTTCACTCTTGCATACTGTTCCTTTTTACTTTTAATAAGATCTTTTTGTTTGAGATGGTAGCTATGTTGCAATGTTATCGACTCGAGCGCGATAGAAGATGTGGTACATTTCATTGCGTCGAGAAGAAGTTCCGCCGCATTGTGGTGACACTGCATGGCTTCATCGTATTTATTGTTCATCAAATGAGCATCAGCGCGACGGTGTTGTTGATGGGCCTAGAAATAAAAGTAAAATTTATTTTCATAACGATACCGTCAGGCAGTCCTTTTTAAAACAGTGCACAACATACCAAATTAAGCGGATGTAATTCCATTTCTATTTGAAGATATGGCAATTTAAATATTATATATATTTACTTCTCATTGGTTCGTAATCATCAAGTAAATCAATATACGTGTTCAGATAAACGAAAGGTTGACATTTCCTATAATACATTGGTATAACTCTTTGGTTGACATTGTTGACAAACATTTCCATTGTCATTTTTTCTAATTATTAAGGCCACTGGATATAAGTTATCTAAGCCTCCATTGTTATTTACGGATAATGCTGCCAGCACGTTTGCATAACCGACCATGCGTATTTCATATTCTTTAAGAAAATCATTGTAATAAAATAGGATCAATAACACAAGGTTATGAATAAAAATAAAAACCATGACATGACAGATTTGCTTTAAATCTTGACAAAAATACCGAGTACATGCGTATGTCTCACTAATTCTTATATGTATGATTATTTTGACTAATTTCACTTGGTAAGATTTACAATGTTGCATCACTGGTTGCCAAATCCGGCACAAACCGAGGTTCGGCCACTTTAGCACCCTTAAGCTTGTTACCAAGCGACTGAGCGTTATAAGCGCTCGCCCCATGATTTTTTTTTTGAACTGTCTTTTTTTTCACCGAACTACCAAGGCGAGCCCTTCAAGTACATCCTGCCAAAGTGCCAAAGTGGCACAACCTCGGTTTGGTTGTTGCCCTGAACAAACTGATATTTTATGATGTATTAGAAATTATTTATACAAACGTAAATTTAAAAAAAAAAAAACTATTTAAACTAAGTATGTAACGAGAACAGATGTTGGCATCGAGGTATTTATTATTTTAAACATTCTTAGAAACCTTCTGAGTGCGCTAGTTTCTAAACAAATATTTTTGACCATTGTAAGTGCCAGTAGCATGTTAAAGTTTTTACGTAACACTTACCACAATGTTATCGCTTGTTACACAAAATTTGTTTTATAACATAGACTTCGATAACACGTTCTTACTTTTTATCCAGTAATTAAGGCCGCATTTATATAATCGAACGATTCAATTTCGCTGCTTAGCTTGACAATTGTTAAAATGCTAACCAATTTCGTTGAGAGAATAAAACTTGATTACCTTTTGACTATCGTTTATTTGTTTTTATTGTCATGTATTCATAGTAAAGCAAAAGCAGTTACATCTCAGTGCACCATGACAGAAATAAAGAGTTTATTAGAAGGATGCGATCGGCTGACAGGATTAAATATAACTAGCGTGGGTGGCACCATAGTCAATGACCACAACTGCGACGTATTATTGCCCAAGCAAGTCTTTTTGGAGGAACCTTTGTTTCAATACGTCATGGCTGATACGGTAGATTTTAATTTTTGCTGTTAATTTATATGTTTGCATTTATAATATACCTGCCTTTTATCAAAAAATAACATATTTTTTTAGAAAAAATTTTACACCCTAATTATGGTCGACCCTGATGCGTCGACGCAATTAGACGGCGAATTTTACTTACACATGTTGAAATCGAATATACCAGTAAGTATTTTCGATTTTGTATGAAATAGGAAATGTTTTAATTCCTTTTTATTTTTGTATTTTAAAAAATTTCAGAACTCTTCTCATCGTTTAAAAAAAACATAACACATAGATTGTTTAGTACTAGAAAAGAGAATGTAAATAAAGACTATTTAAAATTTGAATTTAGATAGTAAGTACTGTACTGTTAAAACATATATTTCAGGGTCTTGCTTTAAAATCGAAGGAAAGCAGTAAAACAGTCGGTGTGGACTATAGAGGTAGATTTATGATTATTTTGTTTTACCCTAGATTATTATAAATATATATTGAATATATATATGAAGATATATATTAAAAATTACACCTATGGTATTTTTAATATTAGATTAGCAGAAATATTTACCTCAGTAAAAAACTTTTACCCATAGATTTTTGCTTTCTTTAAAGTCAAGGAGTTCCTAATTTTAAAAAGTACCTACATGTTGTATATACACTAATTATTTTGTACCTATTATTTTCATGACTTAAAAAATTGTACTAAATTATATGAGAGCTATGTAAAAGAGCTATTACAATTACTAGTTTATCATAAATCTCAGTACTTACTGCTTATTTTTAATGTGATAATATTATTTTTGTACAGTACACAAATGTATTATTAATTCATTAATAATTTTAGGATACAAGCCACCAACGCCACCTCGCGGAACAGGTGTTCATCGCTACATCAGTTTGCTGTACGAACAGGGTGACGGCAATAATTTCCTACCTACAGTGCCGCCCTCTCGAAACCATTTCGCTTTAGCAAAGTGGCTTCTTGGTAAAAGTCTATGCGGCCCTATTGCCGGAACTGAATTCAGATGTGAGTTCTAGATGGCGCTGCGTGTTCCTCCGAAAACAAAATAATGTAATTGACATACTAGCTTTTTGAAACAGTATCATCCTATAATAACTATTGTTATTCTGCTAATGTTACTAAAATATATAGATATCAAATATAGTGTGAGAGTTTATCGACTTCAATAACAATTGATTAGATATATTCCTTTAATTGTGATATTTTATAAAGAGTTATCAAAATTAGTGATATGTAAAATTATATTAAACCTCATAAATACCTTACCGAGGAATTCACACTGAGTATTGTAACCACCAAACACATCATTAAAATTGGGGAGAAAGATTAATTTTGGCTTGGTAATATGGGGTTCTGTCGTTTCGTAATACATCTAGCTACTTAGTAGTTTCACCGGAATATTTTTTGTAAGCTGTCACGAGGGCTGCGATAGTTATTAGGTTACTGTGATCGTGTAGTACAGGGAAGTGAACACATCAATACACATAGATATGGTTCGGTGAAGCTGTGAAGACCATTCCAGATAACAGCGTTTTCATTTCGAAAAAAAAAATAACATCAATACACAGTTATTAGACTAACCAGAAAATTATGTTTGTCACCTTTAGTTTTAACGTATTTATTTTTTAACATCGTATTAGATTGTGGCGGTCAATCACTCAACCCTGCTAAGTTAAAAAAACCTAATTCTATGATAAGATAATGTTATAAAACACTAATTACTTACTTTTGGTCTACTAACTCGTACCAGCAACTTACCTGAATAAAGTTATTATGGTGTTTTTTTTGTTTTTTTCTTTCATATATTTCAGTTTTAACTAAAGAACTACATAAATAACTTGATATATGAGCTAATTCTCAGAACGGCTTAACGGATAGGCTTCTACAAAAATGACTTTCCAGAGATAAGCAATAGCGATAAAATTTCAGAAGAGTAGCATAAAGTCATTAACGGCGTTAACATTCCGTTAATAATATCACAATTAAAAAGCTAAAATACTGCCTGCTATTAAAATGTACACGATAAACAACAAAATCAATTACGGGGCTACAAAGTCGGAGGCACAAGCTATTTTTTTAACAAAGACAAAATAAAGAATTTGCACGTCTCGATTAAATTTTAAAGTTTTATATTACCACAAATACTTCATAACCTTTTCACCCACTCGTGTGTAGAATTTCTAAAAATATTCTCTAAGCCTACGTCAGTTTTGTTCAGTATTTTAAGTTTATAAATCCAGTAAATAATATAAATAAATAATCCAGTGTTGTAATAGTACAAGGAGAGATTATTTAATGTAAATATATACTACAAAAGGTGCCTATTAAAATGAAATTGATATCGTTTATCGAAACATATTTCTTTTGTTTTATGCCCCAATGCAGCCTTAAAAAAAATAGTGGCACGAGCTGTGCGTAGGCTGCGCACGCGCCCGGGACCTTTCCCTCTCACCTTCCTGCCCACGCTACTATAACGCTTAATTTATATGAACAAATTATTTTCTCAACTCAAACTACTGGTTTTATATCTCGTTATTTATGCTTGATAGTCGGATGAAATAAAAGGGCTTATGATTTTATTCTGAACTGAGTGGTATATTCAGCTCAGTGTGTTCTGAATCAAGTCGGGTTCTTCTCGCCGTCCTGATGATCAGGGCGTGCGGGGAATCAGTATCAGGGCTGTGCCCTCTGACTGAAGTCTCTCTCGCCTCCCGTAATAACGGGAGTGTCATTCCTGCGGGGGTGGAACCGTCTTTAAACGGTTCGCCCCTATGGTTCTCTCAGACGTCGTTGTCTCGTTCTCCATTTGTCTCTTTTCCCGGTCGTGTTGTCTCCCTCTTTTGTCTTAGCATCCCCATCGCATACGTGATGCTGCTTTGCAGAAGCCTGAAGTTTTCCTCGATGACGTGGATTTCTCGCTCGTCTTTGGCCTTCTTCATGTCAGCTGTGTATCTGGCTGACAGTTCATCATAGCGCAGCTGCAGCTCAGTCTGGCTACAGAGCATATTTGGTGTCTTAGGGCTCGGGCGTTCAGGGTCGGATCGGATCGGCTGAGCCTGTTGTGCCGGGAGGGCTACAGCCTCTTCCTGTTGGGCTACTTCCGACTTGCGTGGGCGTCTTCTACTCCTAATCTTCCTGCTTGATTTTCCTCGAAGAGGAGGATTGTTGGCGGGGGCCATCAGTGACGCCCCGCACTCTCTACGGTTGTCTCAACCGCCGGCCTGGGTCGTCTTGGTCCCGTGGTTCGGGCTACGGTTCCGGCTCGGCGGTTTCTGAGCTCCCGTTTGAACACGGGGCAGGATCTTCTATTGTTCGCCGTGTGGGCGCCCCCGCAGTTGGCGCAGGTCGCCTGTGCATCTTTTGGGCGGTCACAATGCCGGGCGGTGTGTGGGCCACCGCACCGGACGCAGGCAATCTTCCTGTGGCATTGTAGGGAGGAATGCCGGAACTGCTGGCAGCGGAAGCATTGCGCGAGCCGGCGTTCCCCCCTCCAGGCTTCAACTTGAATGGGCATGCTCTGTATCTTATTTACTTCATAAATCCCGGGTGTTAATCCGGGGGTGCGCTTGAGGACGACGTAGAAGACGCACCCCTGTCTTCCTCGACGTCCATTGATTTGCCGGGCGTGTTCTGGTTCGAATCCGTGTTCCCTCAATGCGTCTATTATTACTTGCGGCTCTGTGCCGCAAGGGAGACCACGGATGGCGATCTTGAATCCTTGCTGCGTGTGGGGTGAGTAGGTGAACCACTCTAGCCCCTCTTGTTTTCCCAAGTAGTCTGTTGTGATCCGGTATTCTTCTTCATCCAGAGGTATAAAACGGACCCCTTCGCCGTACACGAACACGTTGGGGCCGCGCCCCAACTTCGCCTCCAACTGTGGGAGCTGCACAGCCCAGTTGGGGAGGCGCTCGACCACTATCGGAGGGTAACGCGGTCCCGACGCGGTAGGTGAGGCGGGGAACGAGGTATCGACCGAGGACGCGGCGGTAGCGCTGTCGCTCGATAGCGGCGCTTTAGGGTTCCGTAGGCGGCCCTGTTGCGGATCGCGCGCAGGTGGCGCTGCGATCGACGCGTACGATTTTCGCGGCGGGGCGGGGGCGGATGCGGGTGCGCGCTCCCGTTTCGTTTGGAGATCTGTGGCGGTGACGCGGGACGATGAGGTCGACGCTGGTACCGCAATGCAGGCAGTCTTCTTTGGCTGGACATCTAATGTGGCGGGTGGTGTCTCGCGATTCGCGGTAGCGAGCCCTGCATCGGGTTCACTGCGCACGAGGCGCAGCGCTCGACCGAGCGGGCAGGACGGCGTATCCGGAATCGCGGGTAACGCGAGCGTGCCACGGGACGCATTCGTGAGCGCCAGTACGTCTTCCGAGGTGGACGGACGGCCCTCGGCGGCGGCTTCCCGGACGCGCAGGAACAGCGCTAGCCACCGAGCCATCCCCTCCGACAGGGTCCCAGCTACAATTAGCTGGGCGAAAGTGAGAATATCACTCTCGTACGCCGCTGTCGAAGAGGACGTCCCGGCAGCCGGCGACTGCCCCGCGCGCGAAGTCGACGGGCGAGGTGCAGGAACGGCAGCGATGCGGAGTCCGGAAGGCGTAGCGTGGGTCGGTGCAGGTGGAGCGGAGGCAGGTCCGGTGGACGAAGCTGTGGTCGTCTGGTGGCGGTCTGTTTGGTCCTGAAAAGGACCTTTTTCGGATCGTCGGCTTGACGCAAGAGGCGGAGCGGACGAGGGAGCGCTAGACTTGCGCATCGTCGCGTAGGTCGGAGCACGGGCTCTAGGACAACCTCACACGCGCAGACGATGGAGCCGTCTTGAATCAAGTGCAGATTCTTTAGGTCCTTAAACCTCACTGAGATTCCATACTAATATTATAAAGAGTGAAGTTTGTGACGTTGTAGGGGTTAATATCAGAAACTACTAATCCGATTTGAAAAATTCTTTCAATGTTATATAATTTATTTATTGAGGATCTTTATCGACATGGTTATCACGCTACGACCAATAGGAGCAGAGTACCAATGATGAATGTATAAAAATCGGAATTTTTTTCCTCTTGAGAGTTTCCGTTAGGTGTAACTGTTAGCACAAAGTAACTATTTCACGCGAACGAAGTCGCGGGCAGAGGCTAGTATTATATAAAAGGAGACATTTAATAAACAGTATCTCCTTTCCTCTATATAACATAATAACCTGCTCTGAATCTGGAAAACTTATTACGGTAATTTTCAACTAGCTATGAATAAAAAAAATTGGGTTCAGTGTAGCTGTGGAACAATATTTCGAACAGTGTTTCCTCCTTCTTATAATATCGGGTCCCTAAATCGTAACATAGAGAAGCATTTAGGCTTGCATGATAACGGCGACTAATGATGAATTTACGATTTCTCAATAGCCACAGTTGTTATTAGATTAAACTACGTTTACTATCATATCCAGTGCCTACAGATCAATGTGCTTCTATACTAATAGTTATGACTCTAGAATATGCAATACCTAACTTAGTTTTGTTTCCCGCTCTAAATGAAACTTAGGGGTTAGCGTGTTCGGACACCGCATAAATCTAGGTTCAAACCTTTGTGAATGTGCTAGTTTTTAGTGGAAATATAAGCATGGAGGTAGAGGTTTTACTAAACTCACCTGACAGCTGCCAGCCTCGAGATATAAATATGCCACCAAGCACAATATGTTTGTTCTGCGGAACTACACTTAAGAGCCAGTTCACATTTAGCGTGGTTACCTTCTTGGATCACATTTTTCATTTACCATGTTACATTATTATCAAATGTTAAAACTTATAAACATAATCCATAACCTGTCATTATGGAACTCTGTTGTAGGATTTTCCCACGTAGGTGTATCGTATGGCAACCGCTTAAAATTGCTTTTATTGTAGCTCTTGCATTGACTATTATGGATTAAAGAATTAGACTTTAGTAGCTCTTTTCGGAAAGTAAGTTAATTATTCTAGTATGAAGAATTGAAACTTAGTTACTCTTCTCGGAAAGTAAATGCTTGAACACCTTCAAGACTGTGTTAAGAATATGTTCAATTTGTGAAAAATACCTTGATATAATTACATCATTAATAGGGGGAAAAGTTCCTTATAATAATATTAATAATTTCCTTTCTGTTAGAGTCATTTACGCTCAGTGTAGGCCGAAAGGTCAGTAGCTAATTAAAGTTTCGTACCAAAAATATATACGTAGATAGTTATTTGTACACTGTAAATATGTATGTATTTATTGAAAGGATTTAGACTAAGCTAATTTAATAATAATGTAGTCTATTATTTTATCCTATAAAACATGGATGTCTCTATATTTACATTTGGCATATATCGTTTAAGTAAATACTAAAATTTTAAATCATGAGGTAACATTTTACTGTTTAATAACGACACTCTCTCAGGTCACCAAAATAATGGTCATGTTTCATGATGAGACATTTCCCGGAATGGGCATCACTTGCCTCGGGTGGTCCTTGAATTTTATAGTGGTACTTAATATGTCAAGGTATTATAGCGGCAGTTGTTTTTGGACACTAACAAAGTGTCACAGCTTTAAATTTTGCTCCTATAATATCAGAGAATTTTACTTAAAGAATTATACCGACCATAGAGTGATAGCTTTAAAAATAAGATTAAACACGTAGCAAAGGAAACAGCTTACAGAGAAAAATATCATTCTTCTTACATGACAATACTAAATTATATACAGCATGATTGTGATAATAATAATTAAGCAGTAGACTTGGTGTCATATTTTCATTCCATTTAACGAAACATCATAACTCATCTATACTAGTCTATACTAATATTATAGAGAGGTAATAAAGTTTATGATTTTGTAACGTTGTAGAGGGTAATCTCAGGAACTATTGGTCCAACTTGAATAATTATTTCAGTGTATATAGCTCATTTATCGAGAAAGGTTATAGGATATATTATCACGCTAAGGATAATAAGAGCGGAGCACAGATGAAAAATGTTTCAAAATCGTTTTTTTTCCTTTTGAGAGCTTCTGCTGCGTGTTAGCATTACTCCAGATTACTACGCGGACGAAGTCGTTGGCAGGGGCAATACATTATAAATTGCGAATATGAGTTTATTTTATTATAATTTGAAGCCTTATCAACTTAACTGGTAATCATGAAATTTCGTTTATAAGTTGTAAGTAGTACAGTAAAGGACATGAGTTACCAATCGTCAAAAAGATGTAGTTTTCCCGAGGTATATATATATAGGTACATATAACTCATCATCGTCTTTTTCATCGCTAAGTAAAGTCGGTATAATATGTTTTTATTTTGCACTCTTTCCTGTCAGATTTCATCTCACTATAACTATATATTTTTATACAGATATCATTATTATTCTCCACACAATCGATTGATATCTTTTTCCATCTTCCTCTACTCTTGTATTCGTCTATTTTCGTACTTTTAACTTTTCTAGTTACATGGCGGCCACACTCCTAATAATTTTTTATAGCTCGTACTATGTTAACCTTAACTTCTCTGTCACTGGAGCTTTTTTCAAACTTTTTCTTCATTACTACTATTAACTCACTCTTACAGTCACATCTCTGCTACAAATACTCTTTTCTTATCTGTCTATTTCGTAGCCCAGCACTCAGATCTGTATACTCTATTTGAGATGCAGTTTATTTAGAAATACAGATATTCGAGTTATATATTATTAAAATATATTAATCTTTTTTTTATGTCATATAGGAGGCAAACGAGCATGCGGGTCACCTGTTGTTAAGCGATCACCGCCGTCCATAGACACTAGCAACCTCAGAGGAGTCGCAAGTGTGTTGCCAGCTTGTATTTGGGGGAATGGAGAGAAAGGGGGAGGAGAAGGAAGAGGAGAGGGGAGGGGAGGGAGATGGGTCTCCGGCGCTCCTACTGACCGAACGAAACGCAACAATGTAAGCACTGTTACTTCACGTCGGTTTTCTGTGAGAGGGTGGTGCTACCCCGGACGAGCCGACCCATTCAGGCTGAAATCGATAATAGCTTCAGCGTGACTCTACCACTACTAAAATACTAATCGCAAAAACCTGTACATTATTAATAGAATCACGTGTATTACTAAATATTATTACATACAAATTATAGTCGTGGATTAAATTGTGGACCCGATTTTATTGTAATCGTATTTGACAACCGCATGTGCTGTTTAAATTACAAGTTATGATATTTTTCAATTTACTAAAAGTATTTATTATGCAAACTTGATAACAAAGTATTTGTGAAACCATAATTAAAAAAAAAAAAAACATAATAAAGTCTCTCATAAATGTTTTAAATAATATCTAATTATAACTAAGATCTTTTATAAAAGCACCCTAACATTAAGTAAAAGTTTGAAAATAAAAATGGAGATATCTTTAGATAAGAACAAATTTTATATCCATACAAATTGCATATTATTTATAGAGGATAACATTAATACAGCTCAAAGAATAACTACAAAATATTAATAGAAACTATGTGGGTAGTATATTCTTTATCTCGAAAATATAAAGAGGGTGTTAACTATTATAGGCGTCTCAATTGCTTCATGGAACAAATCAAAATCAGTATAAAATAAGATTACTTAATACAGCCAAAAAGTACAAGAACCATTCTAAGAAATGGAGATAACGGGCAGTTTACTGTTCTTCATCATATGATGATTAACTTAACCGCAACAATGAATACAGCGCTATAAATATCCAAACAGCTCTAGCAATAATAGAACAAGGACGAAAAATATATTTATTATTGATCACTAAGTTATTTATACCCGTAAATAGATAAATGGATATGACTACAATTATTAAAAAAGTATTGATGTAATCCTTTTTTTTCATTGAGATTACGTCATTAAAGCAAACAAGGAAGTGTATACGATAATAGAATTCTTAGGTAGTCCAGTAGTTCGGTGAAGCTGTTAAGACCTTGCTAGGTCAATAGCGTAGTCAATTCGAAAAAAAAAAGAATTCTTAGAATTTTTTTTTTTTACTTTATTTTTGGCAAACAATCTTTCAGATTATTACTGCCATTGTCACGTAGTCAATAATATTACAAGGGTCGTGCGATCATTTCAATATTAAGCGTTGCGTGAATCAATATTCTAACAAGATGGTGGATTCCTTGTTAGAACCTTTCAGGGAGTTTTTGTGGGCATCTTAGAATTTCATGCTCCTTGGTATTATTTTCCATTCACTTCACTTATGCACAATATATTAACTATATTACGTAAAACACCACCAAATTTACAAAATATAGAGTCAAATAACACAAGATTATGAATCCACTACATGACACACTAAAATCCCGCCAAAAACTCTTCTTAGAAGTTAAAAATGTGTGTTTACGTTAAAAGCAAAAAGGGAAAGTTGGTTGGGTTGTTTTAGTTGTACAATGCAAGTAGATAGTGTTAATTATTAGTTAATATTTGAGTTTGAAATAATAGGTTTTACCTGTTTATTTTTTTAATAATATCGATTTTGTCGAATAGATCAAAATAATTATCAGTATAGAATATTTTAGTAGGTACCAAACTGATTTCTTTTCAAGATAAAAAATCAAAAATATATATAGGTATATTGGTTATCTCCCGGTTAGTCATTAGAATTATATACCTTAATTGGTAACGACTACATTTTACTAGCTTTTGTCCACAGGTTCGTTCGGATTAATTTAGACTTGACCTATCCCTCGGGATCAGTATTTTTTTCTGAATGAAACATGTATTCACAATTCCATGATAATCGGTTCAATAATTATTAACCTGTGAAAAGGCAACTAATCATTACTAAGAATTAACTCATATTACCCTTTAAAAATGTATGAGCATAATTATTATATTAATATTTATTAAAATGTCAGGATATAATAAAATTATTTTCATAGTGTATTAGAAAAACTACTCTGGTGTTGAAATTTATAACAATATCTATTGTATGTTTAGAACTCGATTTGAAATCTACAGTTTTCATAAATGTATTGTTAATGTTAAATAACTTAAAAAAAATACTATGAATTATGCAACAGTAGTAAATAGTATCAACATTATAATATCTTTTAGTTGGCTGTTGAAATTGGCAATAGAAAAGTTTATTTAAAATGAAGTATTTAATAACTAGGTTTTAGGCTACATTATCATTGCTTTTTCGCTAGTAATATAACATAATTCGAAATATGATTGACGTTAATCCGTCACTTGAGAGTACTCTTCTAAAGTGAATTAGTCTTCAGACACTTATCAATCCAATTAACAAATCTGTTGAAAGGTTAAATTAAAATATGCCTTTTTTCATGTTACTTGCGCTTAACATGTCTGTCAGCGATCACGAATGACACGACAGTACTTTAGGAAGAACACTTTATAATTAATTTTGTTAAGCTAATTTATATCTTATATCTAGTAACAATTAAAATGTTACACTAATTAATAAAATACTTATGTAAGTATCAAAGAATATTTCGTTCCACCAAACGTGAGTAAACTGTAATACCTAGTAGGTTTTCTCATAATGTTCACGTTAAATGTGTAACAAGA
Organism: Antheraea mylitta; assembly: GCA_014332785.1. NCBI lineage: Eukaryota > Metazoa > Arthropoda > Insecta > Lepidoptera > Saturniidae > Antheraea > Antheraea mylitta. The sequence goes on from JACEII010000011.1 coordinate 3,442,836, forward strand.
TTTGGACATCATTAAACAATGCGTTATTTAGATTTAAAAAAATATTATACTATAACTTTACAAAAATATTACGCAATGAATTTTTTGACCTTTATAATACAAGTTCGATTGTAAATTACCATTATTATATAGTATATGTTCCTTTTTTAGAACTTGTGTATATAATGCTATAAAGACTTAACTACGCGAATCGTAATCTAAATCTAAAACTCCATATTTATTCAATTATTGACATTCTTTAAAATTATGTGTTTGGTAGTGAAATAATTAGCTACTGACTTGATTTTCGGTAGTATTTAACATCTTACTGTACTAGATTGAAATAATTAGCTACTGACTTGATTTTCGGTAGTATTTAACATCTTACTGTACTAGATTGAAACTGGTTAGATGGGTTTAAAGTATCGCACCTTTATCCTCTAAAGATCCTTTATCCGTTGAAGATATTATAATCATCTTATTGCAATTATCCCTTCAACCCTATTAGTTCCGCCCTTACCCCAGGATTTCTTTTATTTTTTACTAATATACTGTAGTGAAAAGTGATGTAAACTAACTTTATATAGATATATGATACGTTGCATACATTCAGAAAAATTTGATGTTGATCAAAACTCTTTATACCATTTTAAGCAAAATAATTGATCCTCTAATATTAATATATAATTAGATATTAAGTTTATATTTTTAAAATGTTTATCGATGTTGGTTTTAAAGTAAGTTTTGATTTGCTTTGCTTAAAACGCATATTTTTTTCAACAGGAAGCTTGTATATCGTAAATTAATCGGCACGACTCTCCGTGAACACAAAAGCGGAGAACCGGTTTGGCGTGTGCTGAGCTCGAAGCGGCCCACTCGAACTGCCTCATACACGCGACATTACCGGAAATACTGACGAGACGCCATTCTACAGATATTTAGGACAATTTTGTAATTAGATTTTAATTTCTAGAAATTCGTTTATTTCGAATGCTTATTTCGTTTAAATAGTGTGAATATGTAGGTTAGCTCAGTTAGATTTACGTTTTTGTGTTATTTAAGCAACAGCTCATACCGAGGTGAGGTGTACACCCTTGAGCTAGTTGTCAAAATAAAATAGGCTCAGTGTTTTAAGCGGTCCCCTTAGTATTCCGGTGAAGTTGTTAAGGCCTCGTTAAGCCAATAGCGTAGTCGGTTAAAAAAAAGTATCCTAACATATTTTTGGCTCTATTGTAACTTCTAAAATTTAAACGCTACCTACTACATTAGACTAATAAAAATTCTAGGGCTTTTAAAATCAAAATTAGAAATACTAAAAGCATTTATGAACGTCAATACTACTACCGGTTCGGATAACAACCCAGTCATGGAGAAGAACCGGTAAGAAACTCGATTTGGTTTATCTTTTCATTGTACCTACACACAACATAAATTATTATTACGAAAATGCATAGTTATGACAGTTATATTAGATTTTGACGGCTACATAGAGAGACTCGGCTTGACTCTATAACCACAGAAACGGTTCCGCAAACATGACTAAATTGTACCTGGACCCTATCTATATACCTACTAATAAAAGAACAACATTCTGAAAGTCTCAAATCTCTAATCCTATATGTTGACGAGAGAAAAATATCTATGTAAATCTTTTTGTCAGGATTAACTAAACAAATTTATATGTTTAGTGTATAGTACCAGAACGACCGAGCCCAGCTCGTTTCTTTTAAAAACATCCTTATATTAAAATAAACTGTTAGGTTTTTCTCACAAAATTAGCATGTTTACCAAAAAAAAAAAAGATATCTGTTTTACTGTTACTCGGATTCGAACTGAGGTTATACGGATTTCGAAGCAATCAATTTCCGTCTGAGCTATTTTTCTTTTGACAGCGCCGGCGAAATTTACCTTCATATTCTGGTTATATTTTTTCATTGCCTAAAATCTCAGTTAAAAGTTTTCTATGAATAAAATCTAGATCGATTTATCGTCCCCGAAACTAACTAACTACATACTAAGTTTCACGGAAATAGATGACACCGTTTCCGAGATCCTGATTATATACAGATATAAAAATATACAAGAATTGCTCGTTTAAAGGTATTAGGTAGATATATGAGTTTACATCATATCTCAATAAAACAATTAACAGGTATATAGTTCCATAAAACCCATTAAAAAAACTAAAAAGAAATCAAATGTGGAAATTAAATGCACAAATAGTTTAGAAGACTAGTATTTGTAGATCTAAGATAAATAATTCTAAATATATTATTTTACCAAAAAGCGTAAAAATCAATAACAATAGTATGTATAACATATTACAATTTAGTTCTCGAAACGTGGAAAGACGTTAGCTTTTTTAAAGGAAGCATATTATCATAAATTGATTGTCGTGTCTCCACAAACGCATTAAACACACACAACCGGTTTGGTTTATGGCGTCCGGAACAGTCCTTATTCTAGATAGATAAAATACTTGCATCGTGAGACATATTTAAAGATATAATTGAATAATTCAAATAATTGTGACATGTCCAAATTATAATAGTAAATATATATTATGTTTCTAAGATTTCGTAGTGATGATATTTATTAGATATTTGCGATATCGTAGTAAATTTTAGCGCTCCTCTGAGTAGCTGACATCACCGAATACCTATTAATATTTTTAAGAATGTGTCCTCTTTATAGAGTAAATAACCTAAACAAATTAAACGACCTATTAGGACTGAGATCATATCCATTTTTGAGGATTTCTTTAGTTGATAAACTTTAAAAAGTTCAAAGTTGTATGGATACATGGTTCATATAAATTATATGGTCGTTGATGGTAATAGGGTTACAATACCAAAATTTACTCAACGAGCTATAAGGAGAGCTATGCTAGGAATATCGTCCTGAAGTAAGTTTAGTTTTGAATCCCTTTTCTATTTCAGTACAGAGGTTGAATTGGGGCGGTAAGCTTTTAACACTCTAAGGGGTACCGCCTCCGTTTTTTATATTATATTATATTTTTTATATTATATTCTTATATTATATTCAATCTTACACATATTCTGATATTAGATGTCTGTCTATAATTTTGAAATAAAGTAATTTTCCTAAGGGCATATGGTTATGCACTTTACCGAAACCTAAACACATGTTTTTAAAGCTAAAACACGCTTATCTCCGAACTTCTTTCGGTTAAACTGATTTTGATAACAATTTCTTCTTCTTCTTCTTCTATTCTATTTTTGGCAACCAGTCTTCTAGTAGACTATTACTGTCATTGTCAAATGAATAACGATATTACAAGATTCTTGATATAATTACAATGAATCAACAAGATGGTGGCCGTTTTATTAGAACTTTCCAGGGAGTTTTTGTGGCAAGTCAGAATCCATGTTCCGTAGTATTATTTCCGATCCGCTTCACTTGTGCACAATAATAAAACTATATTACGTAAAGCGCCACGAACATTACACAATATAGAGTCAAATAACACAGGATTATGGATAAAATATGAAGACCACTACATGGCATTCCATGAATCCGCCAAAAACTCTGTTAGAAATTTGGTTGCCAGATAGAAGCCTATCAAAATTAATAATATACAGAGTAAATATCATTAGGCTTCGGCACAAAAGATAATCACTAATGTTAAAATTAATTTGTTTTTACTTTACTGTTATTTAATTTAACATGAAATTAAAAAACGGTATAATTCAGGCAAGACATGTAGTTTCTATAAAACACCGTATTCACGTGAGCGAACTAGTATTTCATCTATGCTCGTGAGTTTGTAACGTTGTAGAGGTAATCTCAGGAACTACTGGTCCGATTTGAAAAAAATCAATGTTATATAGCTAATTTATCGAGGATGGTTATAGGTTATATATATTATCATGCTAAGACCAATAGGAGCAGAGTACCAATGAAGAATGATTAAAAATCCGGAGATTTTTTCCTCTTGAGAGCTTCCGCTGCGTGTTAGCGTTAACCCAAAGTAACTATTCCACACGAACGAAGTCGCGGGCATGGGCTAGTATCTTTATAAATAAAACTCGCCGAATATTTTAATCCCTTCTTTACCTCTAGCATGTCCATGGAGGTCAGTTTTGTTACTTTTTTATTTATCATGCGCCTACTTTTAAAAAGATATTACAATTTATCATCTTAAGGTACTTATGTTATAACCTTTTTAGATATTTTTAACCGATTAATATACATATATTTATGGAAATATAATTTTGTATCGATATAAGGCTATGACCATTCGTTGCGGAATTTTTGGTAGTTCGTTCCAGGCTATTCTATTGACCTTTGGCAGATTTTAAATACCCACAGCGAAGCGGGTAGGTATTAGCCTGTATATTTTAAAAAGGTCGCAGCTGTCCTGGTGCAGACTGCTTAATGTCTAATCAAATTTAAACTGTAAATTTTCTTTTGTGTATGTACTTTGTTTATTAGATAAATTATGCTAATATTTAAGAACTAAAATATGTTTTCTATCACGTGTAACAGATTTCACAGTGAGTCGTCGAACGACGTGAAAAGCCGAAAGCAAGTTCCTTCCGGTCGCCTACGTGTAAGCGCCGCCCACATTAACCTATCGCCTACGCCATAATATAATATCAATCAATCCAACAGAACCGATTTCTACGGCATATAATAATGTTAATGTTGGTTTTACATTAAATTTAAAAGATTTATCTATATTTAATATTAATAGAAACATAGTTGTGACATTGAACGTACCTATATAGAGGTTGTATTCAATTTCGTCAAGCGGCTTAAGGTCTACAAAGGTGTGTTTATTTTTACGTAGATTATTTCTATTTAGAGAAATTCTTGTAGGTCATCAAAGGCATCAGATTTGTAAATCCTTTATCGTCTTATGTAGACTAAATCTTCAAAGGCTTCAGATGCCTGTGCTATTTCTTTTTAAACTGCTTTAGATTCGACATGAATTCAACAGTATATAATATCATGTTATAAATAGTACACAATAATACACATATTAATAATTATTTCTTAAAATTATTTCTTAAGTTCTTAAAGTAATGTAAGTATACCTAAATGAACTAAATTACTTTAAATTAAAACATATAACCAATTCAAATTAAAAATGCAATGTGAAATCTCCAGCGGTAACGTGTGTGCCTGTTCGGATTGTTGTCTCGCTGATATTAACTTATTATATATATGCTTTACGTAATTAATTAATTTGCTTGTTTGGCGCCGACTTAAAATCACTCAGGTATACTTACATTATTTTAAGAACTTAGTTATTAAGATTAATAAAGTAAAGGGTTTATTATTTTGTGCTTTTCAGTTTTTTTGGTGGTTTAATTTCTTGTTAAAAAGTTTTTATGACATTTACAATATTAATAAGGAATTAAGTGTGAATACAAGGACATAATTTTACAAACGACCATTTAATTTCGAAGCATAACTTTATTATAGACACTAAACGAATAATATGTAGACGTAAATATTGGACCAGACACTTGCCTCATATTTATATCATGATTACTACAAAAAAGTCACTTATGTGTGGGAACGGATACCAAGGTTCTTTGGCTGAATAGTAAGACTCAACTATCACTCCACGAGGTATGTCATATTTACAGATAGGTATTTTCATTCAAATCATTATAAATTCACTAAGTTGAATCACGGTGTCATAGCGGAAAATTTGATTGTAATCTTAGCATAAGTAATTAGAGACAGGAAACATCTAAGAATAATAGGCGGTAGAGCTACGCTGAAGTTATTACTGGTTTTAGCATGAATAGGTCGGCTCGTCCGGGGTAGTACCACCCGACCCACAGAAACACCGACGTTAAGTAATAGTGCTTGCATTATTGTTTTTCGTTCGGTCAGTAGGAGCGCCGGAGACTCGCCTCCCTTCCCTCCACCCCTATTTCTCTTCCCTCTCCCATTCCATATACAGGCTGGCAATGCACTTGCGACTCCTCTGGTGTTGCTGGTATCCATGGACGGTGGTGACAACTTAACATCAGGTGACTCACCTGTTCGTTTGCCTCCTTTGATATAAAAAAAATATTCACGATATAACAAGTATATAGGTATTTATTATAAAGTATATCCTAATTAATATTATAAAATGGAAAATTTAGTTTGTTTTTTACACTATATGCCTTAACTATTCAAGGGATCATGACATTTATATAGTACCAGGAATACAGAAAAAGACATAGGGTAACTTTTATACAGAAAAATGTACTATTACGGAGGGATAGACAAAAACCACATAAAATCGACCCTAGCCACGAGTAAAAGCCAGTGTTAAATATAAAGAATTTTTTTCGTGGAAGTTACAAGTATTTAAATTTAATCATATAAAAATATATTTATTGTGTATGGAATATACAACGAAACTATAAACTTAAGTGTCTAATGCAGTCATCGCCAAATACAGCTCGACACATTTCTGTGCCGAGATAAAGACTACGTCACGGTTAAATCTGAATGAAGGCTAACTGGAGGCGTTACCAGTGCCAAAGCAATTAAATTAATTAATTATAATATCCTTTCGAATTCGCATGAATAAATCATATAAACATAGACAAATGTATTATTTGGTTTGTGTCTTTGGGACGAGTTGACTCATTTATTCCATTCAATCTATGTTATTCAACTGTTTTGACTGATGATCTCTGACGAACCGCACATCTGTGACCTTTTATGGTCAAAATAGGAAGGTTTAGGTATTAGTTAAGTGATTTCATAAACATTATGCTAATTATATACGAATTTAAGCCTTGTTACTATTACGTTAAATTTAAACGTTGTTTACAACAAATGTGGTGGATGCCTAGGTAATATAATAACTTTGAAAATATGTATCTAGAATATTCTAAGATATTACAAAATTAATTATTGAAAGCTTTAATAAGATGCATATTATTTAAAGTGCCTGGACGAGGCCAGCTCGTTTATTTAAGAAACATTTTTAAATTAAAATAAACTGCTATGTTTGCGTCACAAAATCAGAATTTTATTTTAAAAAATTATATATGAATAAGATATATCTCTCTTATAATTATAATAATGAAGATATTTATTTAATTAAAAAACTGTTAGGTTTGCTTCACAAAATTAGCATTTTTTACAAAACAATATATTAAAAAAAGATATCTCTTTTGCTGTCACTCGGATTCCAACTGGGGTTACACGGATTTTCAAAGCAGCCGATTTCCATCTCAGCTATTTTTGTTTTGACAGCGACGGCGAAATGTACCTTCATATTCTAGCTATATTTTTGCATTGCCTGAACTCTTAGTTAAAAAGTTTTCTATGAATAAAATCTAGCTAGATCGATATATCGTCCCCGAAACTACCTACATACTAAGTTTCACGGAAATAGATGACGCCGTTTCCGAGATCCTGAATATATACAAATATAAAATATACAAGAATTGGTCGTTTAAAGGTATTAGATAGATTATATATGTAAACATAAATACGTTGTTAATTAGTACGTACAGCTTCAAATTACAACTTACTAACTGATATTTCTAATACTGCAAGTAATCTTAACGACCTATTACCTAGTGACTCTTATATGAATTAGTCGTTTTATGTGTCAACTGTTTATTTCTTTGTAGTATGTATACTTTCAAATAAGTTGTATAAAAATTCTGCTTAAAATTAGTAATGATGAGTTAATTAAATAATACATAGGTAAACGCAATAAACTGCTCAAATTGTTATAATTTTCTGTAGTGTACTAAGATATTATCACTTCACTAATAATAAATAACAATTCAAAAGATTTCCAAAGGTTTCTCATGGTTTTGAATTTCTCATAGAAATGTAAGTTTGTTGAGTAACGCAATTCGTTTGTATGTCAGCGGTCGTGTGTATTGACAGTGTTGGTTAGCGAGGCTGGTGTTGTCAGGCGCAGCAGTACGATGTGGCGGTGGCCGTTTGACCGTGACACGGTGCCGCGGTGTGGCATGCGTACGCCACAAATTCGCCGTTCATTGATAAAAACTGCCGCCCACACGTGTCGCGGAGGCTCCATTCACCGGCGCCAGTTGTTGCGCAATACGCATGCGTGGCCCTGCCCCCCGTAACCCCTTCACCGCGAAGACCTTCATTTGGAGCTGTTACTGCCTTCCGCAATGGATGTCAGTTAACACAGTTTCACGAAAACCTACTAACTCGTACTAACCTTAATAATACAATATCGATAATTGAATTATTAACAGCAAATTCGTATTAAATGTTTACAAAAAGGAAATAATGCCAAGGTTCTCGATCCATAATGTGATCAAAGAATGTCAGTTGCAAAAGCTGCAAAACCGTGCTGTCGTCAGCTTTGCGTAAGCTTTGTTTATTTGCCCCAGTTCAGCGGATACCGTTCAAGATATTTTGATTATTTGATGCCTTGAAAAGTTTGATTACAAATTTGAAATGAATTGGTGAATCGTCTTACGGGTTAGATAAATATGCGAATATTGTTTCATTTCGTTGCAGCGATTTATCGTTGTATTGGCAGTAGCCCGTCATTTTGTCCGTTTAAAATGTTGTACTATTTTTTGGATTATGTAGTATTTTATAATTCATCTCATATCTCTTAATGTACTTTTTATAACAAGAAGAATAAAGTTATCAATATTCAGCTTCAAGTTACTGCAATTTTAGTATTTATCCACAGTTTCCCTCGCTTTAACATAGATTTAACCTATCATTATATGTACTATGGTATTATTTTGTCTCCTTCTTCTTCATTCTGTATGCGAAATTTCCTGCTGATTGATTGAGTAGCTAAAACGTGAAAGCGTAATAAACAAACAAACCCACATTCCTATTAATTGTAATACCTATTAGATTTCCTATATCATTTTACTTCTCTAGTAGTCCGGTGAAGCTGTTAAGGCCTTGCTATTGCTATCATTACGAGAAAAAAAATCGTACTTTTTTTTTACTTTCTTTTTGGCAATCAATCTTTCAGATTATTACTGCCATTGTCGAGTAATCAATAATATTACAAGCGTCGTACGATTATAACAATATCAAGCGTCGTGTCAATCAATATTCTAACAAGATGGTGGATCTCTTGTTAGAACCCTCCAGGGAGTTTTTGTGGCACCTCAGAATTTCATGCTCCGTGGTATTATTTTCCATTCACTTCACTTATGCACAATAAACTAACCATATTACATAAAACACCACCAACTTTACACAATATAGAGTCAAGAAACATAAGATTATGAATAAAATATAAAATCCACTACATGACAGACTGAAATCCCGCCAAAAACTCCCAAAATCGTACTTCTTTCCTTCGTCATAGATTGATTATTTCATGGAAGCACTCAATTTTACTGTCTGATTTCGTCTATTGCATATTAGACAATGATCACACAACTTAGAAGAAACATCGATAAAGACGCTTTAAAGCTAAATTAATTTAGCATGATATTATTTTAAATTTATTTATGTGCACACTGACAGTTAATTGAAACGAATGAATCGACGACTAAACATTTTTTTGGTGAAACTACACCGACGAATTACATAACTACATAATTTGTACACTTTATCTCGATAGTTATGCAATAGAATTCTATAAATGTAGAGTGAAAATGACTTGTTAGCATTTATTAGCAAAATATTAAACTTAAGTCTACTATTCAGAATAAAATGAAGTAACTTATAGGAAATGTATACTTGTAATTAGAGTGTGAAAGGTCTGTCGTAGTTCGCGTGTCACAACAAAAGTACTCAAATATAAAGTATAGGATTTCTATTATTTTTAACAGACTTCGAAAAAGTAAGAGGTTACTATGTTCGGTTGTATGTATTTTTTTGATGTATGTTAATCGATATCTCCGTCGATTGTGAACCGATTTTAATGATTATTTTTTTATATGAATAGTATATAATCAGAGGTGGCCCCGAAATAAATTAACAAAATATTAAACCCATAAGTGGGTGAAACATCGTTTATTTTATTTTCACTCACTTCGTGTCTACGTATTTTCGTCTACTTGATTAATTTTACTTCTTAGACACTTTGTCCTTATACAAAAAAAAAAGATTATCACTATAGCTTTATTTTTTTTAATTAATTAGCAATTAGCGCTTTAAGAAACTACGATACAAGCTATGTAAGTTTTTTTGCCGCGGTGAAGTGGGACAAGCCGTTCGATGCGCATGCGTGGGCGACAATAAGAAAAACGATAACGTAATTTAAAAAGAGATTTTGTAACCAAATTATATTTCTATTTCAATCGTTTTTTAATGTTTTTTCCCTGTACATCAAATATATTGTTAATAAATAATGCAGACGAAGTTACAAATAATATGGTAGCTTAAGAACAATAAATTCTAATCCACCTGTCCGTTTTTCACTACATAAGAAATGCATCCCGTAAAATATAATCGAATGGTAAAGAGGATTTCGCGTCTCGAACATTAAGTACAGCCATAAAAGGAAGAAATGATTCTCTATTGGAATTATCAGTTTCCACTGCGCTGGTAATATAATATCGCTCCACATTAGTAGAAGTTGGTTCACTATCACATAAATGTCTTTAAGAGTTATGTCACTTTAGTATTAATTGAAGTTGAATTTAAACCGATTTACAGCTATCATAAAGTGAAACCTGGTTTTCCTTAAGCGAAGACTCAGTGTACTAAGTCGAATGTTTACTTGTATGATGCTCCCTCTTTTTAAGCTATAAAGTTTTGAGTGGCATGTACTCTACCTGGATCTTAAGCGGTGACTGCAGATTATATTAAATTAACTACGAAAAGGACCACTGGACTTTGGAGGAAAAATTTCATTACGCACGCTTGACTTGGGGAGTAAGCTAGTGAATGCGTGACAAGAGCATTATGAAAAGTGTGATCGTGCGAGGCGAGCGTAATTAGAGAGGGAGAAGTTCGTGAAGATAAAAAGGGAATAAACTACGTTTCATATTATCAATGAAAACCTAATGTATTTAATAAAATATACAAAACCTATAAATAGAGTTAAAGAAGTTTTTCTTTGGAGCAATATGGGTATATCATTTAGCTGTAATATTTTTATTAAAAGCTTTGGATTATTTAACCTTATCTCATGGCATTAAATGGTGGCATTTGCGTAGGGTAGTGTAATTATTATTTACAAGCCAAGTGGTTTAGAAATATTAACGTGAAATTTGAATTCTGAAATATTATGAATTTCTAATAAGGGCACCACCACTTCGTTACTACAGTGAAATTCATGAATTTTAAAGTACGAAACATCTGCCCACTCGATAACACTAATCATTTACATTAAGGAGGATTGGTTCCCAAATTAGGAAGATGAAGAATAAAAACGAGTATTCTTTAGACCACATTACTCAAGTATTTTTTTAGCTCCATAGATATATAAGTATGTACATATGTCTTTATGTATGTATAAATATATACATACAATACATATATACATACAATACATCATAAAACAAAGTCCCCCTGTAGCGTCTGTTTGTCTGTCTGTTCGCGGTAAACTGAAAAACTACTCGAGAGATTATCATGCGGTTTTGACCAGTAGATAAAGTAATTTATGCGCAATGTTTAGTTATATAATCTGTCAAGGTTCTCTTTATTGTCAGGGTGGGACAACGTCCGCCGGGCCCTCTTGTATACGAATATTAATAATTTCTACAAATAATTAAATTAATTTTGAGTTTTTATTGATAATACGAAGCGTAACTCTTTCTCGTTCTATCTTTACTAACTTATATCTTCCTCTAAACTTCCGTTCGCCTCGCCCGATCAGATTTTTCGTAACGCTCGTGTCACGCATTCACCAGCTTACTCCCCAAGTTAAGCATGCGTAAAGAAGATTTACTTCACAAAACCACTGTACTAATGCTATCTAGTAATAGATTACTAATAACCGATAATAAGCAGGAATATCTCGTTAGCCAGTGCATATGGTCCACCACTGTATTGCTGACTTTTAGCAAAAATAGAAGTGACAGCGATGCTTCTATAATGAAATCTTGTTCAGATACTTTCTTTGCAAGTGACAAACAACCTCGAGCTTCTTGGGATCCAACTAACATCGGATTTCAATTTCGGGCGCTCAATTGAACAGAAAACGAGAACAGCTGGAAAAAAATTTGGGATCCTCTCTAAAGTTAAGCAATATTTTACACCAGAACAACTTCTTAACCTGTATCAAGCTCAAGTACGCTCATGTGTGAAATATTGCTGCCACTTATGGGATGGATCAGCCAAATATCAGCTGGCCGCTCTTGATTCTATTGAGAGTCGTGCTCGTCGGCTTGTCGGTGATGAAGCACTGTGGGATAAAAGAATGCTCAGTTTAGACCATCGACGAAAAGTAGCATGTCTCTCAGTGTTTTATAGGTTACACTTTGGAGAGTGTGCGCAGGAATTGCATGATATAATTCCGCCATCCCCATTCCATCTGAGGACGACTAGACGCCGTGAGGGTTTCCACCCTTACGTGGTTGATATTCCCGCAATTCGTACGAAGCGATTTGCTTCCACATTCATTATACGTACGGCTAAGGAGTAGAATTCACTCCCGGCGTCTGTCTTCCCGACATCTTATAACTTGGAAGTCTTCAAGAGTAGAGTGAATAGGCACCTAGTGGGTAAGCGCGATACATCGTCGGCCTCATCGTCACTTACCATCAGGTGAGATTGTGGCCAAGCGCGTACCTCTTGTGTATAAAAAAAAAAAAAAATACTATACCTGTCAACCAATAATATGCTGTTTAGTGATAAAAGAAAACTAAGAAGCTTCATAGCAACTTAAAATTTATTTTATTGTTCCCTACGCGTTTGTAAATAATAAAAATGAGTGCGTGTAATTGTCACACGCGATTGAAGTAAAACTTTTTATTTAAGTTCCGAAATAACTTATAGACGGTCCTACAGATCATGAAGATTTAATGAATTTAATGAATGGCGGCACGGTCGTGCGCCCATATATACATAATTAATTCTATTGTATGATTTTTATTATTTGTTTCATTTAATATTTTTTAATAATTATTTTTTTTTAATTTGATATCAAGAACATTTAGAAACCGGATGGTACAGAAACATGACGTCATATTGCCGTAACGGACTTCCGTTGCATTGTCGTCCAGTTACCTTAGCCGCGCCTAAAGAAATTTTGCTTCAATAAAAACTAAGTACTCATATTATCTTTAAAATGTTCTGTTCAATTTTAAAGAACATATAATATAATAACATTACAAAGATCGATGTGATGTTAATGACTTATTTTATTGAGCTCATTTATTTTTGTGTAAAATTTAAACATAGAAATAGACGCGATGACTTAAATGTAAAAAGTCTTATCTCCTCAGTTTCTTCATATAACAAGTCGCTAATTATAATAACTAAAAGTACAAACAATGGCCTAAATCTATTCATTTTCATACGGTTAAACACATAAACTATAAAATGCAACTTTCTTTTATCAAATTTTATTAATGTGTAATTTTTATTTTCGTCTTCTTGTTACAAAATTGTTTGTTTTTGTGCGTGTGATGCCTCAAGCACCAGAAATGTATATATAAAGTAATTTCAATAATAAACCTATTATTTTGAACCTGTCGTTTGTTTAATCTCACAGTGTTACTTTTTGAGGAGATTATAAATAAGTTTTTATTCTAATAAAGTAGTTATATAACTAAGTTGGTATAATTAAAAGTGGTTGAAATTTGATCGGTTTTTTAAACGTCAATGTTACTGTAAATTTTAATATCTTTTAGTGAAAGCATATACTCAATTAATCATCATTATATGTTTTTTGTTATTTTGATTTATGGAGACAGTTGCGGGCGCGTGCAAACACGTCATTATGCTATCATTTTTAATTTATTAAAAACAAGGAATATTTAAAAAATAGAAGTACATATTTTATATAATACTAGGTGGCCAGGCGGACATTGTCCCCTCTCTGAAGCTAAAAAAAAACCTTGACAAATTTTATACCTCAATCTTCCTCTTGAATAGTGATTCATATCAACTAGTGAAAACCGCATGAAAAATTACTTTTTGACTTTATCGCAAACAGACAAACAGTCAGACAGACGCGGCGGGAGACTTTGTTTTATACTATGTAATGATAATGATGATAATCTATACTCACAAAAATCGCTATTCATACCGAAATTATACATTTCAGCGTAATCTTGAAGTACTTCGCTATTTCAATCTATACTAATATTATAAAGAGGTAAAAGTTTGTGAGTTTGTGACGTTGTGATGATGTGACGTTGTAGGGGGTCTTCTTCTTCTTCTTCCTAGCGATTTCTCGGATTGGTGCCAGGTTCCACTTTCCTGCTTAGCTTTCTCCACCTTGCCCGGTCTTCGGCATCCTGTTGTGTGAGGTTGTTCTCCTTAATGTCCGCCTTTACCACGTCCAGCCAGCGTTTTTGGGCCTGCCGCGAGATGTTGGGCCTTGTACGGTGATGTTGAGACATCTATTTCCAACGTAGTCTGAAGGCCTGCGACTTATGTGGCCGTACCAGCGTAGACGACTTTCCTGCAGCTTGTCGGCAATGTCACGGACTCCAAGGCTACCACGGATGTGTTCGTTGCGAATGCGATCTAATCGCGTTACGCCACACATCCATCGCAGCATTTTCATCTCGGTGACATGTAGCTGCTGGACATGTCGGCCTAGGACCGGCCACGTTTCGCTGCCGTACAACAAGACCGGTCGGATGATGCACTTGTACACCAGGCCTTTTAATTTCACCGGCATTATCTGATCACATAGAATTCCGGTGAGTTCTCGCCATTTCGCCCAGGCGGCGCCTAATCGATATTGGATGTCGTGGTCGATTGAACCGGATTCGTGTATCACGGACCCTAGGTATTTGAAGCTGCTGGTCTTCGCGACTCTTTCGATACCAATTTTTAAGGGTTCGGGGTTCGTGTGACTGCATGCCATGTACTCGGTCTTCGCAACATTAAGTGCTAGACCACCGTTCTCAAGCGCCTCGTTCCACCGGTTTAGGTTTAGGGGGTAATCTCAGGAAATACCGATTTGAATAATTCGTTCATTGTTATGTAGCTCATTCATCGAGAATAGTTATAGGCTATATATCATCACGCTAAGACCAATAAGAGCAGAGCACAAATGAAAAATGTTTCAAAATCGGGATGTTTTTCCCTTTTGAGAACTGCTTCGTGTCAGTGTTCTATTTCATGCGAACGAAGTTGCGGGCAGAGGCTTGTTATTCATAAAGAAATAATGTTGTTTTACCTCTACAAAATTTAATAAATTAACGTGTTGCATTTTGTAATTTTTTTGATCAGGGGCAATGAAGGTCAAGTATGCGTCAGTTAACCATTGAAAAGATAATTAAGAATTTGTCAGTCACGATGACCACAACAGGGAGTTTGTCGTGTTTCTAGAAACACCATTTAATACTACCTATATATTATGCTTATACTTTTATTATTATAATACGAATTTGTAACAATAGATGTAGTCCTATTTATTACGAGGTAATAATTTCACAACTCTGATTACTTCAACGATGATATTAATCACTAAACGTTATAAAACAAAATCCTCTGCCATGTCTGACGTCTGTTTATGATAAATTCAAAAACTACTGAACGGTTTTTTTGAGGTAGATAAAGTGATTCATGACGAAGGTTTAGGTATATAATTTGTCAAGGCTTTTCATTATCAGGGCGAGATAACGTCCGCCGGGTACGTTAGTTTACTCTAAAACGTACTTTTTAAATAATATAATGACCACATTAATTTCTTTATGTAATAAAAGTCATTGATATAATATACCCTAAAGGGAATATTGTGGTCTAAATTCAATGTCAAATATAACTTACTAATATAATTAAGAATAATAAATAAATATTGTACAATATTTATTCAACACTAACTGTTGGCCGCGGATCCTCTCGCTTTAAATGTACACTTGATCTACACTTGATCTACACCTAACAATAATACTTTTCCGGATGATATCCTATGTTCTTTCCTGTACAAACTGTTTGCATGTTCATGTTGTCCATTTAAGTATTTAACACATGATAAACAAACAGATAAACTCACACTCACATTTGTAATGTTAATGGTATCATAACTATCATTTCTAATACCTTGAGTAATAATGTAATATTAAAAACTTCAGTGTAACCAACAAAAGTGAGCACTTGAAAGCTTTTTACAGATTTTCGCATTACAAAGAGCTGTTTCTTTAGCAATAATATATATTAACGTAATCAAATTGCATCAATCATTAGGTGTAACTTAAGCCTATTTAACATAAGATAAACCTGAGTATGCGAGAACTAATTATATGTAACCAAAGCGTCGCATATTTACATGAGGTAATCGCATCATGTCCCTAAATACGGGTTAACGCACCTGAACCAGTTCGTAATTAAGAATAAATTTAAATTCATTAAAAAGCATTAAAACTTTCCTCAGACCGGTGCTACACTTTCAATGAACGCGACTCGGTTAAAGTCGACATACCAGTCTCTACGATTTGGATACTTAGATAATGTATAGCTAAAGCGTTATTGATTGGAGTAATTAAGCTTTGCTTTTTGAATATTTTAATTGGGCCACATTGATCGTAACCGAAGTTGCAATTTATATCTACTATAGATTCTTATCACTCGCGTTAATGTAATTTATGATATTCCACGGCAACAGAGCACTTTTTTTAATGGTAGGTATACAGTGTACTTCATTGTACTGCTAGCAAAGTGTGTGCGAAATTTTATTATGATCAGATTAGTAGTTCAGGCGTTGAAGCGTTACAAACATTTCTCTTCTGTTGCATTTATAATATTAGTTAGGATATCTCGTCATCGCCCTTGTTTTCCGATTGCACTATGATTAGCATAACGTACAGCAACCCAATGATATTATAACTAAAACGCTGTAGCTATGTTACTGCATGATATTTTGACAAAACAAATGGCATGAAAACGCACACATACGTAAAATGATATTGTAACGCCAAACTGTCTTCGATAGAACGTGGAAGTAAGACAGCATATTCTCAATATCGGTGGTGAAAAAGAAGTAGTTATGTGTTACTTAGATAAGCCGTCAAAAATAAGTTAGATAGCCAAGTTTTAGTAGGCGCTGTCGAAATGCTTACGACGTATCTACAGATTTTATTTATAATATTAAAATTATTGCAGCAGCCACTATGTTGTGCTTCGACAAATAAATTTAATGGAATGGTGTATTATTTATCACCTATATTTATATTAATTGTTATAAAAGGAGCAATAAAATATGAGTTTAATTTTTATAAAACCTTATTTTTATTGAAAGCATAAGTTGTCGAACGATGTCTATTAAACTTGGCAGATTTGTTTTTTGGTAAAAAGATCAAATAGTAAGCTAGTGGCTTACTGATGTTTACTTAAAACACTTGCGGAAACAAAGTTCTTTAACGCGACTAACGGTAGCAGTTGAATGGTAAAAAACGTCACGTAAGGAAAACGGCTTATGCTCATCTGTCTGTTTTCCTACATGAAACTGTCTCCTTCTTTGCTTAATTAGATATAAAAAAATGATTGTATAGTCTAGTAACTTGCATGAAGGAAAATTATCAAATTAATTAGTACAAGAATCGATCACCGTCAACGCATACATAATAAAACTTTTTGCAAACAATCAATACAAACTAATTATTTCCTCATTGAATTTATTGTTCTCGGAGTGTACCTACTGTATATTGCTTCTTTTTTTTCCTCGAACTGGCTACGCTATTGACCTAGCAAGGTCTTAACAGCTTCACCGGACTACAAGTATATTGCATTTATATTAATCAGTATAAAAATAATTACCTAGTATAAAATAAAGACCTTTTCAAGAAATTCATAAAGCATATCCTCAAATAACATTTAGCCTTTGCATCATTATAGTCAGTTCTATCTGCTATATTAAAATCTATCTAAAATTATAGTAATTTTAACGATGACGCGACTTAATTATGTAGACCGGTGAAGCTGTAAAGACCTTGCTTGGTCAATAGCGTAGTCAGTTTGAAAAGAGAGCGACTTAAGTACAAGAGAAAAGTAATTGTACTTAATACATTCAGATGACTTTATTAGCTACTAGCCTCTGACCGCGACTTCGTTCGCGTTACTTTAGGCTAACGTTAACACGTAGCGGAAGCTCTCAAGAAGAAAATAAACTCCGATTTTGAAACATTACTCATTGGTGCTCCACTGCTATTGGTCTTGGCGTGATGATTCATAGCCTATAACCGTTCTAGATAAATGAGCTATATGACACTGAAAGAATTTTTCAAATCGGACCAGTACTTCCAGAGATTACCCCCTACAAAGTCACAAACCCAGAACTCATACACACAGCTATAGTCAATAATATCCTTATTACTAATTGATGACGTAATACTTGTCTAGCAAACTCGCCAATTTTACATTAACTAACCTCAACCGTAATGATAAAATCGCGTTAATAATGGACAGTGATAGTTAAATTGGTGATGGTTTGCCGGTAATATTAAAGGCGTGGGTTTAGCTGTGTGCCTTGGCCAGTTGATTATAGCCAACCCGTTACATATAAACGTTAATAGCTTAAACGCATTATATACAGTAATTGTGTAGGGTAACTAAATCGTCCTTTTAAGTTAAATTTATATTTACCTTTTAAGGTACTCGTATTTTGTAAAGTGTATTTTGTAAACAAGGTTTTTAATTTCGCTTTATAAATAGACGTTTTTCCAAGTAAAGTGAGTTTTAAATTTCAAGTCCAGCTAACGGGGATTAGCTATAGGTTGCTTGCTTACTAGCAGATTTTTAATTGAAGTTTTGATGGAGGAAGCAATGGATAATAGGCTATTGCTATACAAACTTATTAAAACAAACATCTTTATATTCACATACTATATATTTTGTGCCCGAGTTTAACATTCTAGCATTTGATAAAAGTTGTTAGCGACATATTTGTTACGTTAGTGACAAAAGTATTTGCTTGCATAGTAAAAATAAATGATTCACACAAGTAAGATTGTCTACAGAACAATTTCTTTTTGTTGCATACGGCCTTAGACAAAAAGAATTAGGTACATAAAGGTTTTGAAATTATACATTAATAAAGTAAGTTGTTACGCACCAAAGATAAACCAGGTCGAGTTTCTTGCCAGTTCTTCTCGATGACTGAGTTGTTTTCCGAACCGGTGGTAGTTTTGACGTTCATAAGAGCCTTCTTACGGCCTAAAACGAATAAAGGTTTTTTTTTTCCTATTACTATTTTATGTGTTAATTTTTTCTATGTTTGTTTATTTTGTTTAGCTAAAATTTTTTAAATAAAGGTAAAAAAATTACTTACTTACATAACTTACGTATAAAGATAACGTGAGCCGGCCGCAGTAGCAGTAGGCGATCGCGGTGCATTTAATACGTAACTACCGAAATAAATATAACAGTGCGTATACTTTCTTAAACATTCATAAATGTATGTAATGGCATTTATGGCTTAAGATCTATTGGAATTACTACTCCAGTTTCATTTTCAAACATTAGAAGCAAAAGTTTGAACTAAAGGAAACAGCAATTAAATTACAAAAAACCTATTTATATTCCATCCATCTTTTTCGGTTTACAGGCGTCATAATTAAATATCATATAGCCTATGCACCTCCCACATTTAAGCCGTTTGGGCTATAGAGCTCGTCAAACACACAGGTATATGGATTACAACCTAAAAATGACCATAACGAATAGAAATGCAAGGGCTATAAAAACAATAACGTCATTAAATCAAAATTAGTTCGTAATAATTGAACAGTTAATATTTAATAGATTACTAATATTTTTTACGTATACATAATACTACATGTAAGCAAAAAAAAGGTGCGGACCAAGAGTCTGCAGAATAGATTTTAAAAAACACATAGACATACATACATACATATATTAGAAAGACAGCCCTCCTGCGCGGGTCTCATGTAAACTAGCCATTTATACCATATAATTGTATTAAAATAGACAATTCTCATTTTCTTGATTAAATCTAACCAGAATAGCTCTTATTACTTTTCTAGACTGCGGTCTGGTGGACGACACACGAGACAACCAAATTATCGATATAAATGCTCATTAATTTCCATGTTAACTTCTTATTTTAAATATCACGATATGAACAGGAAACATTTGTCTAATATTTACAACCTGAATTCCGAATTATATATGCAAATTATAATTAAAATTCGTTAAATCTTAGATGTTTTAAATTTGACATTAATATATTTTCTAAGTTATTGAAAACAGGATATAATAAACACATTATAGTGTAAAATGGAAGACAATGTGGCTGTATTGGTGGGATATTGACTAATAATATG
The DNA here is from genome assembly GCA_014332785.1 of Antheraea mylitta. Taxonomy (NCBI): domain Eukaryota; kingdom Metazoa; phylum Arthropoda; class Insecta; order Lepidoptera; family Saturniidae; genus Antheraea; species Antheraea mylitta. The sequence continues at coordinate 3,463,175 of JACEII010000011.1, forward strand.
TGTTATTTTGTTAGGCGCGTGCGGCGGACGGGGGCGTATAGTATGAATGGAGGCGCGTGATTCACTGTAGCCCATTCATACCAGACGAGCGTCGCGTGCGCATCATAACGCCTCGCATATTCATTCAATGCCACTTATGTTGCTTTACAATCTACTTGCGAACCTTTTATTAACCCAAGGTATTTATGTATAGTTTTATATACTGATTATGATGATTATTACCTTTACATTAGTACCAGATATGTGTATTTATTTCTTCACCCAAATTACTTAAAAACAAAAAAGTTATTACAAAAAAAGTTAAATACTTGCTTTAAAAAGGTTTTGTACTAAATGCACCGCGCTCGTCCGAGGCAAGTTCGCGTTATCCTTTTCGCAAGTCTAACCTAATTAAAGCGAGACAAAAGAGCAAGATGGCGAACATTCAGTAAACGCGGTGCATTTAAAACCTAACCTTTTTAAAGCAAGCATTCGAAATGTATTTAACTTTTTTGTAATTTTTTTTCTCGAACTGACTACGCTATTGGCCTTAATTTTTTGGCCTTTACAGCTTCACCGGACTACTAAGGCGAGCGCTTAAGGCACTCAGCCGATTTTATATTGGCAACCAGCTCAAGGGTGCACGGCACACCTCGGCTTGGCTGTTGCCCGTTGCATGCAAAATCGCGACCTATCTTAGATAACGTAGCTAATTATTCATAATTGTATGAGTTGTTGAAAGGTATATGTGTACCAAGCATACACGCCTCATCAACTCCTCCATATATTTATTATCGGAAAACTGAGAGTTTTTCAGTTCGATAAGGGAAAAAAGTAAACCCTTCCACCAAAATGTGTAGCGTGTAGGCGTGCACGTGTGTGGGGGTGATCATGTAGTGTTGTAGTAGTAATGTATTGGTGTATCACCGTATCGCGCAAGCAACGTACTCAAGGGCTCCCTACCGAGAGATCGAACCTAGGCTTGAGCCGCTACCGTGGGAGGCCTAATCGAGTGTGCGGGAGCGAAGTTAACCCCAAGACCGCGGCGGCGCGATCTGTAGTTACGCGGGCGTGGGCGTGAGCACGCTCTGTTTCGAGGGACAGGCTGGTACTGATCGTTCGCTGACGTGATATCGTCGGAAGGGTCGGTAAAAATATGTCGCGGACGCCTTCTATATCGCTCAACGTTGGGTACGGTTTCGTAGTTTGCGGCGGATACCATTAACGGACTGGGATGATTCGCGGCTCGCTTGAAATAACTACTCGTGAGTGATTTTATGTACGCCCAGATGGACGGTATCTCCAGGTCCCTATGGAGATCCGCCTTCTGGACGTACCAAGGAGCACCGGTGATTTTACGCAGAACTCGGCTCTACAAAACCTGAAGTTTATCGAAATTATTCGCGTGAGCGAAGACCGGGTAACTATATGTCATTATCGGACGGATGCACATCTTATATATTGTGAGCTTATGTCTGAGGGACAGTTTGCTCTTCTGACAAAGTAAATAATGGAGGCAACCCAAGACCATAGCGGCTTTGTTTCGCACTCTCTTAATGTGGGAATCGAATGTTACATGACTATTTAATGTGATGCTGAGATACTTGACCTCGGTGGTCCAAGGTATCTTGATTTTGTATAGCCTTATGGGCTTTAACTTGTTATCGTGAGTCCTAGGATCGAATACTATCGCGGCACTCTTTTTGGGGTTGATAGCTATACGCCATCGAAGAAACCACACACCGAGTGTACTAACGGCTTCTTCGATGCGATTCCTGAGGACATCCGGCCGCCAGCCAGAAGCGTAGATGACTGTATCAACAGCATAACAACCTACCTCGACTCCCGGGAGCTTAGGTAGGTCGCTGATGAACAGGTTGAAAAGGGTGGGCGCGAGTGTTGAGCCTTGTGGCACACCTGAGCGTATCGGACGGGGCGATGAGAGTTCGCCGTCTACTCTAAAACGGAAGGTTCTATCGGCGAGGTAATCACGGATGATATAAACTAACCTATCGGGTATACCGGCTTGACTCAGCTTGTATATGAGCCCTTTGTGCCAGACCTTGTCGAAGGCCTTGGCGACATCGAAAAAGACTATTATTGTACGTTTCGAATTAGTGTTTTTCACGGGCGAATCCGGCTCCGGATGCGGATCTTTATTGAAGTTAGAAAAAATGTACTCCGTGAGGCGGAGTACTTGATCTGTACAAGAATGTTTGGCGCGAAATCCAAACTGCTCAGGCGTAGTTTAATAACTACGGTCGGTAATCGTAACCTGGGGACGGTTCAGAAGGAGCCGCTCGTAAAGTTTCCCAACAAACTGATGGGGCGATAGCTATCGGGAATCGTAGCTTTCTTGCCGGGCTTGTGAAATCCTATCACTACGGCCTTCTTCCAGACGGCTGGAAAATGACCCTGGGACATGGCCGCATTGAAGATGCAGACCAATAGAGCTATAATGCGGTCACGAAGGAGCTTCAGAACATCGTTCCTGATCCCATCGGGCCCTGGGGAACTTTTTTGTAATAACACCACCAGTGTTTTATAATTGTCTATGTGTCCAAATTTATTTTAATGGTATATTTCATTATTTTTGTGATATTAATAATTTATTTTAGGATAAGTGACTAGCAGACTGAAACATACCATAACATTTTAACATTGTTAAAATAAATAATGAACGCAGTACATATACGTCATAACTTTGCTTCGATGACACCAAACAATAACTTATTTTTGTTATTCTGACAGTCATAAATAAGCCACAGTACACGAAGCATTTCTACACGTACTCAAAAAATATTTATCCTATGTTTTTAATAAAATGTTAATCTCCATGTATTTTATTACCAATTACTTATGATTCCATTTGTTTTACACTATTTTCTTTTTTACTTTTATATTTAGTACCACCAACCAACAGCCTCGTATCCGCTGTTAAACTGATTCTAAAATGTTTGTTTCTTACCTTTGCGAAACTAAAAAATTAAAACATTTAAATATAAATGAAATTTAATATGAACTTTAACAATACATTTATTTTATTATAAATCGTTGCATGTGAACGGTCTCAGCTCTGACGTGTGGTCAGTTCATACCATGTATATCTATATATAAAAATAGTAGACACCCATAATTTGACTTGTGGGCAAAAGGTTACGAGATTCCAACCTATAGATTCGCTGATAGCATTTAACCGAACGAGTAATTGTTTGGTGAACGGGCTATTAATTTTATATAATGGTTCCGAGTCCACATTTAAATTTCCTAACGAAAATTATGGTAACGGATCTCCATACGAGAGACCATTGAACATTTTTAAATATCCGACACAAAGGTTGAATGAATTATGACTTTGTTTCACTTAAAAGAATTTAATTGTAGTGTTTCATCTTATTACGAACTCGTGGAGAAAATTAATACTTTAAATATATTACACAATTCCCTTTCGAAGTCGATACACGAGTATTTAATGATAGGTTTTTACCTATGAAATTGCCGTTCTGCAGTACTGGCCATTTCAAATCAAAATAATTTTTGTTTGGCTAAGAATTCTAATTTCAAATTAATTTTATTTTAAATACATGCAATTTTGGAGTTTTTGGCGGGATTTTAGTCTGTCATGTAGTGTGTTTTATATTTTATTTATAAGCTTATGTCATTTGACTCTATATTTTGTAAATTTGGTGGTGTTTTACGTAATATAGTTAGTTTATTGTGCATAAGTGATGTGAATGGAAAATAATACCACGGAGCATGAAATTCTGAGATGTCACAAAAACTCCCAGGAAGGTTCTAACAAGGGATCCACCATCTTGTTAGAATATTGACTCGCACGACGCTTAACATTGAAGTGATCGCACGACGCTTGTAATATTATTGACTACGAGACAATGGCAGTAATAATCTGAAAGATTAATTGCCAAAAATAAAGTAAAAAAAAAAAACATGGAATTCTTTTACCAAAAGTAGTCATTTGTTTATTGATTAGTGCTACATTTTCATCGCATTTCAATCTTTTTTGTCATCATGGATACGTTAAAAATTCGAGTAATTATGGGATATGTGTACCGTCATGGCAGCAACGTGGTACAAGCGGTAGGCAACATCAACGACGTTTACGGAGCTAACACTACAAACCAACGCACCACCTATTATTGGTTTGCTCGCTTCCGTTCTGGGTATTTCGACCTGAAAAATGAACTTCGCGGTCATCCGAAGACTTTGGTCGACAATGACGAATTAAAGGCGATTGTAGAAACTGATGATACACAATCTACGGCTGAGTTAGCAGCAGCTTTCGACGTTAGCGTCAAAACAATATTGGTCCATTTGCGTCAAATTGGCAAGGTAAAAAAGCTTGACAAATGGGTGCCCCACGAACTCAGTGATCACCAGCGCGAAGTACGCGTCGAGACGTGACTTGCATTGCTCAACAGACACACGAATGAAGGAATTCTGAACCGCATTGTTACCTGCGATGAAAAATAGATTCTGTTTGATAACCGCAAGCGCTCAGCAAGTTGGTTGGATCCTGGTTCAGCACCTAAACAATGCCCTAAACGAAAACGTACCCCTAGAAAAGTAATGGTCACTGTTTGGTGGCCTAGCACCGGTGTGATTCATCACAGCTTCTTACCAAACGAGGTGAGCATTACTGCAGATGTGTACTGTAAAGAACTGAACACAATGATGGAGAAGCTGGCACATCTCCAACCAGCATTGGTCAATCGCTCGTCTCCGCTGCTCCTGCACGACAACGCGCGACCTCGCACAACAGACGGTCTGTCTCCAAGTTGCAAGAACTGGGGTTGGAAGTTCCTTCCGCCTAGAGACTACTTCTTTTTCCAGAATTTGGATAACTCCTTGGCGGAAAAAAAATTCAAGACCCGAGAGGCAGTAGAAGTCTTTTCCTTTTTTTTTGATATTAATTCAAGTTACACTTTTTGAGCGTGGTGACCGATAAGAAAACAATTTTTTTTCTTTTATTAAATAAATGAGAAGTTAATATTGTTCAAAATATTTTTATTATCTTACAATACATGTAGGTTATTCAGGAAAACACTCTGTACACAAATTATACGAGTACAGATATTCACTGTTGTACATAGATGATAAATACCTATACACCAGTATACTTTCTCACAAACAGCTGATTACGTATTCGTCTGATTTCGGAGCAGCTCGTCTCGATCCGTGCGAGCTTTGTACAGTCGCACCATATATACGTTAAGCGAACGCTCGGCCGAGCTACATGGTAGGCAGAGTGGGGGGTGTTAGGTTTTTTCGTTACGGAATTTTTGGATTCGGTCTCCACGCTCAAGGCCCGCGGTAGAAGCTATGCAATAGCTTAAAAACTATGCTGAAGATAAATAACTAATATATTTTCTGAAATGACATAGGACAAAATTTGTCACTTAATTTTGATATACGTAACGTAAACATGAACCATAACATAACTCGATTGGTATTGCATAAAAAGTTAGTATAGCTATAGAAAATGTTTGCAAAGAACTAGTATTAAGTGAAAGTAAGTGTCACAACAGTATAGCGGCCCTTTAGTATTTCTGGTATTCCTAACTAATTCAGGAGAGTTACTGCATGAAAATAAAATTTGAAATTGAAATCACATGTGTCATATGTTTTATCATTCGAACACAATCTCATGTGATATTAGGTGATAAAGTACATACGACATAGTCGTGGATAAAGCTAATATGATATTTAATATAAAAGATGAAATTAAAAAATATATACAAAATCGTTTATTACCAGAATTAGAGTCTTTATCTATCTATTTATTAATCCCTTTATACGAGCAATTCTTGTATATTTTATGTTGTTATATATTCAGTATCTGAGAAACGGCGTCAGCGATTTCCATGAAACTTAGTGTGGTTTTGGGGAAGATAAATCTATTTAGCTAGATTTCATTCATGGAAAAAAAATTAACTGACTTTTCAGGCAACAAATATATAACTAAAATGTAAAGGTAAATTTCGCCAGCGCTGTCAAAACAAATAAAGCTCAGATGGAAATCGGCTGCTTCGAAGACCGTGGGAGTCGTTGCCCAGCCTTGGCGGCGAACACATCTGCCCGATATCTCTTTGTTCGATATCTTTTGTTTTCGACTTGGGTACTCGCAGATTAGTGACGACCCGTTGTTTTTCGCGTTTCGTTGTGCTTTGTGTTTGCTATTAAGTCGACACAGCTGTGCCGCACGTGTGCAACATCTACCTGAGTGAGTGAGACATTCCCTTATTTATATATTTACGCTTTTATTTATCTATTTATTTATTTAACCACTTATCTATTCAGTTAATTATTTATCTATTATCTTCTTATTACTATTTATTTTTCTATTATTTATCTATTAATTCTATCTTTATATATGTAACTACTTATTTATCTGTCTACTTAACTGCTACTTATTTATTTTATAGTGTGTTATTTACGTAGTATATGTTCTCTTATCTCGCTCACTCATTTACATGCTTTGTGCTTTTATTTTGTTTTAAACAACTCTCTTGGACCGGACTCGAGATAGTCCCCTAGTTTTTCATTTGGCGTGCCCCCCTGCCCTTAAGGCAGGGAGGTTGTTTCGCGGCCCCTCCCTCTCCTCGATCCACCGCGATGGATCCGTTAGCTGTAACAGATTATTTTCGCAAAAATCTCCTCGAGAGCGGTTTAGATCAGGAGATTGTAAATTCAATTTACAGCAATGTTATGTCGCAGGCCGCCGAGAGCCGTTTCGCGCCTAATATTCCGACCGCGAACTGTTTCGTGACTCTATCGTCGCAATCGCCTCTCGATGCGCGCGATAAAGGCCTACTTGAGGCCCCGATTTCGAGCTCCAGCTCGGAGACCGGCTCTGAGATGGAGCTAGACGTAACGGCGTTCGCCGAGCCGACCGCGACCGCGATTTCCGCGCCTTCTGCGCAATTAGATAAAGACGGATATACAACCGTCTCACATAAAAAGCGTCGTCCGGCCAGCCCGACGGAATCGGGTTCCGTAGGCCCAATGAAAATCGCCAACATAGGTGGCGCTCGTGTGCCGTCGACCTCGGCTATACCGTCGCGTAAGCCAAACGCAAGCCAAAATAGCTCCGTCCCGCTCACTCAAGGTTCCGCAGTTAGAAAGCCGCGTCCCCCGCCTCCTGTTACGATTCAGGATAAATCCAAATGGACCTAGATTTTCAACCGACTTAAGACCCTTAAGGTCAATTACACGTCTGCACTTAGCACTCCGACGGGCATCCGTATTAAGTGTCCCACCTCCGACGACCATCGCGTTCTTATACGATTTCTTACTGAATCGAAACTCACGTATTTTACTTACGCGTTAGAAGACGAGCGCCTCCTGCGTGTCGTGTTACGCCGTGTCCCTGCCGAAATCTCGGTCGAGGACGTTACCCTCTCCCTTAAGGAGAAAAACTACCCAGTGCGTGAGGTACATCGTATGTACCACCCACGCACTCGCGCCCCATACAATATGGTTCTTGTCATCCTCGACCTGTCGCAGGAGGGCAAGGCCATTTTTTCTCTCACCTCTGTGTGTGGCCTCAACGGGGTTACCGTTGAGCCCCCACGCAAGACCCACATTCCTTCGCAGTGCCATAACTGACAGAGTTATGGCCACTCCGCGAAGAATTGTCATCTTCGCCCCAGGTGCGTCAAGTGCCTGGGAGACCACGCCACGAAGGAGTGCGAGCGCACTCCTGGCACTCCCGATCCTTCCAGCGGTGTGCTCTGCGGTAACGCAGGTCACCCCGCGAATTATCGCGGTTGTCCCCGCGCGCCGCGCACACAACGCCCCCGCCAGGCGAGGAAGGCGCCCAGGGCGCCTGTAGCCGCCGCCCGCCTTCCGCCTCCACCTCTCATGTCCGTAGAGGCCTTCCCGGGCCTGCCGGGCGCCTCCCGCGTCGCTGTAGCGCCCGCGCCCACGACCTCACCGCGCTCGCCACCCTCTGTGCCGCGCGCGGCCCAACCCGGGCGGGCCCCTATGGCCCCCTGGGCCCCCAGTCCTCAGTCTCAGGCCTCTTCAAGGCCTCTGGCGCCGCCACCTAAGGCGACTCAGGCTCCATCACCTTCATCTCTCTCGGATAAGTTCGACTGGATGGAGCAACTACTCATAGAGCACGATATGCAGGAGGTTCTCGCCTTCTACGCCGTAGTAGAGGAGAAGCACGGGGTACAACTTATCGCTGCCCTAGCGCGCTTTCCTGCTATCGGAGCCACCATACAGCGCCTCGCCCGATCACAGTCTCTTAAATATTAATTTTAAAATTCCCGGGAATTAATAAAATTAAACCACGCGGTCTTTGCCTCTCGTTTTTTAACGCGAGATCCCTTCGGACACAGCGCGATCTAGTAGCTGACTTTTTACGCGATAGACAGATTGACGTTTTCCTCATCCAGGAAACGATGCTTAAACCGAGTATGCGTAATCCGAGAATCGCGAATTATTGCATTGTTAGAAACGACCGTGTCGCCCGCGGGGGTGGCACCTTAATTTATTTCAGGCGTTCGTTGTATTGCATGCCTTTAGATCCGCCCGCGCTTACTCATATGGAAGTGTCAGTATGCCGCGTTGGTATGACGGGCCACTCTGATATTATTCTTGTCTCCGCGTACCTACCACCGAATAAAGTATTGCTCAAATCCGATCTGCAGGCGCTATTTAATTTAGGTAATTCTGTTATTATAGCGGGGGACCTCAACTGCGGGAACGTCATCTGGAACAGTCCGTGTACCTCTCGCAACGGGAAGATACTCGACGAACTAGGTGGGGCTCTCGCATTTGACGTCATAGCCCCTCCGGAACCCACGCACTATCAAGATCACTGCCGACCGTCAGTTTTAGATGTAGCTAGGTTAAAAAATGTCGCGCTTCCTGTACGACTCATATCAGTCATACACGAACTCGACTCGGATCATCGCCCTGTTTTATTACAGTTAGGACATAACTCTGATTTTAGCCCGACGCCGATCAGAGTGGCCGATTACGAGAAACTTAGCGAATATTTTAAAAATAGTCCGTCGTCTAGTAGTTTAGACAGGATTCCGGACGTGTTGGTGTCTCAAGTCGACGCGGATTCGGCCATCGATTCCCTGGTTGATTATCTCCCTGATGACGTGAGAGCATTGATCACGGAAAAGAACGCCGCGACTCGTGCTCACGACGCTTACCCGACCGCTGAGAACCGCGAACGCTTACGTGTCTTACGGAAAGCAGTTAAGTCTCGTATTTCTGAGATCCGGGGTGACAGGTGGGACAGGTTTCTGGAGGATCTCCAGCCGTCTCACCTGGCATTCTGGACCCTCACGCGAAGGTTTAAGTTCGATGCGGTCATTGCAATGCCCCCTCTCGACAGAGGCCCCGGGTTGCCTCCCGCGTTCGATAACACTGACAAAGCAGAATGTCTCGCCGCGAGTTTAGAGAAACAGTGTTCGCCAAACACTGATAATACTGACCCTTCCATCATAGAGTCTATCGAAACAGCTGTAGAGCATGCACTCGCGTCTCCTCCGGCGGATACTCTAACCCCGATAACGTTTGACGAAGTTACGGCCGCCATCAAGCGTCTCAAGCCTAGGAAGTCCCCAGGTCCCGATGGGATCAGGAACGAGGATCTGAAGCTCCTTTCTGATCGCATCATAGCTCTATTGGTCTGCATCTTCAATGCGGCCATGTCCCAGGGTCATTTTCCAGCCGTCTGAAAGAGGGCCGTAGTAAAAGGGATTCACAAGCCCGGTAAGAAAGCTACGCTTCCCGATAGCTATCGCCCGATCAGTTTACTAGACACTCTAGGCAAACTTTACGAGCGGCTCCTTCTGAACCGACTCCAAGTTAAGATTTCCGACCTTAGTTTAATACCGCCTGAGCAGTTTGGATTTCGCGCCAAACATTCTTGTCCAGATCAAGTACTCCGCCTCACGGAGTACATTTTTTCTAATTTCAATAGAGATCCGCATCCGGAGCCGGATCAGCCCGTGAAAAGCACTAATTCGAAACGCACAATAGCTGTCTTTTTCGATGTCGCCAAGGCCTTCGATAAGGTCTGACACAAAGGGCTCATATACAAGTTAAATCAAGCCGGTATACCCGATAGGTTAGTTCATATCATTCGTGATTATCTCGCCGATAGAACCTTCCGTTTTAGAGTAGACGGCGAACTCTCATCGCCCCGTCCGATACGCTCAGGTGTGCCACAAGGCTCAATACTTGCGCCCTAAGCTCCCGGGAGTCGAGGTAGGTTGTTATGCTGATGATACAGTCATCTACGCCTCTGGCTGGCGGCCGAGTGTTCTCAGAGATCACATCGAAGAAGCCTTTAGCACACTCGGTGATTGGTTTCTTCGATGGCGTATAGGTATTAACCCCGATAAGAGTGCCGCGATACTCTTCGATCCTAGATATCGCGATAACAAGTTAAAGCCCATAAGGCTATACAAAACCGAGATACCTTGGACCACTGAGGTCAAGTATCTCGGCGTCACATTAGACAATCATTTAACGTTTGAGCCACATCTTAAGAGAGTGCGAGACAAAGCCGCTATGGTCTCGGGTCGCCTCCATTATTTACTTTGTCAGAACAGCAAACTGTCCCTCAGACATAAGCTCACAATATATAAAGTCTGTATTCGTCCAATTATGACTTATAGTTGTCCGGTCTTCGCCCACGCGAATAATCTCGATAAGCTTCAGGTTTTACAGACCCGGGTTCTGCGTAAAATCACCGGTGCTCCTTGCTTCGTTCGGAATGCGGATCTCCACAGGGACCTGGAGATGCCGTCCATCTGGACGTATATAAAATCACTTACAAGTAGTTATTTCGAGCGAGCCGCGATTCATCCCAGTCCGTTAATGGTATCCGCTGCAAATTACGAACCCGGCAGCGGCTCAAGCCTAGGTTCAATCCCTCGGTAGGGAGCCCTTGAGTGCGTTGCTTGCGCGATACGTTGACACACCCATACATGACTGCTACACTACACGATCACCTCCACACACGTGCACGCCTACACGCTACACATCTTGGTGGAAGGGTTATTTTTGTTAATTTTTTCCGTTATCGAACTGAAAAACTCTACATTTTTTCGATAAAAATATATGGAGGAGTTGTTGAGGCGGATATGCTTAGTACACATATACGTTTCAACAACTCAAACATATATGAATAGTTAGCTAGGTTGCTAAGTTAGGTCGCGATTTTTGCATGCAACGGGCAACAGCCAAGCCGAGGTGTGCCGTGCACCCTTGAGCTGGTTGCCAATATAAAATCGGCTGAGTGCCTTAAGCGCTCGCCTTAGTAATCCGGAGAAGCTGTAAAGGCCAATAGCATAGTCAGTTCGAGAAAAAAAAATAAAAGGTTGTTTGAAAATCCGTCTAACCCCAGTTCGAAGCCGAGTGACAGCAAAAGAGATATTTTTTTTAAATGTTTTTTAAAATAGCGAATTTTGTGAGGCAAACCTAACACTTTTTTGCAATTTAATAATATTTTTACAGAACCGAGCTAGGCTCGGTCGTCGGGGTACTTATGAAAAAAGGATGAACTAAATTATGACGACCATGCAGTGCACATGCATCCCAATGTATCGTATTATATAATATTATAAAGACAAAAGGATATTGCATCAGATAAGTGAACTAACAGCCGTAGATTTATTTACGAATAACGATATACATGCAAAAACAGTGTAAAACTTGAAAACCGTTTGCATGCTGTAACAAGGACCGTGTATATTAAGGTCGAGTTAGATAAGCGACAGGTTAACAATAAATACTTTAACTGGCCTATCGAATATGTTTACAGTTTAAGTATTTAATAGATAAGAGGCCGGGACAGCCGCGGGTCGAATGCCCGTTTCGATCTTTCGCAATGTAAACAAGATCCGATTAGATCTCTCTATGGACAATCTAGCTTTATTTATTAACACTAGCCGGGAGACTTATCCAATATACATATTTCATTAGGGAAAATATTTACAAGGGCTCACAAATGAATCTGATGAGGTCTGACGCTTATATGAATGCGATTGATAATCAGAGTGTCGTGGGGAATATTACTGTCATTTGCATATTTTGTAATTTATAAAATATCATCCTCTCCTCATTTAGAGGAATTTTTAAAAGGAATAATTTATACAATCTTAATTAATACAATCTCTATTTTTATAACATAAACAAAATTAAATATATTGTTGAAGTGGAGGCGTCTCCTTTTAATCTTACAAATTTTGTCTAATTTCTTATTTGGTAAACTACTCTGCTACTTATTTGGTAAATGATGTAAGGATGTAGGACCTAATACATAGTTAGAATGATCATAGTTAAATAAATAACGTCGAATTACTTAATTATCCACATACTAGTGACCCCGGCCGACGTTGTTCTGCCCTAATAATAAATAATTCCTAGAATTGAGATTTTGAAAAAAAAATATTGATTTTTTTATATATTTTAAGGAAATATTATTAATAATATTGATATTTAATGCAAAAAACTTAGAATTTTTTTTTTTTCAATTAATTATAAACAATTAAAAATTGATAAAATTTAAAAAGAAATCACGTGATTATAAACGCGCCATGATTGGTCACCATAGTTGTGACGTCATAATGTTATAGCTATTTAATAACAGTACAGCGTTTACGGCTATTACACGTGACTAGACAATAATATTGAAAATTTATTGTTAAAAAACGAGTTGTTACTTGGTTCCGATTAACTATGTGTGATAAAGGATTTATTAAGGTAAAGACAAAGGCATTACGGCATCAATGTTTGGTTCTTGAGGATTACCAATTTCCATGTTTTCTGACGATTCACTTAAAATTTCTTGGATAATTTGTTGTCTCCGTCGTTTTTCTGCAGCTGGTCTAAGAGTCGTTGTAGTGCCTTGTCTTTTACGATTAGGTTGACAGTCAAACTTATGTGGTACCATGTCAATTTTAATTCAATTTTATTAATTTAATTAAATATAATTTTCCATGTCATCTTTCAGCTGGAAAAATAAACAGAAATCATAAGAATTGTTTAAATATTATTATAACAACAGAAAAACTACTATAATATAGAATTAAAAAAAAATGTAAACTAATCAAATACATAACCTAGAACGTTATAAAATTATAAATATATCAAATTGAATCCCAATCATTAAATAAAAATACATGAATTTATTCTTTAAGCACTTTAAATTATCAATAAAAAATGTTTTTAATGCTATGATTTTAAAGGTTATGATTTGGAGTCCAGTTAAAAAAATGTATTGACTGAATTCTACTTAAGAATATAATAATTAGATAAATAATAATTAATAACAATGGTGTTAAGAAATACTTATATTCAAATGATCTTCACAACAAAAAAAAATTGATTTTGTATTGGGATTATCACGGTGCACTGCTCGAAACCATTTCTTTCGACGTTTCTCATCTTGGGGAACATTTAAAAACATTTTGTCAGGAGTTGTTTTTGTAGTATTCATACATAATGGTACAAAACAAAAACGATAACTTTTGAGGTTCGACATTTTCAATATAAATTTGAATATTTAACAATGACAACAAAATTAAATAGATCAAAACACTGTACTTTTTTTTTTTTTCTCATTTATGGCAAGGCGTGACTGACGCATCGCCAGTGTCTTGTTTTAAAAGTAGTTAGGTACTACTAATGAATGTTGAAATATTACAGAAAAAATAACTATAGAAACAATAATAAACACAAATATATACACAACTACACACTACTGATCATAAAATAGTTAAAGTTCAACACTGTACTTATTATTTCTATATCAACTGCAATGAGAGAAAACTAACATTATGACGTCACTCGCGCTCGGGTTTATTCGGGAGCTGTCGGTGTGTCTTCGGTACGGGATTCAAAAATTAATCTTTATTTTGAAATAACTTTTGAATTATTGCGAAAAAGAAATAGTTTTGTTATAAAATTTATATACGATCTTTCCATTTATCACAAAAAAAATTTTTTTCAAAAAGCCAATTAGACCGCAGTGCCATCTACCGGGTCAAATTGTGAATCTGAACCATACTCATCATACCAAATCATATCATACATATATCAATATACATCGCGTAGTCCGGTGAAGCTGTTAAGAACTTACTGGGTCAATAGCGTATACATTTGGAAAAAAAATCAATATACATCGCTAGACGTGAGAGCGGACTTAAACCGTGTACTTATGTAGATGATATGGTTTTCGGTTGGCACCGACTTCCAATACATCTCTAGGTGGGCACATAGTCATGTTTTATTTAATTTGGTTAATTAAACTGAGTTCCGATCGGGCGCTCAACGTGAGCGGTTGTCCCTTGTGCTGCGCGTTTCGATTTCGATACTCGTGATTTAGTGACGCCTGTTATTACTTCGGGAGTGTTCGTCATTGTTCCGATCGGGCACACGTGCACGCACACCTGCATTTTTTTCCCAGAAATTGAGTGAGACCTTTCCATTGTATTTATTTATTGCTTTATTTAATTCCTAGTATAATTATTTGTTTACTCAGTTGTTTATCTATTCATTTACGTAGTTCTTTAGTAATTCCTTTATACATTTATTTACTATTCAATTATTTATTTAATTAACTATCTATTTACTTATTTGTTTTCTATTTACATATTTTATTTACTTGTATATATATTACGTAAGTGGATAGTCCCGTAGCTTACCGTTTGGCATGCCCCCCTGCCCTTCAGGCAGGGAGGTTGGTTCGGGGCGCCCACTCCTCCCTTAGGTCATCAACATGGAACAAGCAGCTTATTTTAGAGATTTTCTCCTACGACAGGGCCCAAACGCGGATATCGTTGCTAGTTTCGATAACTATGTAGCGTTATTCGGCGAAACTACGCAGTACGTGCCCCGTGTGGCAACTGCAAATTCTTACGCGACTCTCTTGTCGCAATCGCCGTCTGACGTCCGAGATAGAGGCCTAATAGAGGCCCCAATACCGAGCTCCAGCTGGAGCTCCGAGATGGAGCTCGACGTAGCGGCGTCCACCGAGCCGCCTGCGACCGATAACGCGCCCGCGATTTCCGCGCCTTCAGCGCAAAACATAGATAATGACGGATATAAAACCGTCACTTACATTAGACGCCGCGGTTCGCGTTCGTCAGATTTTTACTCGGGTTCCACACTCCCCGAAAAGTTAGTTAATATAAATGGCGCCCGGGTGCCAGCACCGACTACACCGTCAATCTCTAAACTACGCGTGGGCGGACCTAGCTCCGTCTCTGTCGCTCCTTCCCAACCTACGGGTTCCACAGTTAGGAAACAGCGCCCCCCGCCTCCTGTCACGATCCAAGACAAGTCCCAGTGGACTTCTATCTCGAATCGACTTAAGACACGTTCAATTAACTATACGTCCGCCCTGAGTACTCCGGCGGGCATTCAAGTTAAATGTCCCACCTCTACCGACCATCGTGCGCTAGCAAAATTCCTTAGAGAATCAAAGTTAGCCTATTTCACTTTTGCACTCGAGGAGGAACGCCTCCTCCGCGTAGTGCTTCGCCGCGTCCCGGCCGAGATCTCGGTCGATGACGTCACCCTCTCCCTTAAGGAGAAGAATTTCCCCGTGCGTGAGGTACATCGGATGTACCATCCACGCACCCGCGCCCCGTACAACATGGTCTTAGTCCTCCTCGACCGCTCGCAGGAAGGCAAGGCCATCTTCAACCTCACATCGGTCTGCGATCTAAACGGCATCACCGTTGAGCCCCCACGCAAGATCCATACCCCGTCGCAGTGCCATAACTGCCAGTGTTATGGTCACTCGGCGAGGAATTGCCACCTCCGCCCCAGGTGCGTCAAGTGCCTGGGAGACCACGCCACAAAGGAGTGCGCACGCACTCCTGGCACTCCCGATCCTCCCAGCTGTGTGCTATGCGGTAACGCGGGTCACCCTACGAATTATCGCGGCTGTCCCCGCGCGCCGCGCACACAGCGCCCCCGTCAGGCGAGGCAGGCGCCCAGGGCACCTGCAGCCGCCGCCCGCTCTGCGCCTCCACCTCTCATGTCCGTGGAGGCCTTCCCGGGCCTGCCGGGTGCCTCCCGAGCCCCGGTAGCGCCCGCACCCACGACCTCACCGCGCTCGCCACCCTCTGTGCCGCGCGCGGCTCAACCCGGGCGG
Source organism: Antheraea mylitta (assembly GCA_014332785.1). Lineage (NCBI taxonomy): Eukaryota > Metazoa > Arthropoda > Insecta > Lepidoptera > Saturniidae > Antheraea > Antheraea mylitta. The sequence goes on from JACEII010000011.1 coordinate 3,479,310, forward strand.
GCCCCTATGGCCTCCTGGGCACCCCGACCTCAACCTCAGGCTTCTTCTAAGCCTCAGGCGCCGCTGCCACAGGCGGCGTATGCCTCATCATCCTCTCTCTCGGGTAAATTCGACTGGATGAAGCATTTACTCCGTGAACACGACATGAAGGAGGTCCTCGCCTTCTACGCCATCGTCGAGGTAGAAGAGGAGCTAGGTCTCCTCACTGCTCTAGCGCGCTTCCCGGCTATCGGAGCCACCATTCAGCGCATCGCCCGGTCACCCTCTTTTAAATAAGTCTTAAAATTCACGAGACTTAATAAAGTAAAACCACGCGGTCTATGTCTCTCGTTTTTCAATGCGAGATCCCTTCGGTCACAGCGCGATCTAGTAGCTGACTTTTTGCGCGATAGACAGATTGACGTTTTCCTCATCCAGGAAACGATGTTAAAACCGAGTATGCGTAATCCGAGAATCGCGAATTACTGTATAGTCAGGAACGACCGTGTCACCCGCGGGGTTGGCACGTTAATCTATTTTAGGCGTTCGTTGTACTGCATGCCGTTAGATCCGCCCGCGCTAACCAATATGGAAGTGTCAGTGTGTAAATTAGGTATGACCGGTCACTCGAATATTATTTTAGTTTCCGCGTATTTGCCACCAAACAAAGAATTGCTAAGATCCGATTTGCAGGCGCTACTTAATTTAGGAGATTCAGTTATTATAGCGGGGGACATCAATAGCGGGAACGTTATCTGGAATAGTCCGTGTACCTCTCGTAACGGGAGAATACTCGACGAACTAGGTAGGGTTCTCGCTTTTGACGTCATAGCCCCTCTGGAACCCACGCACTATCAAGATCATTGCCGACCCACAGTATTAGATATAGCTCTCTTAAAAAATATCACGCTTCCTGTACGACTCATACAAGTCGTACACGAACTTGATTCAGATCATCGCCCGGTTGTATTACAGTTAGGTCACAATTCAGACTTCACCCCGCCGTCGGTTATGGTGGCTGATTACGCGAAACTCGTTCAATATTTTAAAAAAAATCCGTCGTCTAGTAGTTTAGACAGGATTCCGGACGTGTTGGTGTCTAAAGCCGACGCGGATTCAGCCATCGATTCCCTGGTTGATTATCTTCAGACCGCCGTCAGGGTGACCTCGAAAGAGGTACAAGTGGCGAACGATCGCCGTTTTATACTCCCTGACGACGTGAGAGCATTGATCACGGAAAAGAACGCCGCGACTCGAGCTTACGACGCTTACCCGTCTGTAGAGAATCGCAATCGTTTACGTTTGTTACGAAAAACAGTCAAGTCTCGTATTTCGGAGATCCGGGGCGACAGGTGGGACAGACTCTTGGAGGGTCTCCAGCCGTCTCACCTGTCGTACTGGACTCTAGCGCGAACTCTCAAATCAGATATGGTCACTCCAATGCCTCCTCTCGACAGAGGCCCCGGGTTGCCTCCCGCGTTCGATAGCATAGATAAAGCGGAATGCCTTGCCGCAAGCTTAGAGAAACAGTGTTCGCCAAACACTGATAACACTGACCCTTCCATCATAGAGTCTATCGAAACAGCCGTAGAGCATGCACTCGCGTCTCCTCCGGCGGATACCCTAACCTCGATAACGTTTGACGAAGTTTCGGCCGCCATCAAGCGTCTCAAGCCTAGGAAGTCCCCAGGTCCCGATGGGATCAGGAACGAGGTTCTGAAACTCCTTCCTGATCGCATCATAGCTCTATTGGTCTGCGTCTTCAATGCGGCCATGTCCCAGGGTCACTTTCCAGCCGTCTGGAAAAAGGCCGTAGTGATAGGTATTCACAAGCCCGGCAAGAAAGCTACGCTTCCCGTTAGCTATCGCCCCATTAGTCTGTTGGATACCTTAGGAAAACTTTACGAGCGGCTCCTTCTGAACCGTCTTCAGTTCTTGATTACAGATTTAAAATTAATACCACCTGAGCAGTTCGGATTTCGCGCCGAACACTCTTGCACGAATCAAGTACACCGCCTCACGGAGTACATTTTCTCTAAATTTAACGCCGATCCGAAACGTAAACCGAAACGCACAATTGCAGTCTTCTTCGATATCGCCAAGGCCTTTGATAAGGTCTGGCACGGAGGGCTCATCCATAAATTATGTAAATCTCGCGTACCCGATAGGTTAATTCATATTATCCGCGATTATCTCACTGATAGGACATTCCGCTTCAGAGTGGATGGTGAACTATATCTGCCCCATCCGATACGCTCAGGTGTGCCACAGGGCTCCATACTCGCGCCCTCGCTCTTCAATCTGTTCATCAGTGACCTACCTCGGTCTCGGGGGGTCGAGGTAGGTTGTTACGCTGACGATACCGTTATTTACACTTCCGGCTGGCGGTCGGACTTTCTTAGGAAGCGCATTGAAAAAGCCGTTCATACTCTCGGTGAATGGTTTCGTCGATGGCGCATAGAAGTTAATCCCGATAAGAGTGCCGCAATACTCTTCGATCGCTCGAAACGCGTTAATAAATTTGAGCCCATCAGGCTGTACGGAATCAATATCCCTTGGGCCGAAGAGGTCAAATATCTCGGTGTCACATTAGATAAACATTTAAAGTTCAATTCACATATAGACAGAGTGCGAAACAAAGCCGCTATGGTCTTGGGTCGCCTCCATCCGTTGCTTTGTCATAAGAGTAAGATGTCCCTCAGACACAAGCTCACTTTGTATAAGACGTGTATCCGTCCCGTGATGACATAT
>JACEII010000011.1:3482439-3558467 GCA_014332785.1 Antheraea mylitta
TGTTGATGCGTGTATGCTTGGTACACATATACGTTTCAACAACTCATACATATATGAATAGTTAGCTAGGTTAGCTAAGATAGGTCGCGATTTTGCATGCAACAGGCAACAGCCAAGCCGAGGTGTGCCGTGCACCCTTGAGCTGGTTGCCAAAATAAAATCGGCTGAGTGCCTTAAGCGCTCGCCTTAGTAGTCCGGTGAAGCTGTTAAGACCCTGATGGGTCAATAGCGTAGACATTTCGAAAAAAAAAAAAAAAAATTAATTAAACTATTTATATTCCACTTTTTAGTGCCTTATGCGTGTTTGACATAGTGGTAGAGCTCGCTGAAGTTATTACTGGTTTCAGTATGAATGGGTCGGCTCGTCCGGGGTAGCACCACCCTTTCACAGAAAACCAATGTGAAGTAACAGTGCTTGCATTGTTGCGTTTCATTCGGTCAGTAAGAGCGCCGGAGATCCATCTCCCCTCCTCTCTCCCTTTCCCTCCATTCGCCCAAACCCAGGCTGGCAACGCACTTGTGACTCCTCTGCGGTTGCTAGTGTCTTTGGACGGCGGTGATCGCTTAACAACAGGTGACTCGCATGTTCCTTTGCCTCCTATATGGTATAAAAGGATTGAAGTCGGTTAATTAATTTTTTTTTATTTACTTTGAAATTTTTAGGTAACCTATGTTACATAAAATTTATATTTATGTATACGTCTATATTTATTATAGATCTATTCTATTGATAATTTACATAAAATTTTATTAATTAGTTGAATTAAATTAGCAAATGTTGGTTATATGTTGCAAAATTTTTAACCTGACTGCCTTGACCTACTTGATAGGCCATATAAGGCAAACAGGACCGTTTCTAAATAATTTCAAAACACGTCCGATCAGAAATTACAGTTAAAATCTCGAATAATAAAAATGTTTAACGTTAAACTTCGTGGTCCAGAAAAAAAACGCGTCAGATGAATAGCGTTATTTAGAAAGTGTCTATTATATATTGAACCAAGAGCTCACAGGCTCGGTTATTGTAAATTTGCTGGGTAGCAGAATACAACAAGCGTATCTGTACTGCTCACTTCATACACCAGTCATAGTGTTTTTTTATATCATAGCATGCAAAAGGACTGGTGGCTCACCTGATGTTAAGTGATTACCATCATCCATAGACACTTGCAACACCAGGGGAGTCGCAAGTACGTTGTCAACTCGTGTCGGGTGTGCGGGAATAGGGAAGGGGGAATAGCGGAGAGGAGACGGAGTGGGAAGATGGTCTTCCGGCGCTCTCACTGGCCAAACGAAACGCAAAAATGCAAGCACTGTTACTTCACGTCGGTTTTCTGGGAGAGGGTGGTAGTACCGCGGGCGAGCGGACCCATTTATGCTGAAACATATAATAGCTTCAGCGTGACTCTACCACTTACGATAGAGTCATACGTAGTACGTAGCCTATGTAGTCATAGTGACACGGATAAGTGTCTGAGACTTGTTACACGACACAACAAAGAGAATCAACGATGGATTGTACGTTCTTCTGCTTGTCTTCTTCCGCTACATCGTGCTTACCACCAAACACACTACGCTATACGCAGTGCTGCTTAAAAGAAAAATATGACCGGCTTTTGTGTGCTAAGCATAATTGTCAGTTGTGTTTGAATTTTAAACACTAACTAATCAGTTTTGTCAAGACACTGATTACTCGTCCGTACATTACTTCAGCCTCCCCATTGAAAATCAGCGCTACAGTAACACCCAGATATATTGCAACACGTAGTTGAATGTGGGTGTCATTGTTAGAACTATGTATATATTTTCTTTATTTATCTTGTGTTTGTAATTGTTTTCCATCAATGAAAACTTTCTCTTTACCCTCTCTTTCTCCACTATTATAAATGTGAATATAAGTTTGTTTGTTACATCTTCATATGAAACATCGACGTGAAGTAACAGTGCTTGTATTGTTGTGTTTCGTTCTGTCAGTGAGAGCACCAGAGAATACCTCGCCCTTCCCCTCCACTTCTCCCTCTCCCCTCATTGAACCTTCCTCTCCCGTCCCTCCCCTCCCTCATTCCTATTCCCTACTAACACAGGCTGGTAACGCACTTGTGACTCCTCTGGTGCTACTGGTGTCTATGGACGGTGGTGATCACTTAACATCAGATGACCCACCTGTACGTTTGCCTACTATTATATAAAACGAAACGTCTTAACTACTCAACTGATCATAATGAATTTTGCATAAAATTTGTCAAGGATACAAAATAGAATATAGGGTAGGGTACCTTTTGTCTAGAAAGAAGCACAGTTTCAGAAGGATATCAAATCTACATTGACGCGAGCGAAGCCGCAAACAAAAGTATATAAATATTTTTGAAATCATTTATTTTGTTTCTATAATGTAAGCTACGTATTCGTTTGGAATTAAATGGCCACGTTTGAAATTATGTAGTTATTTTTAAAATCAAACGTAAATATTAAAATTGCCATAGTTAAATTTGTTGTTACCTATTAACGTTGCTAAGGAAAATATGTAATAAACATTCATTTTATTCCTTGTGACTCTTTAAGATTACAAAATCAGTTGAAATTGGTTTTACGCGTATCGTACATCTGTGATACAAAGTGAGCAGCCTCATAAAGAAGTCAAGAACTGTCAAGACAGATGGTTATCGTGTGTAACTAGTTGCTGTAAGTTAACAGCATGTCGCGTTAAACTGTGCCATCGAATGAAATTCCTATTTCCGTAACAAGTTCAAGATTTACATTAATTTTAATGTAAGTCGTATCTAATATTAGTATTTGACATCCACTAGATATTGCCGCGTGGAGTAAGAGAGAAAAATTAATGGCTTATCGTGTAAATAAATAAATGTAAAATGTCATTTTATTATACATATCTGGTTGGTTTCTTACATTATCATATCAGAATAATTAGTTATATTCACATAAATAAGTAGTTATACTATTAACATATACATTTGTATATATTTTTATTTCAATCTTTGCCGGCGACGCATAAAACTTTTATAGGTTTCGGTTTCATAATTATTACATTTTTTATTTAATTATTTGTTGACTGTTTTGGAATGTTTAAGACTTTAGTGACATTTTATTGTACCACGACGAAGTTACAGCCTTGTACTTGTAAGTAAGGTGCATTTCTAGACAACCACAGCCATAGACTGATCTTGAATCTATCAGGAGTCGTCGCTGTCATGCTAGGCTCTAAAATGAATTATTATGGTAGATTTATCAACACGTGTACAGTGATAGCATTTTGTTCAAGTCAAACACTCTTGACACTCTATTACCCATATTGATTATTGGCTGTACATCGAGGTTGATACCGAAATGCGACAAATAAAAAAAAAACACTAGTACGGTTTTGTCACGACACGATTTTACACGGCGGTAGTTATCCAATTGAATAAGAAAACCCTATCAATTTGATTGATTTACTGGGTTTAGATCGCGATTGATACCAAAAGGCGACAAACTAAAAATGAGTCACTATGACGGATTTTTTTCTCGAACTGAATACACTGTTAACCGAGCAAGATGACTACGCTATTGACCCAGCAAGGTCTTAACAGCTTCACCGCACTACGACCCAGCAAGGTCTTAACAGCTTTACCGGACTACAGCTATGACGGGTTTATCACCACATGTAGGGTAATAGCGTTCAGACCGAGTACAAATACCGTATCACCCCGATTGGAAAAAAAATAAAGCTATATATCAGCTTATCAACAATATCTATGGATTCGAACGTCTCTTACTTCATTTCATTTATTAATATATTATTTCTTCATTGTTTTCACTACTAAGTCCAGAATTTATTTATCTGTTTACACATCAAACAGATGAAATTAAAAGTTTTTTGCTGGTACACGTATCCGATCAATAACAAAGTAGTACAGTAGAATAAGATCTAATATTTACAATGAGGAATTTTTGGCGGGATTTCAATCTGTCATGTAGTGGATTTTATATTTTATTCATAATCTTGTGTTATTTGACTCTATATTTGGTAATTTTGGTGATGTTTTACGTAATATAGTTAGTTTATTGTGCATAAGTAAAATGAATGGAAAATAATACAACGGAGCGTGAAATTCCGAGATGCCACAAAAACTCCCTAGAAGGTTCTAAGAAGGGATCCACCATCTTGTTAGAATATCGAAACGGTCACACGATGCTTGTACTATACTATTGTATTGTACTATAACGTCCATTAAAACAAAACATTGACACTGGCAAGTGCTTCTGCGGTTCCAAAACAAGAAAAAGTAGAAGATATATTTCAGCAAAGTAACGTCGTTATCTGAATAGAAAGTTTTATAAGAAATATAATTAGCCGAACCTTGATAATAATATTAAACAATGATTATGTAATGCTTAAAATTTCTGGACCGAATGTATGTCACTGGTTGTTCAGTTGCATGAATTGTTATAAAACAGCGATTACGTAATATACGCCCACCGTCTCAATTTCTGAATGGATCGCTGTCCTCAGTTAGCGGTCTTGAAATCTAAACATCTAACTTTTGTGCAAATACGTTACACATGTGTGTCGTAGTTACTTTCGAAGTATTTACCCGTTTCTAGTTTTTAAAATAACTACGTAAAAGTTTAGGTATATTATAGGTATATATATGCATAATGTTTTTTTAATTTCTCTTGAAAATCATTATTATTGATATATTTAGGAACTTTTGAAGGTCATCATAGCTTTTGGCATGTTCGCACATGAACTAACTACTGCGGTTATTATGCGACCAAGAAGTTAAACATGTTTGCTAAGTTTATGTAATACTAATTGCCCGGTCTCGCATCTGAGTACTCGTATCAATGAAGAAGATAAGACCAAATGTTTCTCTATACACGAGAACCATGTAGGTAATTAAATAAACTGTATAATCTGTCAATATTTATGAAGATCTCCGTAATGGTCTCACTCACCTTTCTATGTAGAGACATTTTCTTTCATACAAATCTTGTCATGATAATTATGCATCCAGAAAAATTGCAACGGTTCTGAAATGATGCTTGATTTTTATATATAGGCAGGTTTTGCTATATTTATTTCTAATTATAATCTAGTAGATGTCTTTATCGGTCAATGAAATCATTTATTTAAGCTTATCCAAACAAAATTTCCCGAAAAGGTTGCTTTTTCAAAACGATATTTTTCATAGCATTCTACGTTTTTCGGGCAACACCAATATTCCAATAAAATATAAAATATGTTTGCATAAACAATTGATATAGTTATTGTATTATTACAATATCAAAAAATAAATAAACACCATTATTACTCGATAAAAGCATCCCGAATTTTTAAGCAAATTTCATACAAATGTTTGGGATGAGAAACCAAATATATTTTGTTCTTCATTTGATATAATTTAATTATAAAAGGAATTTTAACATCTGGTAATTTAGTTGTTATTATCTTGAATCACTATACAAAGACTGTGGCTCTATAAGCTTGCATCAGCATTCGCCTACGTACCGATAACTGGAGGCCGCCAACTTTCATTCATAAACACGATGAGAAGCGACAATTTAATTTTCAAGTCTAGAATCTCGTGGTTAAGAATTGTCTATAACACATAAATAAAAAAAATACACACCAATAAATACCACTAAAATTATAACCAACTCTAAATAAAGTGACAGTTCTAACTAGTCATTTACTGATAGGATATTACACTTGAGAAGCTAGCTAGCAGGCCCGGCAGACGTTATCACGCTCTGATTATAAAATAATTGACAATTTATATTCCAAAACCTACCTCATTAGTCACTTTATCCACTAGTGATAACCGCATGAAAATTCCTTCAATAGTTTTTGAGTTTATCACGAACAGACAGACAAACAGACTTGGTATGGAACTTTTGTTTTATACTATGTAATGATTCTAATCTTGTATTGCTTGACTCTATATTTTATAATATTCGTGGCATTGCACACAATATATTTCGCTTATTGTGGACAAGTGAAGTGGATGGAACGTAATACCACGGAGCATAAATTCCGAGATGGCATTAAAAACTCCCTGGATAGTTCTAAGAAGGGGGTCATCGTCTTTGCAGAACCTTGAAATTATCAGATATTTTTAATAGTATTACATACTTGACAATGGCAGTAATAATATAGAAGATTGGTTGCCAAAAATAAAATAAATAAATACACCTAAGAACAGAGACAGAACGTCTTGAGTGCGTATGTAGCTAAACACACCTTTGTAACAAACAGGCAGACACAATAAAGTAACATTTTGATAATATGCAATAAACAATATTAATAATTCTATCTCGTAAATATCCCAATATCTTATAAAAACCTCTTCTAAGTAAATTCTACGAGCTTATTGACTAAAACAAGATATTTGTAATTTTATTTATTACTTTTTTTAACGCTTGACCACTAACTCTACTGATCTTAAATAGTAATGTGGTCTTAAATGCTAAACATGTTCGGAGTTATTACAATAAAGTTACATAAGTGTTGACTACTTGCTTTAAAACTTTACGTTTTAAAGACATCGAGCTCGTTGAATGTTCACCATCTTGCTCTTTTGTCTCGCTTTGGTTAGGTTGGTTAGACTTGCGAGATAAGGATAACGCGAACTTGCTTCATTCGAGCGCGGTGCATTTAGTACGAAACCTTTTTAAAGCAAGTATTCATAACGTATTTAATTTTTATATAATAACACCGGTTCGATCTATAGGAAAGAGCTCAGCTGCCGGAACTATGTATAGATGTATAGCGAAAGATTTCCAACTTGCAAGTAATACTAAGCTGCGTAGGTTTAGAAAAAGCCCTATTTTGGTATCATCTCGATGTTTTTCTTCCGAAAGCTTCGATATATTGGCAAATGGATACGCTAATCGCACAGCTATTCATTTTTTTTTCTATAAATGAGAAATTGTCTGTGCTGTTTCTTATTTTGTACAACACTGTAATTTAAAACCAATAATAACCATTGAGAAATTGAGCATTCATTAAAAATCACTGTTGTCATGTTGATTTGTAAACCCTTTGGCACTGACTTATCCCGAACATGACAAACCAAGAGAATCAGTGACTACATCAGGTTTATCTCCATGTGCATTCTTGTATCAATTCAGTCAGGTAAAGATACTATACTTCCTCTCATGAATAGGACATATACACCAACTGATCACGAAATGCCTAGGTGTGTCACTATTCTAGAAATTTTGATTATTTTTTTTTTATTTCACAGCTACATGTCAATCGACAACATGTTTTACCAACCGCCAATATCGGGTTCAACCGTCAACTGACAATGCGTTTGATTACATTGTGTTGTTTCACAATGTTGCTAATTTTTCTTTATTTCTATCAGACGTTACATTTCAGTTCAAATTTTCAATTTCGGACGGAAATGCAAAATAGTCTCCGCTTAAATACTTAATGATTGACTTCCGCAAAGTAACGCCTTTCTTAATCAAACAACAAATTATGGTGGACCCGATATAGTCTTAAATGATTGTCTTGTCCTATCCTTCAGGAAAACTGTAATAAAAAAATCTTAATACTAATATTAATTACATTAATTAATTATGTTATCGATATCCATTCAGAGACGTTCAATCATCTTAAAGCAGTCAGATGTAGTTTAGGATATACAGTTTGCCTAGAGTACTATTATACCCAATATATTTTTATGTATTAACAATGTTATTTCTCCAATAATGAACCTTTCTTTCGTGTAACACAACAATATATAAAAAATGTACAAGGCAAAGATTCAATCACGGTAATATTCTGGTTTACTAGATATTTTTTTTACATCAAAGCAGGCAAACGAACTGGTGGGTCACGTGATGATAAGTGATCACCACCGTACATAGACACTAGCGACACCAGGGACATCGCAAGTGCGTTGCCAGTCTGTATATGGGAGAAGGGGAAGGGGAAGGAAAGGGAAAGCAGGAAAGAGGAAGGGACGTGGGCCTCAAGATAAAGACAATTGCAAGAAGAAACATAACATTTGTTAGGATAACCTGTTTATATTACGATATAATCACCTGCCATAGGATCATATGATACAATCTAGTCTAGAAACTTTCTCAAGAAACGAATTATCTTACATAAAAAAATTCGGATGGATATGATATTTCTGAATTACGTTCAATTCTACAAAATTTCTAAATCATATAGATTGTTTGAATATGTTAAAAATTATCAATGAATAATTTTCCTAGAATAATTGTTTAGAATGCTTTTTTATGATTTTCATACATGTAATGCATTTATATACTTTACTTATTTGAGTCTATTCGTGAGTAAAGTCTATCCTGTTATGTTTCTTTCTTGATTTTCTTTATTTACTGTCATACAATCAGAGTTTCCTGCTTACTAAGCCTATGCAGAAAGTAGGTAATATTGAGAATGTGCTAAATTGAACTGTATGTATATACACATTTTGTCACTTATTCGTTGCTTCTTTCGCATAAATTTTACCTAAATATTTATCTAAAAACAGTTATATTCTTGGCGATTCTATTCTTAAACCAATTTGTAAAACCGTTTTTGTATATTTTTTATACTAACAAGAGACAATATGTGTAAATTTTCTCGAAACAATGGTTTTCAATGTGTGTAAAAATTGTACAAAACATCAACGGCTATAAGCTAAACATTCAAATGAGCGTTTATCAAAGAGTTTAAATCATCCAACCGAACGACTCTAGCTTGAAGATGGCGTCCAAAATATTCCCGACGTTCATTGACACGTGCCAAACCTGTTTTCGGGCAAGTTTTTTCTTGAATGGTCGCTTCCTTTGTAAGAGTAAACATATTCAAATGTTGCGATTAATTCATGGCTAGATAGTGGCTTGCTTTTATGAATGGAACTCGTCGTGTATTTGTGTGAGTAAAACGGTCTTGTAGAATGCACGATATACATGCGCACGGATTTGCATACTTGCCTAGACCAGCCACGTGCTGCCAGCCATCGTTTCGAACACAGTTACTCTTCAATATTCGTGAAGTTAATTGTAAATGTAAATGTTATTTGAAAGTCAATATCCTATTATACTATACCCAGGAAGTGAAAACTGACAATGTTTGCAAACTAATTTCTTTTAATTTCTAGTAGGTACGTAGGATTTAACGCCATAAATATCAGGTACATTTGTTTCAACAAATGCTGATATGTATTTCTTGATAAAGGATCAAAATGCAACCGTCATGCAGACAATGTCATTAAAAAATCGTTCTAAAATAGTTAATAGTGACACAAAATGATATTTTTTTTTATATCATAAAAGGCAAACGAACAGGTGGGTTACCTGATGTTAAGTGATCACCACCGTCCATAGATACTTGCAACACCAGCGGAGTCGCAGGAAGGAGGGCAGAAGGGAATAGCAGCGGGGGAAGGTGAGTAGAGGTGGGCCTCCGGCGTTCTCATTGACAGAACGAAACGCAACAATGCAATACAGTTACTTCACGTCGGTTTTCTGTGAGCGGGTGGTATTACCCAGGACAAGCCGACCCATTCATGCTGAAACCAGTAATAGATTCAGCGTGACTCTACCACCTACAGAATAATATAAATTATAAATGAATAAATATAAAAAGAAAAGCACCCAATAGTTTTTTTGACGTATATAACAAATTAAACGAAAGCATAAAAAGTGTGACCCAAGAGTCTGCAGAATAGGAAAAAGAGTATGTATTTGAATTTACTACTGACTTGGATGAACAACTCATATTTTTGAAAGTTGCAATTTCTTTACATAAACTTTGATCGAAACTCTATATATTACGTTAATTATTTTCTATTATATGAAACGATAGCTTCTTTGAAGGTTCGTTAAGACTCATAACTCATTAGAAGCGATATCGCGAGACGCATAATATTGCTCATCCTCGCACAAAAGGATAAAGGTGTACTCGTGAACAAACGTATCTTGTTAGTATGATTTGTAATGCTCCTCCATGGAAATCTTCAATACTTGATACACAATAGGGTTTTAGTTGTGTATACTTTATATCTATTTTGTTTTATAAAGATGCAGACAGTCTAAACTTATTGTTTTTAGTATAGAGTAAATGTTATAATTAAATTGATAAAAGATCTGCCGTTGTGTGATGCGCGATCTCTCAAAAAAAGCTAGACAGATTTTGATTATTATTTTTAAAGTTTTACATTTTACACACTTGGTTCTTATCTAAAAAAATATCACGCTACTTTATCCAACATAAAGAAAGCTATTAAAGTTTTAAGAAATTCAAACTTTCGTTCTATGCGTTTAACGATGTTTTGTTGTCACGGAAAAATTGGGGCAAATGTTGTAGTACTTATGTATTTTTTTCTCAATATATAAAGTATATTGTTAAGATTACAAACGATGTTGACAAAGTTGCGAATATCAGTTCGAATAGATATAAAAAGTGTAGACTTTGTATTCAGCAACAAACATGTATATAATAGACCTGATGTTATATGGTTATTATGACCTCAATGGACTACAATACCTACAATTATTGAGTCAATCGTATTAGATTGTTAATCCTGAGTTGAAAATCCTCGTAAACTGTGCGTGTTTTCAACCATACTTATCATATTGGAACATAACGCGGCGAGCAAAACTGCTTTGCACTAGAAATAGGTAGGTATGTTGGTGTTGGTTCCACAGTCGAATCTTGCACAGACTCGACCATTCTTTCACCATAAATCATGAAAATAAATATATATTCTTATATAGATTATGTACTTTGTACTTTATTTTAAAGTCGGCTTCTAATGACTTTATAACAATGTATTTCATAAACATGACTCTATTCTTTTATGCAATGAAGATGTGTAATAGCTTTACGGGCCACTTAGTTCACTTCCTCTTACGACATCGGGTCCTTTAAATGAGGTTTGAAGAGGCACTTTTGAGATTTTAGATAGCGGTGACTACCGTTGCAATGTAACACCGACAATCGTCGTCATTTTTGGGTTGTACCATACTTTTCGTCAAGCACTATGCAGTCATTTTGCCGAACTAGTATAAAAAAACAACTGTATAACAAGGGTTATCGTAAAAACACATGTACATCTATGCATACATATTTCACGTAGATTTTGCTCGAGGCTTCGCGCACCTTATAATAGCCCTCATCTGGGAATAGTACTATGTTCCTTTGTGTGTCCCTGAGAACGTGCATGTAAAATTACATAACTATTAGTTAATTAGGGCATGAAAGCAAAATAAACAAAAATACTTACTTTTTCATTTGTAATTGTAATACTAGTTTATAATATTACATATTATTTAGTCGAAGTAACAACACTGTGCCGCAAGCGTTTTCCGAACGACCAAATTTGAATCTGTAATTTTTTTTAAAACCTAACTATAATTGTCAACGGTTATACATTACAGGAAATACACTTATAGCGGTTTCATTATTATATTACCCCTACACCAAGGTTACACGTAATAATCTGCGATAAACCAAAACTTATAACTCGAAAACAACTTTATTTCATTACTACTTACTTCGATATTCTATTTTCATTCACATTACTATTCTTCTAATAAGAATAAATTTTACCTTTTAACTGTTTTATTTGTTGACGACCGTTTTATATAAAGTTGATTTATATATTTAAAGGAAGTTTTTGGCGGGTGCTTGGAATGCCATGAAGTGGTCTTTATATTTTATTCATAATCTTGTGTTAGTTGGCTCTATGTGTAATGTTGGTGGTGCTTTATGAAATATAGTTTGGTTATTGTGCACAAGTGGAGTGGATCGGAAATAATAAGAATATTTAAAGATTGAGTTTGTAGGAATTTCTAAAGTAAATCTAATAAGTATATTTATATTAGAACAATGTAAATATATAACATACAAATCTATCTAATACCTTTAAACGAGCAATTCTTGTATATTTTTATATATTCAGGATGTCGGAAATGGCGTCATCTATTTTTGTGAAACTCAGTATGATCTTACTTACTTATTCACAGAAAACTTTTTGTAAGTGACATTTCAGGCAATGAAAAAATATAGCTAGAATATGAAGGTAAAATTCGCCGCCGCTGTCGCAACAAAAATAGCTCGGGTGGAATTGGTTACTTCGAAAATCGTCTAACCCCAGTTCGAATCCGAGTGTATATATATATATATTCTTTTCTGTAAAAAATGATACTTTTGTAAGGCACGAACAATTTATCTTAATTAAATAAATAATTTTATTATTATAATTGTAAGAGAGATATCTTTTTTAATATTTACAATTTATTTTAATTTCAAAATGTTTACTGTACTGCTGTATAAACACTCAGTGCTTCAAGAATACAGCCTACGCTTTACGCTTAATAGACGAGATCGCGTGCTAAGGGCATATAGGACGAGCAAAGCGCAAGTCATTTCCGGCGCTAAAGTCGTTGTCTAATCTCGTTGAGTGTCGCAACCGAGAAGAATCACTGCTAATAAAAAATCTTCACTTTCTTAAACAGTGACTCACGTGTCAAACTGTGATTAAACATTTTTGTTGCAGTATAAATTACTGTTATTTATCGTTTTTGTATGTGACATTTGGATATATCAGATCAAATAGTTGCAATTGTACATAAAATGATTACAATTTTTTTATATCATAGGAGGCAAAGAAAGAGGTGGGTGACCTGATGTTAAGTGATTACCACCATCCATAGACATCAGCAACATCAGAGGAGTTGTAAGTGCATTGCCAGCCTGTGTTGGTGGTAGGGGAAGAATTAAGGGAGAGGGAGGAATCAAGAAGCGAGACTACAACACGACCGGAACATTGACACTAGCGCCACAATATTAGAGATACGCATTGATACTAGCGCCAACATATAATAGAGACATATTAACACTAGCGCCATTTTATTAAAGATACATAAATAAGAATTATTATTATGTAGATTTCAATGACATAAATAAGAATTGCATAACATAACATTAGTTGCATAACATTAGTTTGATGATTATCATTATTTTTGTCTTGCATAAAGTATTTTGCAGGATTCTTAATTAATAGTAATTTATTTGACTTCCATAGTTTGGCCTATAAAAGGCTAGATGTCGCTGCTCTACACATACAAGTATATACTTGTATGTCTAAGTATATTTCGGATATATAAATAAGAATGATTATATAGAATTGATGTACTTAAGTAATATTATTTTTTTCATTATTAATTATTTTTGTGTTACTTATATCATTGTGCGGAATTATAAGTAAATGGTAATTGCTTTGTCTTATATAGTTAATCTTATAAATTATATAGTTCAGCCTATAAAAGGCAAGATGTCGGTGTTATCTACGCATTCTTATGTGAAAAGTATTGTAAGGCGAAGCTCAGCCCAAATAAAGAGTGACTGAACTACGAAGTGTTTATTGGCATCCCTGCATCCCTGAACGCATCGACTATGTGTTATATACTTCTAGAACGAACTTAGAAAAAGTCCTGTCATCATGCTGTTTTTCTTCACCGAAAGCTTTAATTCAGTTACTAGGGTTCCAACGTACGCCATTTTTTTTTCTTTTTCGAAATGTCTAGGCTATTGACCCAGTAAGGTCTTAACAGCTACACCGGACTACTACACGTACGCCATCGACGCCGTGTCCAAAGCCTCTATTACCGAATCGCTATCTTCATCGCTATTTTAGAGTTGTGTCTCAAATAAAAAAAAAACTCATCAACATAACGACATATCTAATTATGTAAATAAGAACTTATCCCTTCGTCTATTGTGTCACTCGACATTGTTGTCACATTATGCATATAAAAGTCATCGGTGTTTTAGTGGTCACTCAAATTGTCGATACAATAGCTATATGGGTAGATATGGCCCCGCCACGCCGCGCAACATACTGTCGCCGTGGCGCCAACCTCAAAAACTTTACTAACCATCCCAACTTTTCCGTTTCCATACCATTAGAGGTCCGAATACGATGTTAAATATATTCAACAGGTTTTTATTATGTATTTATGCAAACTATGGGCAGCCAGTGAACTGGGCCTAATCGTACTGACCAATCGTAATTGATTTCCTTATCGAACCGTATGTCCGATGAATAAAAATGTCCCATTTCCAATTTAATTACCTGTATCGAATTTTGGTTAATTACTTTCGAGATAATATTTTAAAGAGCTGTAATTTTATAATGTCAAGATATTAGTAGGTGATATACTTTGTTATTTTATTTTCTATACTGTACATATGTCAAATAATTCAATAAGGGTTTTCTTTGCTTTTATTCTATACAAAATTTTAATAACCAATGAAGTTTTGAAGATTTACAGAAGAATAAATATTTTTTTTATATATCATAGGAAGCAAACGAACAGGTGGGTCACTCAACGTTAAGTGATCACCACCGTCCATAGACACTTGCAACACCAGGGGAGTCGCAAGTGAGTTGTCAACCTGTATTGGGAAGGGTGGGAGTGGTGGGAGGAATGGCAAAGGAGTGGGGGAAGGTGAGGAGAAGTGGACCTCTGACTGACCGAACGAAACGCAATAATGCAAGCACTGATATTTCACGTCGGTTTTCTGTGAGAGAGTGGTAGTACACCGGGCAAGCCGACACACTCATCATGAAACCAGTAATAGCTTCAGCGTGGATATACCCACTACAATGTAACCTAACAGAATTATACCTGAAAACCTAAAAGAATGTAACCTATAAACCAATTAATTTGTACATGAATTAGTTTCTCAGTGACAAGTAAAATGGTTTCTCAGTCCTTCTTTGATGACAAGATATAAAATCATCGTGGGTATTAATTACGTCAAGTTTAATTATCTGTAACGGTACAATTTAAAAATACCACTGTTAATGAAACCACCTTTCCCACAAAGTGAACTCATATTTTTTTCGGATAATTTAAGCGCCTCTCACATGACTTACAGATTTGGATTAATTTGGTGAAAAATCAAGACGCCAAAAGAGTTTTTAATTAAAAAAAAATTAATGTAATAAGTATGTAAACTCTAACTTATCACAATAACTTCATGTATTAAATACAAAATAATATTACCTTCTTACAATTTTATATACATATTCATAATGAAACCATAGAATAAATCCGAGATTGTCGATTGAATGTGATTTTCGAAATAAAAATAATTTACGTCGGAAATTAGGAAAACGCTGTGGGCAAAGCTCATCTTGATCCGTAGGCGGGTAACGGTATCGGGCGGCGCCAGTCGTATGTTACGTCGCGCGCCGTGCGATACCGCTCTGCAACAGTATTGTCTGCTGGTGGCATTAACCATCTGTCGATGTGACCTCACTATATACCGAGAGATTAATATGCCACTGAATGTTCCGTATGCTCTTTCACAATTATTACAATAAAACCTTTCAAAGCATCTCTGAATATTATTTTTGGATCTTAACCGAAATCGACATTTACAATACATTGACAAGTAACTACATTATTGGACTGAATTGCTATATTACTTATGCATGTTTAATATCAATTATATGGTAACAGGGCTTTTTTTAAGCCTGCATACATAGCTACAACACTCCTGTTGTTAATTTGTTGCAAAGCATTTATATGTGTGCACCTGCACTTAAAGCGCTCTTTGCCTGTGTGTAGCGTATTCACATGTTTTAAATTATATATTTATTATACTAGCGGTCCAGACTGAGTTTGTCCCGCTTTGGTAATAAAAAGAATCCTAGACTCAACCGCAGCGCCACCTACGGGTCCAATTGTGATCATTCTCGGATTCACTGCAACGTGCACACAAAATTTCATTAAAATTATTCCAACCGTTTAGGAGGAGTTCAGTGACACACACTTATAGAAGAAATTTATAAAAGAGGTATTTTTACTTTTAATTATGAGTTTAAAAGAATAATACGAAGGCATGAAATCCTATCTTTAATACAAAATATAACAAAAAAGAAACAGAACGAAAGCAATGACAATTATTTAATTTATCTTCTAAAAAGTCAATAAGCAACAATTGTATATATCAAATTACAAAACAAGGATAAACGGCTACTGTATTCTCATATAGATATAAGTGGCGCAATAAGTTGAAACCAATACTTTATTAAGAGATAAATAAAGGATATATCACACAGTTAAATACCGACAATCTGAAATTAACATAGATATTGAAAAGAAACTGATCAAGTTTACTTATTTGATTATGACATGTTACATTTGTTCTTTGAACTTAAACACGTAGGATTATGGACGATATAGGTGATAATTATTATTAACAAATTTAATCGTTTAGAATTAGGAAAATTTTTAGTGGACGTTTTTTGTCGAAGGACAATCTATAACAGAAAATACTCAATCCCAATTCTATATCTTCACAAATGAATTCTACTTCAGTCTGTAATCAATGTATATGCAGCAATAAAGCGTATTTTTTATGACCAAAACGTAAAGCAAATTATTGAAACATCGGTGATTTCGCAGAGCTGAAAGAAGTTGTATAGTTTCTAGTGTACTTATTTATTCACAGTTCTTAATTGTAAAAAAATATAACGTAAGTTAATAATCCAGCATTGATCAAAAGACTTTTCAGTGAATTCTTGGAAACTAAAAAAATAAATTGAAATTGAAAAAGAGAAAAATATTCTTACAACTGTTTATAGTAAGCAGTTTTAATAATGTAAAGTAATAAGTGTGAACTGGAAACTGGTACAATGAGATATATATATGTAACTATATCACCCTATTAACTTCCATTCCGTGTTGCTAAAATCAGTAACTAGGGGAATTTTAATTTATTCAAATGTTTATCTTACTTTTTTTCCCGTTACTATAACCCTAGTCTAGCATAATGAAGTTATATGTATATAATCAAAAAAACTTGAAATATTACCGCTTTTGTAATTTTTTTAAGGTTCTATTATCATACCTTTAACAACTATAACTTTCTTAATTTGTATACTGGGGAGCTTAATACCAGAAAACATGTTTTTCCAGCTAACCAACGGTATTGTTATCAAGAGTAAAAGTTATTGTAAGTAGTGCAAATATAAAGGAAACAAACTGAACAGCCACGGGACGCCTGGCAGATGTGAAATATTGAAATTGTTTTGAATAAGTTATATTTATAAAATAACAGATGACAAAGATAAAGATAAAGCATTAAAAATTTATTCCATAAAATAATGATAGTTTATTTATGTAATACGTAAAAATTAACTTTTATTAAATACAAAAATTTAACTAGGCACAGATGTGGTGTCTTTGCCGGCATTTATCAAAGGGCGCTTGATCGTCGGCCCGTGTTGCGTAATACTTAGTATAACGTGTGGCCGACAAAATAATTTGAATCTTACATTTATATAGTTAAGGTTGCAAATGTTCTTGGCTATTTCGTTTATAGTGTGAAGTTCGTGTTTTTCGTCGCCAAGTCTCGCCACGCCAACAACCCAACTTACCCTCGCTTATAGATGTTTCACATTAAAATAAATAAACTAAAAATATAATAATTAAATAATTTTAGATGTAGTTTATCGCTTTCAATTTAACTGTGCCTTTATGCGACCTGCAAGTCAGTGATATATAGACGGCGCCCACATAATTCTTAGGAAGAGCTTCGATACAAAATGCAATGCATACTAAACATCAAACCATTATACATATAGGCCACGTAAGATCCACTCATTGCGTAGAACCGAGTGTACAATGACTTAAGTAAATAGCTAAGGAAGAACATATAGACAATTTTAATCCGCTCGCAATACAGTCATTACCAATAATGTTCCAAATGTGAAAGTGAATTTTTTTGATACGCTTTCAAGCCTACTAAGCCTTAAGTAACTATACAATCCATCATTGTGAAATTTTTCATACACATTCTGCAGAAAAGTAGGTACCTACCATCGAGAAAATGCTCTATTCCAATATCGGCCAAACCTACATTAACGCGAGAATAGCCGGAAGCTAGTTCTGAATAAATTCATAAAATCGATCTGTCTAGGTAGGAAGATACAACAACCGTGTTCAAATAAATGTCGACTATTGTTTTACATCCTGACTGACTCTGTTCGCTTAAGAAGTCTTCACAGTTTCATAGGGTTTTTCGAGCGAATGCTTAAGGCACTCAGCCTTGTAGCAACGGGCACAAAGACGCACAAGCGTGCCTCGGCTTAGACTCTTGCCTTGCTATGTATGCTTTGATAAGCCATATGTGCGTACTTTCGCATTCTGTCGTCACTTAGTGTACGTCCAGTAATTAATGAAGTTTTAGGGATATGTACCCAACTCAACCGACTAAACTAAACTGAAAAAGGAGGTCGCGACCACTACACACATAAAATAGTAACTTTTGACGAAAGATCTGCAAGCTGATTTTAAAGCAACGATTGCTGAATGTATGATCGCTCAGAAGTCACCGTTGTTTTAGTATTACACTATAGAGATCAGTCACTTTGTCAAAGTTCGATAAACGAAAATAGGTATGTAGATACCCACAGTCCTCGCCAAACTTTTCGACCGCTCCGAACATTGTTGCACAGATACATTACCTACGTTGTATACGTATAAATATGTATTATATTATATGCATAACATAAAGACAACTTACGGATAAATAAATGCCAATTATAGATTCTTATAGTTATATTTTTATTTCCTTTTATATTAAATTCTTTCCTATATTACATCCAAGCCCGAACTTGCTATATTTAGAGCAACCAAAAAATGTATGCATGACTTCATAAGTAGCATTTTCAAATTATTTTATAATGTGTTTTTTTTAATTTGCTGTATAGCCTTCATAAAAAAAAAACCAGTAGAAATCAAGCAACTTGTTGAATATTATAATCACATTTCGATTTCTAAAAATAGAAAAGGAACGATGACTCCAACAGAAAAATATTTATTTTAAAATTATTATATTTTTATGACTTACGATTAATTATATTTTATGAAATAAAATTATACTTAATTATTAATATATATAAATAAAATAGAAGCAGAAAATATGTGTATTCAAATTCTATTTAAAACTGGTTTTATAATGGTAATTTAAATATTTATGGAAAACCATTAATGCGAATTAGTCATGCATTTTTTGTATAAATAACTTCTTATATATAGAATATAGATATATTATGTTGTCTACCGAAGTTTCCAAAGTTACATATAAAAATGTATAGGGGAGGGTAGCCTAAAGCAGGGCGGTGTACTCTTTGTCGCACGAAATTACTGAACTTCAACAACAAATACTAAGAGACAAGGACTCCAAATACGAGGCCAGGATGTATGGCGACTACAGGGATTACAAGTAGCCATCAGCTGGGTGAAAGAAGAGGTCTGGGGGGAGATACTTTGACAGCAAGGGAGAGACCCGTGGAGGCGCCCGTATCGAATAGCCCGACGTAACACAAAACAACAAAATTTTATTATGTTGTTTTGAAGTTTGATAACTCTACTGCAAAATAAAATGAGATTGGTTATTATAGTGATACAAAAATTAAAGCATTTGGGCCATCGACCTTAGCTTAATTGCCTTAAGCTAACTTCCCCTATATTTGAGATTGCTAAACTTTAACACTATTTGTACACTCATCCTGAACAGCGACAGACTGCTGTTCAGGGAGACTGTTTTCATCCCACGTCTTTAACCATAACTGTTTACTAGGTGGCGCTGGATTCTTTTATTTTTATTAAGTATAATATTGTAATTTAATGCGCACGAAATAGCAGGCAATTGCTAATACAAATATATGTGAGAATGGGTTAAGATTTTCACATTTTATGAGTTAAAATTTCAAAAATAATTCCATCTCGTAAATTATCGAGTCTACATAAATTTGACAAGCGGTTAGCAACAGCAATTTACACGGCCAATTGGACGCTCGCAAAAAAGTACTTCATACATTTGTTCCATTATCGCGCTCGCGTGCTTTTATGAATTATTAATAAACACAATTGAATTATTGGAATATTGGCCTATTGGCATGTAGTTGCAATACTGTTCATATAATCGTATAATGAGTGGGGGCGTTACGTAAACAAAGAGTTGGGCGGTCCTGCTACCGGGCGCCACCTCAGCTTGCCACTCCCCTCCCAAAGCTTCAACCCGCACCACCTGCGTCTGGGCAAATTTTCGCAACCATTAAGTCAAATTGCAACGTCACGGACGCCGTGATTGGCGCCGACATACTCTTACCTACTTAAGATTCAAAACACGCTTTGTTTCTCTCGTACAACCGAATATTTATTTATATATAATCTTTATTAGTCGTATAATTCGATATTAAATCCTGTTATTCTAATGACGACGTTATGAAACCACATTGACTCTTATGTAAAGCGTTATTATATAATTTACCGATGTTTTAATTTATCCGCTCTACGAGAACATTGTTTAAAATATTATATTTATGATTTGGGAAAACATATTTTCTGTCCATCGAGAACAGTATTTCTTGTTTCTGAAAAGTAGTACCCTTTGTCATGTGTGTAGATGTGCAAAATTTCATGACGATTGCTTGAGTATTAGAAGCGTAAGAAACAAACTCAATTTCGCATTTATTGTATTAGTTAGGATTACTAGCTTTTGCTCGGAGATTCGCTTGCGTTACTGTAAATAACTGATCTATTCCCCGGGAAGAGTACATTTGAATAACAGGAATCCCATGTCCTTTTCTGTACTCTCGACAATCTGTATCCAAAAGTTTCCTGATTATCAGTTGAGTAGTTATGGCCTCAAAGCGTAACAAACAAACAAACATAACTCACATTCTCATTTATAATTATATTTTACTGACTAAAACGATAAATCACACTTAACTGTACAGTTAAGAATATTTAAGATTAGTTTTAGATCCTTTTTTTTACAGAACGTAAGGAACGCGCTCTCAATTTTTCGCAGTTCAATTTGGGCATCGAGTCCTACTAAACGCGTAAAGCTCATGCACACAGACACGTCTACTGATAAGCCGGGCAGTTATAGCGCACTTTAAATGACTTTGATAAAAGTATTACAATATTTACTTATTTTTATGTACTACTTTTTGTTATATTTGATGCAATAGTACCAAAATAAATTATAGTTTTATAAGATCCCCAAGTTCATATTTGTGTTATAAAAAATAGAAAGTTGTTAATAAGGACACGAAAAACTTAAAGCCAGATTATTATTTTAACAATTTTATACATTTCATGTGGCAACACTGGCAACGTAGATTGTTTGATGGCATTGTCTAAAAACTACATTTGTATTTATTATTAAAGTAATTGTATACTGTAAATAAGCACTTATTACCTGTTACGTATATATTTATCAACCGATATTCTCTAATTATTTTTTGTTCAGTAGCTATTAACGAGCCTTAATGTTATAATGATAAAATATATAATTATAAATAAAAAATATATACAATTATAATGATAAAATATAGAAATAGTTTATGAAGTAAATCTTCTAATAAGACGGGTTTGAAATTCTGATCGGCAAACTTTCTGTATGACGAATAATTGTAGGGAGTAAAGATCGTGTCGGATAAAAAGACGGTTTCTCGTCCGATCATCGAAGTCCAGCAACGTCGGGCGCGATCAATGTATAAGAGCCTTAACACCGCATAACGGTGGCTCTTTCTTGTATGTTTTTTACTGCATTTTTTCTCTCTAATACAAAAGTTTCATTTTAATCGTGTGTCTTTATGGTACAAGCTGATTCTGTGTTTTTCATTTTTCATACTATCGACGAATCGCCATCATTACATCTACTAATCTATAACATGTATATATTCCGTGACAAAAAGACCTCAATAATATTGCATTTAAAAAAATAATACCTTGTGGTCAAATTTCGTCTAATAATTTTAAAGTTCAACGGGTCAAATTCAGTTTAATTTATTTAATTAGACTCTATAATTAATGTTTGTAAAGTTAGAGCATATGTTAATAAATAACTTCCAGTTAGTATTTTAAGTAATTCGTTTAAAAAAATATGAAATACAAATATTAAATTTATTACCCTAATTCGTTCTGCTGACCTGAGTATATACTATTATCGCTGGAATTTCAAAGTAGCCTGCACGAGTGAACCGAACTGTAAGCCGTAAAAGGGGACCAAAGGAAATTGAAGGCGCAAACATTAATGATTTTCTTTCATTTACATTTCACATTAACAAAAAATATTCTTTAAAAGTCGACGCTAACTCGACGACCACATATGGTGTCGATTCGCCGCCACCTACTAATTGAGAGCGACACTAGACAAATATATCGCCTTTTATGGTCGCGGACGGTATTAACAATACTGATTGGTAAATAAACAGAATAAAGGATCGTAAGGCTGAGATGAATCAGCTTTCGATCGAGCCGTGATTAGAAGCGATTAGCATGCGTCCGTGCTTAGTTAAGCACCGCTTCCAGCAAACCGTCCACGTGGGAGGTGGGAGGTACACCATTGTCTTACGACGCATTATAGCAGTATAATAGCACTGCTATTGCACACTATTTATGTAAATCTCATTGAGAATTCAATTTGTCTATTGTAATATATTCATGAACGGATATTACTTATCGACGATATGAAGTGATTTCTCGTCAGCAACCTGTCAACGTCACCGAGACTGTTCTCGCCTCGTCCAATTTATTTCAGAACTAGATCTCTAACCTGCACTTATCTAGGAGACGTTGTATCATAAACTGCTATTACGTATGCTCGTGTAAAATATTGACATTATGAATATTAAACCAGTGCGCTCGTAACAGACAATAATACAGTATATATTTTATCTCATATTGTAGCCAATCTGAAAACAATAGTCGGTTTTCAATCGCGGAGTCAGTCGTAAAATGTAGAAATGCGATTTATTGTTCGTGTACCTGCGCACACGATAATGTTTCTTCGGTAATAGACATCGGGTCACGGTATATATCTTAGCTTCCATTTGTCTGGCACTCGCGTACAGTGTTAACAAGTACCCTGCTTTATTATTCACCTGTCAGTTTAATGTATGTACGGTCAGTGCGAGCCGATAGCATCTTACACCGATGCCGGGCGAAGAGGATAACAATGTTAAAAAATGATATCCCGCAATGCACGAGTGCAGTGCGTCGTAGCGAAGACTTCTGTGAGTAATCACTGAGAGGCCGCGAGTCCAATGTCGCGCGTGCGCACCACCGCCGACCGATTTTATTGGTGTCGGCGCCACCGACAGACAACTTTCACGTCTCGCAGACAATAACGCTCAAATTGGTAACTAAAATCATTTTTATAACTTGTTTCCACTGTCTACGTAACAATAAAACGTAGTGTGGCTCGCGAACGCTATTACCTAAATGAACGTGAACTGTCATAAATTCCGTAAGCGGATGGACACTTAACGTGCGAGTAATACTCGGAGTTATTCCGGCTGTTTGCTCGTTACGTGGAGTAGGTACTTCTAACGGAGGCACCCGAAACGTTCCCACAGTCGTCGATCACTGCGGTAAAAAAAAAACCAAATGTCTAAGAATTAACACGTCTGCGCGCTGTATGTGTATGAAAACACTCGGTGGGCTCGCAGAGAGCACTCGTGGTGACGGAGAGCTGTCGCGCGACAAGCCGCGGTGCCAGACGCCACTACACACCACTACGACTAAGATAGTTGTCCAATGTCTTTAATTTACTTGAATTTTATGTGCTAACCCGGCGCCGAGAGTCATTAATGATTACTGGCAAACGACACGTTGATCTCGTGTATGTAAGATGCCTCGTCATTAAGTCAAGCTTCGTAAGTGTCACAAAATACATTTACTATTTTGTGGAATGTTAAGCAAGGGCTATTGTTGTGTTGACAGTGTGGGACAGGTAGAAGCATCTCAAACTTCTTTACTCTCGCAACGTTGTAGTGAGTTGCGACAGTTACGCTCGGTCACTAATACCCTAAACAAACACAACAGATACGTGTGTGAAACTCAGCCCAGTTCAGATTGGATACACTCGTTAATGTGCAGTGTAAACCATACTTAATCTTTCACTTTGTACCGCTTAGAGAGAAATTAACAAAGAAACGCTGCGTAAACACTGCATATACTCGACATATTAGCGCGTTCCTTTACTGATTGCGGGAATTTACTCATCCGTACGTTACTGTCAGTTAAGTATTTTATCTGTGTCAGTCGGACAATGGTATGTGGCAGCTGTTTATTCCATACTGACCTCAAAAAGTCTGAGGTAAAACTCATTGTTATGAGAGTCTTACAATCAAATTATAAATTATTTTTTTTTTTGTTTTTAGGTACATACACCAGGTGAACGTTTAAAGGGTGACACTTTTCATAATATCGTAGTTCATTGTGACATTTAACATATAAAATAATAATATCAAAAGAAATACTAATAAACGACTAAGTGAACATTAGTTAAAGATTGTTCTAAAACTTTTAAAAGTAAGGGCACGACAATTTTATAGGCTTAATGAACAAAATCTAAGGGAACTTTTCAAAATTAATCATTACGTAATTACTTATTCTCAGAATGCCGCATGGTGGAAGAAAGGGAAGCAGAGTGCTGGTCGAGGTGAGGGACACGGGCTGGAGTGGGCGACACGGTGTGATTTACCGCTTTGGTATTTATTACACTAATTCGTTTTTGTATAAATCATCTGAGTTTTGCATTTTTGCGTTTCTGGTGATAATTAGGTAAAATATTAAGCACATTTTTTTAATCTATTTAGAACGAGAAGCTAGTAATGAGTAATCTGTGAGAATGTTGCAACTCTTTACCCAGTCATGCTGTATATATGCATTTTATTCATTTCAAAATCTCGACAGAGTTCATGGTTAGTTGTAGCTAAAGACTAATAGCTGTTTCAAATATCCAGGTGCTTATATATCTATTCAACTAAAAATATATTTTCTTACCAACTAATTACTTAGAGGTATATCAATCAATAATTAATTAGCTATATTCATAATTGCTTAAAAAATGTAACGTACTTTTGGAGTCTATCGAAATCTAATATGTGTTGAGAATGTGGACCAACCCGAACTGGCATTGATAATACTCAAAGTTGATTTTGAAATGTCAGTAGCTTCTCACATTATTCTTATCGTATGATAATGAATACCAAAGTGTTACGACGTTGTTGAGACCTTTAACGCTACGGAACCAATAGCGAACTAATAACAACTTACAGGAACAAGCCCATAAGTGCAAATTACACACCAGTAATTGAGTAAACTTTCTTCGGCTTTAATCAAATACTCATTTACATAACTTTCAAATATCATTCTATTGTTAGGGTTTTTAAAACAAATATCAAGTAACGCAACTTGGTGTTACTTAAACATTATCGGTGTTATTAAGAAAAAGTTAAATACGTATTGAATACTTGCTTTAAAAAGGTTTCGCTCGCACTCAGCTCGCTCGCCATCTTGTTCATTTGTCTCGCTTTGGTTAGGTTAAGTTAGATTTGCGAAAAAGGATAACGCGAACTTGCCTCAGGCGAGCGCAGTGCATATAATAAGAAACTGTTTTAAAGCAGGTATTCGATAGTATTTTTTTTTTGTAATAACATCGTATAGTCAAATCTAAAGTTATCATCTTGTACGCAAATTGTCGAACTTTAAATGAATACTTTATTGCACTTCTTAGTTTGTACGTTGACGAGCTTAATGCCGAAAGGCATTTTCCTCCAGCTAACAACCTGAATTGAAGAGCCTAATAATATGCATAATTCAGTATAGTAATTTATGGTAACATTGAAATATTATAACTAGCTTTTAGAAGCGGTTTTGTTGGCGAAACCAAAGGTATCATATATACTGATAACGTGTATTAACAAAATTTTATGAAGATCGATGAGTAAATGACGTATTATAGTGTAAAAAAACAGACTTATATTAAAACTTCAAGAATCATTTTAAGCTAGTACTTATCGAATAAAACTTTAAGAAATGTATTAACACTCAAAATGTTATATTCCTTATCACTTTTGTTATTAGACCCCTGAATTATGGACACTACAGATTTGATTTCTGCTGGACCTATTAATGGAGTTGTCTTATTAGGATTTCCCTTACCCCTAAAAATATCATATAAATCCAGAAAAATAGTAGTTGATTGAGACCCGTTTAATGTATATGCCTTCAAGATCAAAATTATATTGAATCAATTTAACGTGTTACAGAAAATATTTAAATCATTCCTCTTGTATAATTATAAATCCTAGTAAGTTAAAGGTTTTGTAGAAACCTCCAACGCGATAGCATTAGAATGTTACTACTTTGTATCACAATCAGTAAAACCAATAAAATAGCCAGGTTCAGATGCAAACCTGACCAGAAGGAGCGCATAAATCAGCATTTGCCGGTAGATGGACGTTTTAATTATTGATTTATTGCGTCTGTTGGGCGCGAGGCGCAGGCGCTTGTTAATTGGTCTCGAAGCGTTCGCGTGACACTGCCCTATGTTGGAGTTATTGAGACAAAATCGGCCAATATTGACTGCGACACGGTCGTGCATGACTTCGTTACTCGTATCTCTTGGAAGGAAGAAATATTATTGCTTTACATATATAAACCAGTATTTTCTCGTGCTCAAATATAATACTAAGCAAAAAGCAGCATATTCATAATTATTACAAAAAGCAATACCTTTAGAATTTACATTCTTGATAATTTAATGTATGTCCGTAATAACTTTAAAAAACTGAATTTAGTAAAAGACCGGCATAATGTAAATACTAGAAACTGTAATAAACTGGTCGTCCCATTTTCCAGACTTAGCAAAACCAGTAATAGTTTTTTTAGATAATAGTGTTAAGTTTTACAATAAAGTCTCAAAACATGCTACCGATTTGCCGGACAGTAAATTTAAGCGCCACGTCAAGCGGCTTTTGGTCTCAAAAAGATTTTATAGAATAGATCAGTATGTGAACGATTGTGATGTTTGGAATTGACCCCTCTCTGTGCATCCACTAAAAGCTATTGTATGGTTATTGGAAATATATGTTAAAAAAATGTACCCGGGTTGTTTTCCGAACCGGTGGTAGTTTTTGACGTTCATAAGTGCCTTGTTAGGGTCTAAACTGAATAAAGTATTTTTGATTCTGATTTATTGATTTTACATGATATCTAACGAGTATTTAATGTGTCCGCAAAAATTTAGATAAGCTGGATTAGTAACAGACCAATATAATTTAAATACTAGTAACACCCACAAATTGATCATTCCGTGATTCAGACTCTGTAAGGCTAAAAACTGTTTTTAGGTAATAGTTTTAGGTTTTATAACAAAGTTTCATAGCACATTACCTATTTGCTGGATAGTGAGTTCAAGAATCACGTTGCGGGGTTAATGTCTAAAGGCTTATTATAGGTATAAAACAATATGTAAATGATTGTGGCGTCTAGGAATAACGCCACTCTCTGTGCATCCACTAAAAATGAATGTAGCTATTTAGGTTTTGTAAAGACATATAACACTAACCTCTGCCCACGATTTCGTTCGCGCGGAATAGTTACTTTTTGGCCTACTAATGCTAATACGCAGCGAAAGCTCTCAAGAGAAATAAAATGATTTTGAAACATTCTTCATTGGTGTTCCGCTCCTATTGGTCTTAGCGTCATGATATGAGCTATATAACAATGAGAGAATTTTTCAATTTGGACCAGTAGTTACTGAGATTACCCCTTACAACGTCACAAAGTCACAAACCTTACCTCTTTATAATATTAGTATAGATGAAGAGATAAACCTAATCGAGTTTCTTGCTGGTACTTCTCGATGACGGGGTTATTTTCCGAACCGGTGGTAGTTTTGACGTTCATAATCGCCTTCTCAGGGCCTAAAATGAATAAAGTATATTTGAATTTCGTTAGAAAAAATAATACAAATTTAAAATAAAATTAATCAAATTTTAACATTTTATTTTTTAGTTTTCCTCATACGTAAACCTCAAAAATCACGGTAACTGTACAAATAGGCTTACTTAGCCTTATAAGGAACGTTTAAAATATTAGCGTAACCACAAAGTGACTTGGCATCAACGAACAACGGTTAGTTATTCATGTGTCGAACCCAAGGATGTTTGCCCGTCAAATCATTCACTTCCGAAGGCGATAGCTGTTACGTCATCAGTCATTGTGTGCCTAAACAAAAACTGGTTTTAGTGGACGTTTCGCAGTGATCGCTGTGAACTTTACCGTGCACAGCCTGCCGGTGAACTGTACCACCGTACTAGAGCAAATATGCGCGTGAGACACTCGCGTCACATCTAAAGCTTGTCGTACACAATTTAATGGAGATATCAATATACACTTATTTAATTTCATAATATTCTGAATCATTTAACACAGATACCAAATCAAAGTTTGTACGGAAATAAATCAGGTATCAAATTGTATATTATTTATATTTTTATGCGGTTCGAAAACGGGAGACACGTATGCAGTCGTTTAAATTAACATAAAACAGAAAAAGTAATTTGCAATGAAAAATAATAAAAAGGAAGGCTTATACAGTTGGTCATATATATTTCTTATACAAATAGACTACCAAAAGAAATGAGAGAAATATAACAGAATGCAAAATGTTTATTCTGAATTCTACATGAAACACTACGCCATAAAGGTAAAAATAAAAGTATAATAATATATTTATTATATTAATAGTAAATTAGGAAAGCGTAAATTAAGAAAACCAATTTCACACCATGTAGGTACCTACTCGTACAGACAGATATTCAAAAATGTACAATAGGAATTTATAATAATACTACGTATTTCTTTCAACAATGTTCAAGTAAAAATTGTAAAAGTAAATAATACAGTTTAGTATGAGAATTGTTTACTTTAAATAAATCAAATGACAAGATAAAACAATGCTTGAACCCGTGTTTGTACGCAGACGAAGTGAACCTTCTTTGACTCACATTTACTAGATTATATATATTCGAGAACGTTAAAAAACTATATACGATACGAAATCCCGTAGTATAAATACTTAATTATACATTTACTCATTTTGGTATACTATTACACCGAGACAGATACCTATACATACTTACACATACACACAAATATACTGTTACCTTACGTTTAACTCGTAACGAGTATCGCAAATTTTTCTGCACCGTAAGAAATTCTAATAATGGTATAGCATTCAGTGGAAAACAGAGTCAACAAATACAAGCAACGTGGAAGAGACAAGCACGCACTCGGCTCTCGTTTCAATATTTTAGTAGCGACACAAGACAAACAAAACCCCTTTGTTGGAGGTTAGACGTGTGTGAGGAAAATTTCCGTGTCATCCACGGTCTTGGTTACACATTAGCAGAGACTTCTTCGACAAATATTTTTGTTCTCCCATGATCATTATCTAGCCAGTAGAGCCTTACATTCCCTCGTTTATCAAATGTTCTTTAAAGAATTAAACAACAACTCTCATTGAACAAGATCTAAATCATATTCAAATTATATCCTTAAAGAAAAAAAATACACAGGCAACAAAACCGATCCCCGCCTCATTATAAGATCGAGCCTCGAAAACTTCAGCGATAAGCTATTGAAATATTGACCCATGCATAAGATGTTATGAAAGTCGATAAACATAACAATCAACTAGCTATAAACAAATATAACTGATAAACCCTTCTCTCGCATTTCACTCGTGATTATATCTGGTCAGACGTCGACGCGATACCTAAATTAATAGACCTTTTATGAACAAATGGATAATGTACACTATGAAGTGGAAAACGCCCTGTAATGTCACCCTATCGCGTTAACTTTAGATTATAAGGTCTTAAGTCTGTACTAATTTTATGTTCCGACGATAACACAATATCTGTTCTATAGTTTATAAATTTGATAACATTCAGTATTGCTATAAACAAACTTGAATGTAAACAGCAAATAAATAAACATGAAATTATGTCTCCAGAAAATTATTATCACAGTGTGTTAAATAAGGCTTTCAGGAAAAATTTATCAATTATGTCTAGTATTAGAAAATAATCTTGATTATTATGCGAAATATTTCAGTACGTATTACGATCAGTTTTAATACTGGATTCTAATTACAGAGAAGTTATGTAACTTAACACGAATAAAGTAAGACAAATTTAGATTTCTTTTAACTTTATTTTTGGCAACCATTCTTTAAGATTATTACTGCCATCGTCGTGTAGTTAATATTATTATAAGCATCGTGCGATTATTTCAATATTCTAACAAGATGGTGGCTCCCTTATTAGAACCTTCCAAGGAGTTTTTGCGGCATCCTAGAATTTTATGCTTCATGGTATTATTTTACATTCACTTCACTTATGCACAATAAACTTACTATTATGCAAACCACTACCAAATTTACAAAATATAGAGTCAAATGATACAAGATTATGAATAAAATATAAAATCCACTACATGACAGATTAAGATCCCGCCAAAAACTCATTTGCGTTTTTATTACAAAACAGTTAAATACGTATTGAATATTTGCTTTAAAAAGGTTTCGTATTGAATGAACCGCGCTCGCTGAAAATTCACTATCTTGCTCTTTTGTCTCGCTTTGGTTAGGTTAGGTTAGACTTGCGAAGAATACCGCGAACTTACCTCGGGTGATCGCGGTACATTTAATACGAAACCTTTTCAAAGCAAGTACTTAATATGTATTTTACTTTTTTGTGATAACACCGTTAGATTTCATTAATGATTTTAATTTCTTGATAATTTTCACATTTTATAACCATTAAACAGTATTAAATTTATATTATTAACAATTTCGCATTGATAATAGAATGATAACCATTTCTTCTAAAACATTATTCCTATCTCAACACCATAAATAATTGATATTTTAATGTCACAAATGATCTGTATGTAACTATGAATTATCTTATTTACAGAGAATAGTATTCGTTTTAAGGATTTAACATAAAATGACGCTTATTCCCTTGAGATTCGTATCGTAGTTCTTTATTTAATTGAAATCGCTTGTGGCGTTTTTCAATCGAGCCGGTAAAGCAACGTGTTTTTCAAGCGAGTGCCGTGCCTAGACCATAAGTTATCGTGTGTAATAAAATTAAATGTAACACATTTCTCTTTTTCATGTAATCTTCATAATTTATACATATTTTTAGTTTGCGACGTATATCGGCGCCTGGAGGTACGTGCCAATTTGAAACACTCGTTCACTTTAGTTACATCTTAAATGTAATTTTGTATGTTCGTTATTGCAACTTGATCTTATGTATATGAAAACCAGTTCGATGTATCATTAATAAAATAATATATTCTTTGAATAGACACATTTATGTTACCTAGTTATATAAATGTAATATTGGTTGACGAAAACAAAGCATTGAGAGGAAGTCTGATATTTTTTATTGTATAATCTATATATTAATACGTTAAGCAAAAAAATTTTACCCCTTTTAAGCCATGATGAATTGTATATATTACATAACTTGAGTTTTATACCACTTTCAATTTTCTGTAATTATAATTGGGTTATACTTTACATTCGGAATCAAATTTATTCCTAAAATATATTTAAGGCCTACAAAACTATAATCTCCGTTCGCCTTCATAGGATTATAACATTAACATATTTTACCGTCATTTCCTGTTTCACGATCTCACAAAGGCAGTAATAGATCCGGCAGCTATCTCAAATCCAGATTACACGGACAAATGGACACGATTTGTACAGAAATCATCACTGTATTCAATACGCAAAATCCATCAGTGGTTAATGCTGTTATGTCAGTTGTGATTTATGGGATAGAGGGCAGGTTTGCAGACTTGTTCTTGGGAGAGACGCCGAACAGTGAAAGGCTTTAGGGCGCCTCCCGCGGCGGCACCAACTACCACTTTAACCAGACCAATTTATGGTATTACATGTTGCCATTATCGAAATATAAGATACAAATATCAAGAAGTATGAAAATATTTTTACAACATATTGGTCCGATCACTAAAAAATTGTACGAAATTCGAACCTAGCTAGAACTAACCGCTTGCAGATTAATCTTTTTAACCGACTTCAAAAAAAGGAGGAGGTTATCAATTCGTCTGTATGTTTTTTTTTTTTTTTTTTTTTTTTTTTTTTTTTTTTTTTTTTTTTTTTATGTTTATTACCTCATAACTTTGGACTGGCAGAACCGATTTTGATGATTCTTTTTTTATTTGAAAGCTAGTGCTTCCCGTGTGGTCCCATTTTTTTTTGGTCCAGTTCTGTCAACGGCATCCAGTGCAAAACCGTATAAGTGTTAAATTTGCATTTGGTGGGTATACGACAAATAGACGAATAACTCAATATCATGCCAACCGATTTCGATGATTCCTTTTTTATTGTAAAGGATGTTCTTCAAGGGTAGTTTGATGAGAGTTTGGTTAGGTTCTGATTATGGGATCCGTGACAAAGTAACACAGCTTTCAAGAAACAAGCCTACTCCTTTCTTAAGGGCCGGCAACGCATCTGTGATTCCTCTCGTGTTGCAGGTATCCATGGGCGACGGTGATCACTTACCATCAGGTGACCCGCATGTTTTAGAAAAAAAAAAATTATGTACACTAAAAATGGAAAAATAAAGTAAATTTTCAAAAAAAAGTATTAACCGACTTCAATATTGATCAGACGCATAAAAATAAGGCACTAAAAACCGGAAAATAAATAGTTTATCAAATTAAGCAAATTTAATGAAACATATGAATATGTGTGCTACCTAGAGATGTATTGGAAGTCGGTGCCAACCGAAAATCATATCATCTACATCTAGGTACAAAGGCACCGACTTCCAATGCATCTCTTGGTAGCACACATATTCATATGTTTCATTAAATTTGGTTAATTTGATAAACTATTTATTTTCCGGTTTTTAGTGCCTTATTTTTATGCGTCTGATCAATATTGAAGTCGGTTAATACTTTTTTTTGAAAATTTACTTTATTGGAGTTATACTTCTTTTGGCGCGTTAGGGAGAAATGATGAGAGTAAATTTTTACGATGCACGCGCACACAGTCACGAAAAACCAACATTCTATGAAGGCGTCATATATCATTACGCTAAGACTAATAGGAGCGGAGCACTAGTGAAGAGTGTTTCAAAATGCATTTTTTTCCTTTTCAGAGATTCCTCTGCGGGTTATAGTTAGCCCAATGTAACTACTCCTCGCGGACGTTAGCTAATGTGTATTATTTATATTAATTATATAATATTATTATTGACTGTAAATAAGCAGTTTGATCGTTACTCGCCACATCAGTTCAGCAGGTGTCTCACAAGTAACGCAATAAATTGTTTCTTATCGCAAATCAACTCGTCTCAGAGAGCGTCGATTTATTCATAAGCTTTGCGCTTGCTCAACTCTCCCTACATTATCAACGTACAGTTCAGTCAAATGAATCAAACCGGACTGTAGATGATAGTTCTCACATTTAGATTTAATATTCCCATGGTTACTAATATTTTCATATTTTAGATATTTATATATCTGTACATCTTTCTGTTTGCATATTTTTTTCAATTTACTGTAATAGACGTCAATTATAAAATGTTGTTCACAAAAAAGTGTATTTTGAAGTTTTTTTTTGTATCACAGGAGGCAAGCGAACAGGTGGGTCACATGATGTTAAGAGATCACCGTCGTCATAGACTCTAGCAAATCAGGAGAGTCGCAAGTGCGTTGCCAGTCTATGTTTTGAGGGAAGGGTCACATTTGGGGAAGTGTGTCTCTGGCGCTCTCACTGACCGAACGAAACACATTAATACAAGCACTGTTACTACTTTGTAACACAAGTATGTTCACATACTTTGTGAAAGAACGTATGCTTAATTGAAAAGAAATTTTTGAAAATAAATTTAAATTTTCTTTTATGTCCACCTATTTTGATGACATCTATTCTATACATATAATAAAAATGAAGTGTCTGTATGAAATAGCGAAATAAAAAAAATCAGTGATTAGATATGAACGTATACACGCAACTAATAACAAATATGCAATTTTTAAAATTTTTATCGATCTGTCTGTCTGTCTATTTGTTCCGGATAATCTCCGAAACGGCTGGACCGATTTTGACGGGAATTTCACTAGCAGTTAGCTAAAATTACTTCGGGTGACATAGGTTACTCTAAATCAGACTAAGTGTTAATCGCGGCTTCGTCTGCAATGCTACCTCAAAAACGGTTGAACTAATTTTCACAAAACTTTTACCAACAGATAGTGAACATCATAACAAGTAATTCAGTCTTTTTTAATTTAGACTAGCTGTTGGCCGTGGCTTTGCCCATAATGCTGTCTCCAAAATACACTCATCAAAAAAGTCTAAGCAACATGTACTAATTTAAATTTTAGGATGGTTCTTCACATTATAACGTTGTATTTTATTTTTAAAATAATATCTTTAGGGTTCTATGATGTAAAAATAACAGCTGTTGTCTTTATAAGTTCTTTTAATAACAGAAATGAACAATATTAGAATATACTGTAGAAACTAAGATACATAAGAAACTAAACTTTTTTTTTACAAAATGAAATTTCTAAAGAAAATGTATTTGTTGTGAAAGAATAAAACAATTTAATACAAAGTATGGTTTCCTCTGCTATTCAGAACTTGTCGGCAACGGTTATTCATTGAATTAATGAGACTGTTTATGTCATCTTGCGGTATTTGCTCCCAATGGAATTGTAGCAAATCCTTCAGCTGTTGGGTTGTTGTCGCTCCGTCCAAGTCCTTCAAAACACGTCTCTGGAGCATGTCCCATGCGTGCTCGATGGGGTTGAGATCTGGCGATTGTGCAGGCCAGGGCAATACCCGGATGTTCTCCGTTGCAAAGTATTCACTGGTTCGCCGAGCTGTATGTGAACGCGCATTGTCATGCATTAATCTAAAATCGGAGCCAAAGGTTTGTGCAAATGGGTAGACATAAGGTCTGAGAATATCCTCAATGTAATTTTCAGCATTCATGTTTCCATTTACAAAAACGAGCTCAGTTCGCCTGTTCTTCATAATACCCGCCCATAACATAACTGTTGAGCCGCTGTATGGATGAACTTCCTGAACGCACCTGAGCCTTTCAGTATTTCCGGGCCGACGATACACTCGCACCCTTCTTGTATCAGGCTTAAACCCGAATCGCGACTTATCAGAAAACATAATTTTATCCCATTGTGACTGGGTCCATTTTATGCGTTCTCTACACAATTCATATCGACGAACGCGATTCCCGTGACGTATCGGTGGGCACCTGATTAGGCGTCGAGCTCGTAGGCTGTATTCATGTAGTCGATTTCGCACAGTTTCAGGACTTACATCAACATTTCATCAAATTTGTAGCCTCAAACTTATCTCTCGAGCGGTTAACATCGGCTGGCGTCTTGCAGTCAGTTGTATGTACCGGTCTTGCCGAGTGGTTGTACTCCTTTTACGGCCTGGATGCTGTTCAGCGGGTTCTCCTGTATTATTGTAGCGCTGCCAAAGACGACAAATAACACTTCTATGAATGCCAAAATGTCGAGATACCTGAGATTGATTACTTCCCGCTTGCAACATCCCTACAGCTCTTTGCATTTCATCTGCCATCAAATGACGTCGCTTCATGACGTAAAGAATATCTAACAATTCAATTTTGTCGCTAACTTTATTTAAATGGTTGGTAAAATTATAAAACCAATACTAAACGTAGCAATTAAAACCCATTTAAATTCAAACAAATTCGCAGTCATTTCAATTTTATGAAAAAAACTAAACATAATCAATTTTTTTTACAACCAGCCAATATGTCATCAATAACAAAAAAGTTTACTTACCTACACACTTTGTTTGAGTAAATACTTAGAAATTAATTAATATAAATGGTAAAATTTGTAATATCACGCATGTTGCTTAGACTTTGTGTGTAGTTAGACTGATCTTAGCGAAACTTTTAGTTGCAGATAGCTGGCCTTATAAAAAGTAATTCAAGCAATTTTAATTTATACTAGCTGTTAACCGTGGCTTCGCCCGTAATACTATTTCCAAAACTGTTAGACCAATCTTCACGAGACTTTCACTGGCTGACCTCATAAAAAGTAATTCAGGCAATTTAAGCTAGCTGTTAACCGTGGCTTTGCCGACAGTACTTTCTCCAAAAGGATTTTCCGGTGACTTTCACCTTACCTTATAAAAAGTAATTGAGATTATTTTGTTTTACATTAGCTGTTACCCGCGACTTTGTTTGTATGAAATTTAGCAAGACTTCAACTCATTCTATATTTTTAAATTAGAGAATTGATTCTCAACTAATTGTTTATAATTCGATATTATAATTATTAGTAACTTTGAAGACAGAAGAGGTCTTCCTAATAAGATTTTAGACCATAAACGTATTACATAAAGAAGTCCATAATACAATTCCTTGCAGAACAGACAAACGTTTATTTTGTATAGACACAAAATCGTAATTATAATTACAAAGTAATGTAAATGTAAATCTTTATGATAATATTTTAAGTTATTGTTTTATTCGTTCCTTACACAGTGTAAGTAAGCACAAAGATATTTATATGGTGGGTCAAAATCCCAAATATGTTGCTGATGGTAAACCTCTGCACTAGGTACATTGTTAGTATTTATATATCTATTGTATACATTACATGCTACTGTAAGTGGCTTGCGTGGCGTACTTAGAAATGTTTTTAAAGAGCATTTCTATAATTGTACATAGTCTCACAAGTTTATAATTCCTTAACACAATTTAAAAAGAGCGTGCGGAGCCGCAGGTGCTACT
Organism: Antheraea mylitta; assembly: GCA_014332785.1. NCBI lineage: Eukaryota > Metazoa > Arthropoda > Insecta > Lepidoptera > Saturniidae > Antheraea > Antheraea mylitta. The sequence goes on from JACEII010000011.1 coordinate 3,519,147, forward strand.
AGTTTTGAATATAAATCGTATATAGTTCTCTTTCTGGTTAAACTTCCTAATTACTTTTTTCTCGAAATGTAAATAATTAGTGGGAAAGTACCTCAATTATATTCAGAATGATGACAAAAAGTTGTATTCTTTGATATATCACACATATTAAAATTCGAAGACAGTTTATATACTTCTCATGATTTTGCGGTTATGAGGTTTTCTCAGAAATAAGAGGAATTTTAAAATTATATAACAATTGGCAATATTACTACCAGTAATCGTAAAATAGTAATTTGGACAAAATATTATTTAATTTCGAATGATTTTAATGAAATTTCGAACTCAAGAAATATATATCTTACTAAAATTCATACTCTATTCAAATTATCAGTACACTAATATATATAACTAACATAATATGGAATCACGGATAATCGCTAGATTTAAATAAAATAGCTATTGTTTTAATGTGCACGCAATGTAATTGTGGAAATGCATGCGCATTTTCTCTAGATATATTTCTTTAGCGTCCTCGTCTAGTCTTATCTCATATCAGGGGTGATTTTATCAAACGCTAATGTAAGATATTATATCGATTTCCTATGTTTTGATTACAATATAAAAATTAATAATAATAAAATATACTCTATATCGCTTTGGAGTAATGTTATATTGCACATTAATTATCTACGAAGATATTTTTTAGGTTATAAAACCGTAAACACTAAGTACCTTGTTATAATTATAATATATCTTATTTGCTAATTTTGACTCTCACTAAAAGTGTTCCCAAGTAGCTATATATTATTATTATAGATACAGAATTAGGTCAATCAATTTATGTCAACATCTTACTATTCAAATGTGTATTGTATTTATTAGTGTGTATGTCATATGTTCTATATATTTTTTTCTGTTTAACCTTTTGTAAATGTTCATTTTGATTATGAACATCCATCATTTTGACAGAGCAACATTTCCTCGTCGTGACCGATTCGCTCATTATGCGTAGCACGTCCCATCCGCGACTGCTTGCTTAACCACTCATGATATTGTACACCTCAGACGGTCATTAAAATAGATTTAATTAACGTTTTCACACCAAATATAAACGTTCGTGTGTTTATACGAGCTATGCGAGTACCGACAGTCGTTAAAAATAGAGTTACGATGTTAATTTTGAATCAGCTAAATCTAGATGTCACCGTGTGGGTTTACTTTGCGGCTCCGGTTTTAACCTGTTAAACGATTTAATACGTTCATCACAACATTATCCTTTCGACACGGTAGCACTAATTGGATAAAACATCTGAACAAAAAACGTCTAAGAAACAAACACTTTAATAATACGGGCGTTCGTAATTTCGAGGCGCAAAGGGAATTCCATTTAACATGTGAATTGGATGTGTCGGGTCGGTGCGAGAGCTGACATTAGAGGTAGGGATGATTGATATTAGAAAAACATCGATGTTAACATCGGTTTAAAAGTATCGATGTACGATAAACATCGATAGCAAAATATGGATGTCACAAAACATCGATGTTTTTGCTAGCAAATAAAACTATCTGTAAAAAAACTAACTTTATCGGATTTTTTCCATATTGTCTGTTCCGTTGCTGGTACAGAAGTTGAAAAAAAGCATTTCTGAAGTTGTCCCTTTTTCTTTTCCCCTTAGCGAATGCAAAGAAATAGCTATTCGTACGATTTACTTCGATAACGTTGATTAGTATCATCTAGTGTAAAATAGTTAAATTTGATAGTTTTCTAGTCCCTAGCCAGTACATGCAACGTTAGATGACCCTAAAGAATATATAAACATTTCAATATTTTATACTCATAACATCGATGTTGTCGAAATCAAAACATCGATGTGTCCATATTATCGATATCAAAACATCGATGTTCAGAAAATTGATATTTTTAGCTAAACATCGATGTTTCTTCAACAATGATAAATATCGATCATCCCTAATTAGAGGGCGGGCTCTCTGCCTGGACGGACAACTGAACAGAGAGCGCCGAACGACGCGATGGTCCATCCGGTCGCGACACCCGAAGGCATCGCGTCAACGCCGCGCCGCGCTCTGATTGATGGGCGGACGAGCGCTACGGTTCGAATTGTTAGTGTTTAACTAACAGTTACGATTCAAAACAAAATTTGATCTTGATTGATGGACTAATGATATAAAATAAACACAAGGTTACGTCAGTAGGTGTCTAACCGTCTGTCGCCTCGAGCAGACTTATTTTCGTCACGCTAGATTCATCATAGCTGATTGTTGGAATCGAAATATCACCCTCGGGCTTTAAACTAGTCGATATATCAATAATATTTGAAGTTTTAAAATGTTGTTCGGAGTGTAAAATTAAATTCAAGCAGATTTTAAAACCTCTTGAATCATCAACAGAATATGCTTTTATGTGTTTAGAACTTTAGAGATATATAAAATGTAAAGTAAGAGTGCTTACTAACATATGTTTGATATTTAATGCAAAAAGGATAATCTATATAAACATTATAAATGCCAAAGTGTTTTTATTATATATCTGTTACTTTTTAGAACCAAAACTAATGTAACTAAAGTAAGTAAACTAAAATTAAATTTAAAATATATGGAACTACTAAAGGGATACCTTTCATCCTAAATACTGCGAAAAATATCCAGAGTCATGGAAAATTCTTATATTCCATATCTATTTTAAATGATTGTGATAGATTTGTAATGAATGTAAATTTCCTCTAATGAACCTATCTACAATTATTCCCTCAGTAACGAACATAATAATTTTTTAATAAAATTAAGACACGGAAGGAGTCTAAAAGTTTACAATTTTATGATCACAAAGCTAGTGAAGTATGCTTAAATTTTAGCGAAATATTTCCATACTTTAACAAACGCATAACTTATAAAAGGTTAATGTTAGAGTATGGTCAGAGTTAACAATTATTACCGGACGGTTTGGCCAGCAGGTACAGCTGGTGCTCGCTGCCCTTCGCTATGTTCTATCACGTACATTTAATATTATAAGCTATTAGGCGCCTCGCCGGGCCTCCATTACTGTGTCCATATCATAATACGGAATTGTCTGTTGAACGCTTAAATTTTGTACTTTTTATTTTCATTAAAACAAAAAGGCGGGACCGTCGGCGCCGGCCATTGTTCTCCATGGCCATTCGTCGCACTTCATGCTATTCACATTCAAATTAAATGCCCTGTGTACAAAATTAATTTGTCTTTTGTCTTACTTCGGAGTACGGTGTTGGTCCAACATCGCTGACATGTCACTACGCAGCAGGACTCGTGCTGCGAAATGCACCAACTGATTGCTTTTATTTTCTATACTTTTGAATCGTGTGCTTCAATGCTATATGGTTATGGTAGTATCGCAGGGTTATATAGAAAATGAGTAATATTTAATAAGCTAATAAAATCTGTGAATTTTAGCACATTGTAAAACTGAGTGTGTTACTAAATATATTAATTATTATATTTATATGTTATAAATCATAATACTGTATTTAATAATATCTTTATTGTATAATATAATAGTATTCCCTACCTCTTTATGAGTACGAGGATTTAGATCGAAGCTTTTCAAAATTAATTCAATTTATCTGTAAATTATACTACGGTGTGTATAGGTATATGAGACAGTGATACAAACAAGTGATTTTTGTAGATGTTAGAGCTACGCTGAAACTATTACTGGTTTCAACATGAAAGGGTCGGCATGTCCGAGGTAGTACCACCCGACCCACAGAAAACCGACGTGAAGTAACAGTGCTTACATTGTTGCGTTTCGTTCGGTCAGTGAGAGCGCCGGACAAATCTACATGAAGACATACAAAGCCACAGGCTAAAGCTAGTCTTCTATATAAGAATTAAAAAAACATAGTCCCTTCTGCCATCTCTCTGCAAGTTCCTTTAGTTATTCTGAACTACACAACATATATTGATACAGTTTCCACTTTCGTTTGGTATACATATATATTCTTCTATATATATTATATATATATATATATATATATATAATATAAACCTTCAAAAATAAAATTTCCAAACGAAAGTGGAAACTGTATCAATATATGTTGTGTAGTTCAGAGTAACTAAAGGAACTTGCAGAGAGAAGGAAATTATTATAATTACAAGGAAATATATGTCTAAAGGTGGGAAAAGTCGATGGACTTTAATGTTGTAGTAATAAGATATTTTCATGCGTTCACAGTGGAATGCTGGCTAAACCTTATGAGATACATCAAAACAATCTACCACGGAATTGTACATCTTAAAAATGTCTAGAGAAGATTCTACGATTATATATATATTTACTATGGATAACTCACACGAATCATTCTTTTTTTTTTCACAAATAAAAAAAATGATTATTCACAGCGCTCTTTTCGTCAGTATAATATTAATCTTTATCCAGTTATAAACATTTTGATTGTTATGGGTATTTAGGCTATATAAAAATTGTCCTTAAAACTTCATTGTAACGAATATTATAGAAACTATTGCATATTCAAAATTACATGCAGTATATAAAATATTTTTTGGTGAACATTTTACATAGCTTCTATGAGTATTATGAAATGTAATCATCAAAGCATCAGAAAAATTGATCTAAATTGTTTAGACACTTATGACACCACATATAGCATTCATGCAAAGCCGGGCTAGTCGCCAGTCGTATTAATAATATTGAATCAAGTTATAATGGTTCAGTAATCTATAGATACTAATATTATAAAAAGGTAAAGTTTGTGAGTTTGTGACGTTGTAGGAGGTAATATAAGGAACTACTAGTCCGATTTGAAACAATTTTTCAGTGTTTTATAGCTCATTTATTGAAGAAAGTTATAGTCTATACATCATCACGCCAATACAAATAGGAGCGGAGCACCAATGAAAAATATTTCAAAATCGTTTTTTTTTTTTATTGAAGCACGACAAAGTGACTGCACTATGCCTGATGCTAAGCATAGTACAATCCAAGAACAGTGGCGACCACCGCGAGACAGATCATCCATCGTCGGTCGCCGCTGTCATGCCGGCCATAATGACGAATGTCACCCGGTACTGGATATACATAGGCTGATCCCGAAACGCGATGCGCAAAAGCGAGTCACTATGACGAGCTTTTTCGCCATGTACATGTTGGTTGCGACCCAGTCGGGCTGTATAACCCTACCACCCCGTTATCGCCATTGGCTCGTTCGTTGATCAGCAGGGTGCACCACGTGCAGGTGAGGTTGGCTTGGGTGTCTCAAGTCTTAAGATGTTACTCGACACCCCTTACACCCCCGACACCCCTTACACCACTTTTTTTCCTCTTGAGAGCGTCCGCTGCGTGTTAGCGTTCGACGAAAGTTACTATTCTACTCGGATGAAGTCGTGGGCAGGGGATAGTCTTGTATAAAATTACAAAATGTTATTTTAAATGTCGAGTAATGAGAGAAACCAAAATATAGGAATAAAAAAAAATCGACAGTATTGTAACATTATGACGACCATTAGTAACAGAACGTGAAAGGAATAATCGATGAAACCTCTTTGTCAAATAACATAAACCCGTCGATTACACCAGAAAAGTAGTTACAACGAGAAAAAATGACATCTCAATTTGTTGAAACGCATCGTGAAAGTTATGCACCGAGTAAGTTACAAATACCTTATTCATATCATATCAGACATTAAAAGATTGATGACACAGTAACGGCAACGGTTAATTTAATATGTACTTTCGGTCGCGCCTTGTTTTTATTGGCCACATTGTGTTCTTACGAACGTTAAAATCCGTAATTTATTGCTCGAAATTGACAATAAAATGTAATATTATCCTATATTGTCAGAGATTGAGAGCTAACAGCTGCGCGTGTGTTGAAGTATGTCAAGTTCGATAAGAGGAAGAATCTTTTTGAAGTGAAAACTTCTTTAGGCACGTTGAACGGTATTTTTGGCAGGGGATACATTTGTAATTTGCGTCATGACATGCTATGTAAGCATGACCGGTCGTATAACGCTTGAGCAGCTTGCGTCAGACTAGCGAAGCGTAGTATAGGGCCTAGGGGCTGTGTATATGTAATATTGATATTTGACAGCTCACCACATGTTGGATTGAATAATATATATTTTTTTTAATATATACAATTATTTCTCCGAGTGCCAATAGGTATGAAAACTATAATGTTAATAATTTCAATAAATAAATTCTGAAATTTAAATATTGTCATTCACACTATAATATGAAAATTCAATAGAGAACACTCCGTGCTACTTTGTCTGCACCAAATCGATTACTACCGGTTTCAATTGTATTTTTAAATACGAAAAATCTTAATAAACCCGATTGTAGTGACATCTACAGTTTCCAATTGTGAATCCAAACTATCCAGGGACTCAAACTTATATCCTGTTGGTCTCTGAAAAATATTTTTTATAATAAGCCTAAAAGCCGTTAAATATTAGGTACAGTTTCGTTTACACATATTTTTCAACTTTTTCGACATTTCATATGTGGTTGATAAATAAAAACGTCATGTAGCCGTAGCTCAGTTGCAATGTGCTGGACTTTATACTGATCGATGATTATAAGTTTTCATTTCTATTGGAAGTCCTTATGACTGTCTCGACTTTTTTTTATTTGTGAGATGCCACGAGTAAAATATAGCAGTCCGTCTTTCTAATAGCACGTATTTAGTTAAGTATAATTAAAAATTCAAATAACGACATAAAACAAATAGTGGAACGTGCGCAACACGACAATGAATCACGAGGTATGTCAATTAAGCTATTATTAACAACAGATTGATTATTTTAAAAGTTACTCATTTATGATTCACGGCTATATTGAGTTCAACCCTGATGATGATTTTAATATTGTATCTCGACGTGTATATGACAGAACAACTGACTGTGAACATTTATAGGACCTCGTACGGTACTAAACAATATTTATGAATAAACAAGAGGCGACAATGCACAATGTGCTGAGAATTCATGTTCGTAATTAATATTCAATAACTAACGTTGAAACGTTTTGTTTAAGATAAACAAATATAGAAAGATTGCATGCTTTAGATTTATTTACTATTTCTTCTGATAATGAAAATGTTGAATATCTATACTAATATTACAAAGAGGTAAAGTTTGTGACGTTGTGACGTTGTAAGGGGTAAACTCAGGAACTACTGGTCCGATTTGAATAATTCTTTTATATAGCTCATTTATCGAGAATGATTATAGGCTATATATTATCACGCTAAGACCAATAGGAGCGGAGCACCAATGAAGAATGTTTCAAAATGAGGGTGCTTTTTTTTCCTTTTGAGAGATTCCGCTGTGTGTTAGCGTTAGCCCAATGTGCCTATTCCACGCGGACGAAGTCGCGGGCGCATGCTATTTAGTAATAGAAATGTACTACGTAATAGATTAAACGTTTGAAATAATTCCTAATCCATTTTGGTGTAGTGTTAGAAACGGGTTTGATTGTATTTTACAAACAGAAGCAGATTTAAAAATTTAGTATGTAGTATTTAACTAATGACAGACATTCACCAGAATATTTTAAGATTATTAAAACAACATTTACTCTTTATACGATGTAAACGAGAATAAGGTGCCTGTCTGTTTCTGTAAAAACAAATAACTATTCATTATTTACATACTATAAAACAAAGTCTTCTGCCACGTCTGTCTGTTCGCGATAAACTCAAAAACTACTACGTACATAATTTGTCAAGGTTTTTTTATTATTATCAGGGCGGGACAACGTCTACCGGGCCCGCGAGTATACCATATCTATTTCGTTGCAAGAGTTTTATTACGATCTGATTTGTAATATCCAATTAAAGTTCAATGTATATAACGTTTGTTTTTTTGTGGAACTCTAAAGGTCAAAGTACTGAAATAAAATTGATTATAAATAATAAAAAATGTAATTATACATAATTTTCTATTTTTCCGTTCGGTGTTTAAATTCGCCAATCATTAAATTGTTACACCGTAGTGGCAACACTAGGGTATCTGATACTATCGGCGGTTGTAATTGTAAGCCGGCGACAGGTTCGATAGCGATCAATTAATATTCCGGACACGATACACGTTTTATGAACAAAATTGTTGTATTTATAACTAATTACGATATCATGTTTTTAATCGACATTGCCCACTTATTATACGACTCCTATTCTTAGAACAATAAAAATTCATAATAACCACCTATAAAACAACAAACGAGCCAACAACAGAGTGTAAGTAGAACCACGCGTTTGTTCGTAGGGTAAATCGTGAAGAGTCCGTGAAGAAATTTCTCGGAATATCAAGCGAAACTCTAAAGGACTCGCCTTGACTTTACCTGGCCATCGAACGGCACTCAAAACCTGTCTCGATCAATCCGCCTCTTGTTGCTCGTTTTGAATAAAACCTCTCTTAAAATACCAGCCGAATGAGCTCGCTGACACTTGTCATTCCGGTCCTCAATCCTTTATATTTGTCTTTGAAATGTGATGACAGTGGTACAAATTACGTGTACAAATCTGTGCGTCGTTCATAACGCGCTATCTGACGCCTGTGATGGATGCGCGTGCGACGTTCACCGCTCGGATCAACGTGCCGTAATTAATACGAGAGGCCATCACTGTCACTCTGTGTTGTTTTCCGCTCCGAAAGGTAATACGGAAAAGTGTTCCATCAAATATATTCCATCCAAAACAATCAGGTACGCCTTGTTATCGTAAATAATGATAACATGAAATGTTTGAGTTTAAAGCCTGTAAATATAATTTAAAGTTAACGAGTGTATCGTAAAGCTGTTGCAGCAAATAAGCAAACGCGAACCGCGGACGCGTGCTATTGTTGTCGGCAATTTAACGCGCCGCTTCAATCGCTGAAATATTTCGTGCAACGTTCCATGTCCAATTGCTAACGAGCCAAGTGCGACGCGCAAATGAATAATAAGCAGCTCATGGTTCATGCATAGACTAAGTGATTGCGGTTGTAAGTTACCGACCAATACTCACAAGTTGCTAATCATTGCTAAATAAACGCGAAATAAGTGACAGTCGACGGAATTGAATGGCGAAGTTTTACGGCCGCGGCCGTGTATATTGTTTCTATTACAAATTATATTTATGTTGACATGTTTACAAATACGTTTGGTTGCTTGTAAAGTACAAATCAATAAGCAGTATAATGTATACAGCAATCAGTTGAATTTCAATAAGCGATTTCGAAAACATGAACTGGCGTTTAAAATTTTCTTATTATTAAAAATAATCGTTTATTGTTCATTGACACTTAATTATCAATTAGTCCAAAAATACACGTGATAATATTGATGTTATTTTTCCTATGAGGCATTTAGGACAAATGATGAGAGTGAATTTTTGCGATGCGCGTGAACACCGACACCTATGAGCGACACCATGAAGTCAGTTGACAATTAATTGTCCGTTAAGTTATCATAACTGATAACTATATTTAAGGTAGTTATTCAAATATATATGAATCAACAACACCTGTTTTATATCAGTAAAAAAAATATTTATACACATATCTGTGTATAAATACATGTATTTTGTATGTGATTTTACATTATACATGATGGAAAATTACAATTTATTGCGAGTATGTATTCATGAGTAACGTGTTTTTTTTATGTTATAAACATTTTTAGTGAGTTTATAGATTTGAAGTTAACTATCATTATGAAGTTCTTTTCTGATCCCCTGATAACATGTATACAAAATGTTACGTTGATAAGTTTGATAGTTAAGGAGTGAAAACATAACAAACAAACACATCCGCATTTATAATATTAGTTAGGATTTGAATTGTACAGACTTTTTGTAAAATTAGGATAATTTTCCTGATCATTTTCCAAGAAAACATGGAGTTACTACAACCGAAAATAGTTAGATATATTTTAGTGTAGCTATTTTTCTAAATTAACTTTGGATAAATAAAAGAACATCTGAGAATATTAAAGATTTGTTGACCAAGTTATGAGAAATGTATATTATAGTTCTAGTGTATAAACATAATGATGCAACATTTAAAAATAACACCGTAACGCGATATTTAATTAAAATATTAAATTATGTTTATACCTAATGCCGCATCTGATATCTGTTAATTAATCTAAAAATCAGACAACTCAAGAGTGAGAATTAAGTGTACTTATCCTTTCTAATTCATCATAGTGAGTGTGTGAGGATTGCCCTCAGCCTCAGTAATTCACATTTCTATTGTACTGCCAAGCAAAGTACTGAAGTATAAGTACTGTCAGTAAGGGCTGGCATCTCTTTGCAACTTTACTAATTTATTATATTCATATCAGTTCTGGTATGGTAAAAAAGAGTGTGCTTTAGACCACACGACTCAAGTAAAACTTCTTTAGCGTCATCTATGTATGTAAGGTATATATGTATAATACACACATTCATATTATATTAACTTTCTATAAATATTTAAATTTATTATGGTTTTTTTTTTCGAACTGACTACGCTATTGACCTAGCACGGTCTTAACGGCTTCACCGGACTACAATTCATTATGGGTTTTCGTTGATAGTGTAATGAAACTCACTCTCTTTCTATCTTCTCTAACTTATATCTCCCTCTTCCGTTAGCCTTGCTCGATCACATTATTCGTAACGCTCTCGTCACGCATTCACTAACTTACTCCCCTAATCAAGCGTTTATAATTATTCAGTTGCGAATATTTCTTCTGGAACATTCTAAGTTTTTAACATTATGATTCCAAAATTTAATATTATAATTTAAGTCTTCTCCAGATTTTTGGACTTTATATTAATCAAGAAGCGTGGCTGCAATAATACGTAATTAAGCGATGATTTTGAATCAATGTAAATTTGAAGTACATTTAATATTGAAAGAGGTATAAAAACAAATATAAATGATTAATTACCTTATTTGGTACAGTCCAATGGAGTACTATTGTAAAGTCATTCGCAATGGATGTCTGAAGAGGTTTCCCATACGAATGCCTATTCTATATGCCCTCAGGCCGGCGCACGCCACTCACTCGTTCAACATACGCTTTGCTTAGCCAGTATTAATCCGAGACAATTAAGTTTCCAAGTAATCTACATAATGCACAATATGAACTAACTAATATTAATAAAAAATAAAATAAACTTATTAGATATGTTTTGAAAATGTCATGGAAAAAACACAGACACACCTAAAAACAAAAATAAAACTTTATTTTTTTAATAATTCAATTTAAGCGCTAATGGTTTAATTTACAGCGTGAACCTCCTTTTTTGAACTAATTTAGTCATCTAGAATTGATACATTGATTGATTTGTGTTTTGTTGCGGTTTTTTTTTTATAGCTGCACGACAAAGTGACTGTGCTATGCCTGGTGGTAAGCATAGTACAGTCCAAAAACAGCGGCAACCACCGAGAGACAGATTATCCATCACTGGTCGCCGCTGTCATGCCGGCCTGTGTAAATATCTCTTCACGTTACGCTTGAAGGACCCCATGTCATAGGAAGGAGGGAACACACTGGCCGGGAGATTGTTCCACAGTTTCACAGTACGGCAAAGATATGACGATGCGAACTTTTTAGTTCTTGCCCAGATACAATTTACCGTAAAACTGTGGCTACGAAGACCAGTGCGTGTAGTTCGGTTGTGGAAAGGGGAGGAAGGGATTAAGTTAAATAACTCGTCGGAGCACTCGCCGTGATACAGACGGTAGAACACACTCAGTGAGGCTATGTCGCTGCGCAACTGAAGCGGCTCTATATCCACTGTTACATCTGCATCATTCACAATGCGGATAGCCCGTCTCTGCAACCTGTCCAGAGTATCCAAAAGGTATTTTGCGGAACCGTTCCAAAGGTGCGAACAGTATTCCACGCAAGGCCGAACTTGTGCCTTGTAAAGGAGATATAGCTGTTCAGGCATGAAAAACCGTCGCACCTTGTTCAGGATTCCGAGTCTCCGAGATGCAGTGGAGATCACGCTTACAATGAAATCCCTAGGATTGAGGTCGCTGCGAATATCTAATGCCTAAAATATTGAGGCTATCTCGCATTGCGAGCGAGACGTTCTGAAGAGTTGGAATGGGGGTAAATGGGGATTTTTTGCAGGAAAACGCGTACACCTGTGTTTTGTTGGCATTAAATTGAACCACATTACTTGCTCCCCATTTTGAAATGCGAAGCAAGGACCGGTCAAGCTCAGCCACAAGTTCTTGCCGTCTCTTTTCTGTTTCTCCCCGACCGCTAGAAGGCTTGCTGTAATAGGACTCATGGATGGTGCTATCATCTGCATAGAATATGGCCTAGAGGCAACATATCATTGATATGCAGAAGAAACAGAGTAGGTGATAGTACAGAGCCTTGAGGAACTCCAGCATTTATTGACATGAGCTGCGAATCACATCCTTCAACAAGGACACGAATTCTGCGCTCATGTAGAAAGCTAGAGAGCCATTTACATAGATTGTCGGGGAGTTCGTACGTCGGAAGCTTTGAAAGAAGACCACGGTGCCAGACCCTATCAAATGCCTTGGCAATATCGAGACTGACTACCAGGGCCTCACCGTGCCTATCAATTGCCTCCCCCCAGCGATGCAGTACGTAAGCTAGAAAATCAACCGTTGATCGGTTTTGGCGAAAGCCATATTGCCGATCGTTAATAAGCGAGTGATCCTCCAGATAACGGACAAGCTGGGTGTTAATAATGCGTTCCATGATCTTGCACAACACTGAGGTTACGGCAATTGGACGGTAGTTGTTAGGGTCCGACCGATCCCCCTTCTTGGGTATCGGTTGAACATTGGCTTCTTTCCAAGCTCGGGGCACGACACCAGAGACGTAAGACAGGCGGTATAAGCGCGTAAGTATTGGAGTCAACTCGACTGCACATTTTTTTACAACAATCACTGATATACCATCCGGGCCACTAGCTTTCCGGACATCGAGTGATCGAAGTTCTTTTAGTACGTCATGTTGCCTAAATCGTAGTTCCGGCATGGTGACACCGCAGCAAGGAATAGTTGGCGGTTGAACGTTTCGATCATCGAGCCAGGAATTAGCCGCAAAGAGATTGCCCAATAGTGTCGCTGTCTCCTGCGGCTCGTAGGCTAAATTCCCATTAGGGTTAGACTTAGTATTGGTCAATAAATTCCAACCGGAAGGGCAAAGTAGCGTACACTATAATATTTAATACAAAAAGGGGTTTAATATACTAGTTCAATCTGAAACAATAATTACCCATTTAAAAAAGAATATTGATCTATTTTAATGTTGTATACATGCGGTACCCAAACTTAACAGGGCTACGACTCACATGACTAAAAACTTTTAAATTATGGACTGGCCTTCTGGTTTTTATGAAGAAAAAGAAGCATAAATATTTTTTTTTTTCGAACTAACTACGCTATTGACCTCTCATGGTTTTAACAGCTTCACCGAACTATTGAGGCGAGCGCTGAATGCACTCAGCGAAGCATAAATATATATGTTCGAACAGGAAAAGAATATCTGTTAGCCGAACCTTCATATCATTGTATTTTTGAGTGCTCTCCAATTGTTCGCCGGCGACCCATACTTTGGGAAATAAACAGTGGATTAAAGTTTTCGCCGGATATTATTCATAACTTTATTAAGATATGGTTTTAGTTGTCTGCCTCAAAAGGCTTGATCATCACTGTACTTCCTTAGTGAGCTGTTTTTACGAGGCAATGCGTTCGGAACTGTCAGACATGCTAACAATAACCGTTTGAACTTAACAGAAGAAATGTATGACAAAGGAAAACTTTATAGACTTAATATGAATGTATTGCTAAAGCAACTCTTAACGAAACTGCTTTATGTATTTCATGCCAGAACGTCTTAGTAATCATCATCGTGCCTTTTCAGGCCTAATGTTATTTAAACAAATCTAAGTATGTTCACCACGCGATATGGCGCTTTCTACAAAGGTTTTATATGTAACTAGCTTCTGCCCGCGACTACGTCCGCTTGGAACAGTTATTTTAGGCTAACGCTGCCATGTAATGGACACTCTCGAAAGGAAAAAAATACCGGTTTTGAAACTTTCTACATTGTTTTTCCGCTTCTGTTAGTTTTACCTTGATGATATATATATAGGCTTCCTCGATAAATGAGCTATCTAATAATGAAAGAATTTTTCAAATCAGACCAGTAGTTCCTAAGATTAGCGTGTTCAACCAAATTAATTAAAGATTACTATTCTTCTCTCGTACTTAACTCGAGCTGTCATTAAAATTACAATAACTTATGATAGAGTGGATCGATTTTAATGAAACAAAAACTAAGTTACTCCCGAGAATATATTTTATAATTTTCATGGCGAGATTTTATTGTGAACTCGGTTCTTTGCCAGTGATACGTGTTCATATAAGCAGACAGACAGACAAACATTGCTAAAAATGATTGAAATGTAATTTATTACTTATTTCTAGTTACATGGAATTTTTTTTTTCACGTTAATTACACATTATTATTATATGTATAGATTTATTTACAATTGTAGATAATGCAACAGTCAACAGTCCAATGAATAATATAATAACAGTAATAAGGAGATACTAAACAAAAACCTACAAAGATATTTTTATCACATCGATACAACCTATACTATTAATAATGTTGAAAAATTAAATTATGTAACATTAAATATTGATAAGCATCGATTTTTTTTATGGATCTTTATGTTATTGTATGCCAGATTATAATACTGTTTTATAGGATTGTTGAATTTGGTGTCTGTCTCTCTATTTCAAATTGTCCTAACGGCATGGCCTCTGACCCGTCTTATAGGCATACAACTCCATGAGATCCCATTACACTTGTCCAGTTTATTGTCTATAAAGTCTTAAGTGTCGACGATCTCTCAACGATACCGCGCCCGATGCTTATTACATAATACTTTACTGTAAAAAGCTAAATTAACTACAACTTTACATCGATCCTATCTCAAATAACTATTTTAAACTCAATACTATAATAAATTTAAACTGGAAACACACAAAAGAATGGTTCATTTACGACGTCTCAGTCTATTCACGGAATTATAGTAAAATACGAGTAGTATGGCTCCTCGGCGACAAAACATATATATTTAACAAAGACGTGTAAAATTTCTCAATAGCGAGATTTATACGGTAATTTTCGAATCACTGTCAGTATTTTAGTTGAACGACTATTTAGACGGCCACGAGGACACGTGTGTAATCGTATCGTCAACAAAAGATTAAAAAGTGGTAATTTGACGTTGATTTAGGCGTAGCTGCATTCATCGGACGGATTGTCTTACTCTGGAGCAAGCGAGCCGCTTTGTCCGTGTTCAACAAGTTACTTCCTTTTGTAGCCTTTTACAATGTTTTTTTTTTCTCGAACTGACTACGCTGTTGGCCTAGCTTAACAGCTTTACTGGACTGCTAAGACGGACGATTTTATTTTGACAACTAACTCAAAGATGCATGGCACAGCTCGACTTGGGCATAACATAGCCTAGGGTATACAATTGAGCTAAGTTAGGCTAAGCTACATATTCATACTTATATGAGTTATTGAAATATATATGTGTACCAAGCAATTTTACAGTGTTCTTAACTATTTTCTATCATAAGTTAGACTTAAAAAAATTACTGACCGTGTTCCATTTACTTTTTGATCGAATTTTTGAAGATTTTGTTATGTCTCTGTTTTCTAGAACAATGTTAGAGTCGAATCAGCCTCTCACTATTCCACATTACGAAGACCATATATAAGTATTACAGCTATTAATCTCTAATAATCCATTACCTTTAATTATGCTTTGTTGATATCTGTGTTATGTATGGAGTAAATGAAATCATTTACGTTTTGTTTGACAGTTTTAACGCGTGATTTAAGTTTAATCATCTTGTGTATTGTTCTGTATCGGAGTGCGCGTGCGCTCGAGCTGAGTGCAGCTGTGCGGTAGCGGGCGCGGCGCAAGCGCTGATGTCATCGGCTCAGCTTAAATGTTATTTTCCGTCGCTCGGTGTCGCGTGGGTGCGGCAAACAATTTCAGCTGTGGTCACAACAAGATCAATAAAATTTACATTTCACCTAATAATAAATAGCGAAGGGTAAAAAAAGCTTGCATTGAGTTGTACAAACTTTTAGCGTAAATTATGCTGTCAGGAGTGAGACAAAATGCTGACTAAATACTGGATAAATGGCAAAGTTTCTATTTTATTATTTATTGTTCGTAGAGGAACATGCACTGCAAGCAGGTGGATTTAACTTTAGTGCCTGCAGTGTTATGCAACATCTCTTATACCTCAAATATCCATCGTAGTCCAGCGAAGCTGTTAAGACTTTGCTAGATCAATAACGTAATTAGTTCGAAAAGCTCAAGTATCTTTACTAAAATTACAAATGCGAATATGAATTTCTTTGTTTTTATGCTTTCACGCCTTAAATACTAAATTGATTATCATGTAATTTTATAAACACGTTAACAGGTATATAGAAAGACATAGACTTTCATCCAGAACAATACTGTTTGTGAAGAATAAGTTATATATACATTAACACGAGCGAATCCGTATGCAAACACTTATGAATCATATAATAATATATTGATGATTTTGATTCTTGTGTAACTTACAAAAAACTAGCGAGCTTAAGTTTAATGTGATTTCCATAAAAATAGCATTTCGCAAGATATAGTTAATTATATGAACATTACACGTATTCTGGTATGATCTCCTTTTTGTCAGAAGGTATCTAGGATATACTTCCCTATTGGAGAATTGCAGAATGAAATCCATTTTTTTTTTTCAAAATGATTACGCTATTGACCCAGCAATGTCTTAACAGCTTCACCGGATTAATAAGGCGAGCGCTTAAGGCACTCAGCCAATTTTATGAAATCCGTGTTTTATACATTTCTTCTATTAATGGTTGGTATGACAGTGTTCGAATTCTTAGCTTGCTCGTAAAAAGACCACCAGAACACCAGAAAAAAAGATAAAATATGTATATAATTTTGATAATGTAAAATAAGTTTGTGCTCGGTGTAACATCAACTTAAACCAAAGTTATGAATGAAATAACGTTTTGCAAGAGCGGATGTTGCGAGGTTGCTCGTGTCGAATTAGGTTTAGAGCCTTATGGAGGCTTGATGAATGAACCGTTCCCCTCCTCACCTCGCGCCGTATTTGCGTCTCCAGATCGAGAATTACCTTGATAAAGGTGAATTGCTTCTTAACCATACTTAAGTTTAGATATGTTCAAATGATATAAATGATAATATTTAGTTTTGTAAGGGCTTGTAGTAAAAACGTATTAAAAAAATATTATGATTACAGTGATATGTGTTTGTTTATTTGTGACGCATTACTCAACCAATAATTATTATACAATTGTGATAATCGTGAAAGTTTCAGAAAACAAATAGTGTGCTTTTAATGTGACCAGTACTATTCTCGGGGATAGGTTAATTTAAAAATAAAAGGAACAAAGCCGCAGACAAAAGCTTGTATAATATTTGTTTGTTGCCACATATTACGCCTCGCTTTAGTTACAGGTAGACTTTTTCTTCTTAAAAATATTTAATGAGAATTCTCAACGTTGATTTATAATATTCACTGCCAATAATCAAATTCATCTTTAGTTGTATGCCTATATAAACAATTGTGTGCATTCTAGTTAATTGTCTCATTATAGGGTTAAATAAAAGACCGTTAAGAAATTACGTTCATATTGTGGTTGAATGCACCCTATAAAATCATTAAGAATTAAATTAGGGATTAAACGGAACGTTCCGTAACTATTTTTTATTTCAGTGTAGTGTCCCACAAAAAACATGCTGATTATTAATACACGTCTAAATTATATGAAATTGTGTACTTGAAATCATATTAATATTGTAAACGAAAAAGTTTGTGTGGACGATTGGATATTTGTTACTCTTTCACGCAATTACAGTGTAAGCCTTTACAACGTCATTCGTTATAGCAAAAAGTGAAATTTTACCTTTAAAGTGAAATTACTTCAATTTGGTTGGTTTGCTACGAAACCATTTATTTCTTTTACGTTTGTATAACGAAAAAAAAAATCCTCGATCTTTTGAAATATAGATTTTAATATAGATTTTTTAATATTATAAAGAGATAAAGTTTGTGAGTTTGTGACGTTGTAGGGGGTAATCTCAGGAAAACGGGTCCGGTTTGAAAAAATCTTACAGTGTTATATAAGTAATTTATCGAGGAAGGTTATAGGCTATATAATTACACTAAGACTAATAGGAGCGGGGCAATAATGAAGAATGTTTCAAAATGGGAGATTTTTTCCTCTTGAGCTGCGTGTTAGCGTTAGCCCAAAATAACTATTCCACGCAGACAAAATCGCGGGTACAGTCTGGTACGTTATAAAGGCTTTACACCGTATTATAAATTCTATTACTAAAGAATTGTAAAAATCAAAGACTCAAAAAAAATGATTCAGCATTGAGATTGAGAAGCCACATTACTATATTGGACTCAAACAAAGACGGGATCGATCACCAGCAAAATAATAGATTAGTAAGGTAATATAAGTGTGATTGCATGGTTGATAGAATGCGAATTGAAACTCGGCTAGGCTATAGATTACCTACTTTACAAACCTGTATTTGACACTTCGGCATATTGTTCTGAATTATGAATAAGTGGATTTTGTATTTATTTTAAATACAGTTTTCTTGAGAAGCTAATATAACAGAAGAGAAGATGTACCTTGTTACATGAATAAAATTCTGCTGTTTTCACACAGTCCAGAACTACGTATGTTCTAGTAAAGCACAATAAAGCAATTAATTAATGAATTTACTCTTTATTATTATTTTGGGAAGTAATATTTTTAAGTACAGAAGTATCATAAACTAGTCATAGTTTTCCAATATCAGACAACAGATGGCGACAGTTAAAAGAAAAATATCTATAACATCTACCCACCATTTTCGACCGCTCTGAATAAACCATTATGGGATCAATGACAAAGTAACACAACTTTCAAGAAACAAGCCTACTCCTTTCTTAAGGGCCGGCAATGCATCTGTGAATCCTCTTGTGTCGCAGGTGTCGATGGGGGACGGTGATTACTTACCATCAGGTGACCCGCATGTTTTAGTAAAATATATTTGTGTACACTAAAAATGGAAAAATAAAGTAAATTTTCAAAAAAAAAAGAATTAACCGACTTCAATGTTAATCAAAGGCATAAAAATAAGGCTCCAAAAAGCGGAAAATAAATAGTTTATCAAATTAACCAAATTAAATAAAACATGAATATGTGTGTTACCTAGAGATGCATTGGAAGTCTAAATAGGACCACACGGGAAACACCAGCTTTCAAATAATAAAAAAAATCATCAAAATCGGTTCACCCAGTCCAAACTTATGAGGTAACAAACATAAAAAAAACATACAGTAGAATTGATAACCTGCTCCTTTTTTGAATTCGGTTAAAAAAAGTAAATGAATTTTAAAAAAGAAAAATTTGCGTCCAAATACTTTTTTTAACGAATACAAGACATAAGCAAAAAAGTGCAAACAAAGAGATTGCAGCATAGAAGAAATTGAATTAAAAAAAAAAAATTAAGAATACATTCTGAGCGGCCAAATATACTGACGAGGATTGTACACTTTTATATTTATTTTCAGAAAATACGTTTCAAAAAACAAAAAAAAAAAAAAACAAATAATATTATTTATTTACAAAAATCGTGTACTAAGCTCGATGAAGTCAAAAGTGAGAAACGAACGCTGTAAACATCAAGTTACGAATTCAGACACATTTAGAATGTATAAGGGTGTGAATAAAAGCCAGGCACGCATTAATATATAAATATACTTTATACATTTTTAACTCGTTGGATTATCAAACCTGGGAAAAGAGTAATACTTATTCAAAGAGTTTGATTTCGCACATAATGGTTATTAATTAAGTTAATTGAATAAGCTGTTGGTTAATTTCGTATGTGAATCGCTATCAAAACTTCTTATTTGATATTTCAAGGAGTTACATTCGTTTTTGGCTGATGCCATTGAGGGGCGTCATTTCCAGATATCATCATCATTTATATGTTGATCCACTTTATAATAACTATTTCACATTAACACCATCCCGGCATGGTGTTTGAACTTGCTATTATGTTTATCGGTAATAAGCTTTGGGACTTAATCATAACAGGTCTTCCTCGGCCTGAAACATGAGATGACCGATCTGTCACCGTATCTACTATTTAAATTATGACCATTTTTTAATAAATCCAGCTTTTCTAAGTTGTTTTTTATGATGACATAAAAAATATGGAAAAAAGGAGGAAAACGAACTGATGCATTACCTGATGTTAAGTGATCACCACCGTCCATAGACACTAGCAACACCAGCGGAGTCGCAAATGCGTTGCCAGCCTGTGTTGGTGGGGAAGGGGCGAAGGGAGAGGGAGAGGTGGACCTTCGGCGTTCTCACTGACCGAACGAAACGCAACAATACAAGCAACGTTACTTCACGTCAGTTTTCTGTGAGAGGGTGGTACTACCCTGAACGAGCCGACCCATTCACGTTGAAACCAGTTATAGCTTCAGCGTGGCTCTACCACTAGCCCATTCGGCCTTGCTCACCGTATCTCGTATTTAAATTATGTCCAAGCTTTATAAGTTTCTGCGGACATACATCAAAAATACACATACTTAACAATTTTACGGCTTATTAAGTAGTAGGTTCCAATTCAGAAGCATCACTGTCACACCTATTTCTACTACAAAGTAGTGCTGCTCAGTCTATTGTATTCCGCTCCGAAGGTCATGGTTTGTAACATATATAGGCAATAGGCACACAAAGCGTTTCGACTCAGTACTTAAGAGTAACGCCTATTATGACCGGTTTAGACACAGTCCTTTTGAGATTGATTATAAATATTTATAAGCTGCATAAGCACTTCGTATCAGACCTGTTCACTTCTTCATAACATTAAAAAAATGTGCATATAATTAATTGAATATCTATAAAACATTTCAAATTTAAAGTCTCAATACTTTTGAAAGCGGTGATGGCATAATTGATAGCATGTTCGGACACCACGCTAAAGCCTATAAAGTATTAAAAAACCTCCGACTTAATATATTGGAGTTCTCATATTTGAATTCATATTATAAACCCACGAAAATAGAGTTGTTAGCGGGATTTTAGTCTGTCATGTAGTGTATATTATATTTTATTCATAATTTTGTGTTATTTGACTCTATATTGTGTAAATTTGGTGGTGTTTTACGTAATATACTTAGTTTGTTGTGCATAGGTGAAGTGAATGGCAAATAATACCATGGAGTATGAAATTCTGAGATGCTACAAAAACTTCCTGGAAGGTTCTAGCAAGGGATCCACCATCTTGTTAGAATATTGATTTACAAGATGCTTAATATTGTGACGCACGACGCTTGTGATATTATTGACTACGTGACAATGGTAGTAATAATCGGAAAGATTGATTGCCAAAAATAAAGTAAAAAAAATAGTTCTTTTCTGGGATAGCTGGACGTACGTGTCAAAATTAAACTCCACACTGATAGTATGGTAAAATATCACATAACACTCACTCAAACTTAACCTCTTAACATAAAACTTCGATTTGCATAATGCATACGAAATATGTAAACTTATCTCCGACACGCCCTTGTGAGTGACACGGGCTGAGGTGCGGCTGGATAACATTATTCTCGTTGCAACGATATCCAAGTTTAAATAGATCGCATTTGCGAAGCGACGCGACATGTCCGCGGACATTTTATGGGTCCTTCAGGATGATGTCTCGTTTTAAATCTGTTTTTATATAACAATTGACTGATATATTTGAAAATTTGAACAAATAATTTATGATTTGAAAACTTAAGAATAATCTGTATTAATAAAATTAAAGAGGTATGCTGTTTTGCAAGTATTACTTTAAAAATGTTTTTTTTAAGTTATACTTCTTTTGGCGCGTTAGGGAAAAAATATGAGAGTAAATTTTTGCGATACGCGCGCACACCGTCACGAAAACCCGACACACTGAAGCTAGCTATAGTCAACATTTAGTTTCTTTGTATTTGTTGTTTGTATTTCTTTGTATTAAAACTTTCAATGTATTAAATACCTTGTTTCTATTGTTAGTGTCGTTTTTTCTACAAACGTAGAATAAGCCGAAAGATAAAAATTTTGAAAAGGTTTTTATCTTGTTACGCCAAAGAAGTATAACTTCTAACGCGTGCACATAAGTACACACACACACTTTTTTTTCTTTTTTTATACCATTGGTGGCAAACGAACATGCGGATCACCTGATGGTAAGTGTTCACCACCATCCATGGACACCTGTAACACGAGAGGAATCACAGATGCGTTACCGGCCCTTGAGGAAGTAATAGGCTCGTTTCTTGAAAAATGGCAGATTGTGAAATGTCCGGAAACACTGCCGCTAGGAGAGATGATGGAGAGATTTCGATTAATGATTTTGTTTTACTTCTTAGACGCTTGGTCTATATCTGAAAAACATTACATTAAATCTTTTTTTTTTGTATTCGATTAAATTCTTGACTATATCATACGCTAGCGCAGTCCAGAACTTATTGATATTATTCAGATTATATATTCAGAGCGGCCAGAAATATTGACAAGACTGTATTTTTATGGCGTAATTTTATCACAAAACGCCAAAATTCTCAGTCATATCCATATGCGTAATAAAAGTATTTCGAAATATAACCGAGGAGGATTCTCTTCATATTATGTTTCGGATATAAAGTCACGTCCACATCGGCGAATAAATGAGTCAAGAAGGCAGGTGACCACATTCGTTGCGAGACATTTTTGGTAAGAACTTATGAAGTTGGTTATAATAAAACGTGATTTCATTTACCACACGACGGCAAATATTATCGACATAAAGAATCGTTAAAGAGCGACCATCCATACCTTATTAGCCTAACACGCGCCACGAGCCCTATTTCGAATGCAAATAAAATTACAATCTTACCATAAAACGTGTTTATTAAGACTTCATTTGTGTTTAAAAATTCGTAAAGTCTTATTCGACAGAGATCTGGCCCACTCGTGTGACTTCTAAAGTTTTAAAATTATAAAATTACTGTTGACTTCGCCACAGAGAGGAGATATAAATGGGTATATCTGTAATATGTAAATAGGTATCTCTTTCACGACGCAATGCGATCACTGTTGCATAAAATGTTGAATTGAAGAATATTCAACCTAGACAACTAAATGCAAAATGATTTGACGCTTTTACATCATTTAAGCTTCAGTCAATAATGAAATATTTAATTTTGACAAGCTGTGCGCGTAAATTCATACAATTTTTACCTATTAAATCTTGTTTGTATATAATTTTTGAAGTAGTGTGATTAGGGATATGGAAAAAGGGCTTTGTTGCGTCAGTAATATAAGAGGTAGCAAGGCAACTGACACTAGTGTCCACGCCAACACGAAGCGTTTCATAATCAACAAATAAAGTGTTATGTGTCAACTTTTCAATAAACTATATTAAGCTAAGCAGCATCCTAAAATTTTAAATTAAGTTGTATTCTTTCCGTTACCCGATTTTGATGAAATATATAAGGTTGCATTCAAGTCACCTGTCACTTTGTATTATTAAAATAAGGGGCTCTTTAGGAAGTTATTTTCACCAATATAGTTACAGTTATCCTGGCTAATTCACGCAGATCAAAAATCTTAGAAGATATCACAATGTTATATAGTGAGCTTTAACTGCTACCGACTTTAAACGTGTCGAAAAATATATCGGATAGGTCTATCTAAGTCGATTGGGCACTTGCACCATATTAGTGAACACGTTGCACTAGTGAATAATAAATACTATTGAATTTAAATTAATTTAAAATTAAAAACTGATTGAATTTTCCACATGGTACATTAAACACTTTTATATTTCTTATTTGTTGATTAATGCCCTGATTAACAGGAGCATACGGATGGTGAACTTTCTGTCTAATAAGACTAGATTCTTTATTGTGTACTGACGAAACTCATAGGAATAGCACACATCTTAATAGCCGCTATTAATTATAGATAAATGAGTAAATATACATTAGTACAATATGTTTTAGGTATAGCTGTTAATCTTGTATTTGATTAAGGAGAGATAAACAAATAAACATAACTATTCTTGTCAACGTTGCAACATTAGACGAAAATGAGTTGTACATCAGTCAGCGGTATTAATTACAACGAATTGAATTATCTCGCATTATGAAGACAAATATAAACAACATGAATTTATTTGATTTTTCCATATTACAGATAAAATCATGTAATAACCGTCGGCATGTGTAATTTGTATTGATTCAATTGAAAGGTCACTCACGGCTAATACACATATTCATATCTGTTATCCGAACGTCCTCTCTCCGAGACTTTCCAATTAAGCAATTTAGATACGAGGCCCGGTTCTGACACGACGTTACATGAATGTAAAACAACGGCTATCGGGGCGATAATTCAGTGATGTAAATAACTATAAAGTTATCAGGGAAGGCAGCATCGCTATGGGTTTTGACAATAAAAAGCATTGTGGAGTGTGCGAGTGACCGCGACCGGCCGAGACCCGCCGCGCCGCGTCCACGGTATTAGGACGAATTTATGAATGCTCTCAACATTGTCTCTTCTTGCATCACACGAACGCGGTCACCACTCTTGTCTATCTCAGGAAAGTGATTTGAAGCCGGTTCTACCTTGATCAAGTTTCTTCAATAGAAAAAAAATATTGATTCAGAGTACAAATGATGAATCGTTTGATTGAATCTCATAACTAGATTATAATAATATTGAATGCTTAATTAATTGCAGAGCTTTTGAAATCAAAATATCCATATACAAAACTGAGAAACTTTCTAAAAATGTATGTTCTTAACATAGAAACAATCACAACGAACAAAAGAAAATAGCCTTATTATTTATAAAATATATTACAATTAGCAGAGAAATATATTTTCAATAACTAATAACCATCTCAGCTTGCCATTTTGTATTCATGTATTGGTGGAATATGTCCGGTGTTATTACAAAAATTTAAATATGTATTGAATACTTGCTTTATAAAAGTTTGGGTACTTACGTATTAAATGCACCGCGCTCATCGAACCTTCGAAATCTTGCTGAATTATCTCTGTTTGGTTAGTTTAGGTTAGATTTGCGAAAAAGGATAACACGAGTTTGCCGCGCAACGATCGGCAAGTTTTTTTTTTTCGAAATGTCTACGCTATTGACCCAGTAAGGTCTTAACAGCTTCACCGGACTACGATGGGCGAGTGCGGTGGATTTAATACGTAAGAACTCAAACTTTTTAAAGCAAATACTCAATACGTATTTAACTCTTTGTAATAACAACGGATATGTATTACAGTTACCTCATTTTTATATTTTAATTTTAGATATAATAAAGTGCATGATTCGTTTGTATTTTACTTTATCCGGATAATTACATATTAAGCCCCAGTTCTAATTCGAAACTTACTTATAACAAGTTTACAATAGGTAAGTGAACCACGTAAAAAGAATGTGACTAAACAAAACACAATGTATGTAAATCGTTAAATCGGCATGACAACACAAAATTAACACATTGCATTAATTATTTACAATTGTTTATTATCGTTGGATTTGCAAGCGCAATCTATTGCCATTTAAATAACAGATGAAACAATAATGGCACAAGGGAGCGCAGTGGACCGGTCCTGCACAGGCTACATTACTCTCAACCTGTTTGTGTTGCTCTAATTAACAATACACAAATCGTAGGCTGTATGCAAATGAGGCAGGAGTGAGGCCGCGGCACTGCAGACAACGACATTGGAATTCCAACCCCGGTAAAAAAGTAATTCTTATTCAAAGAGGTCAGTTTTGTATGAAGTTTTTTATACATTAGATTTTAGATTTTTACGTAAACTGCTTTTTTGTTATAATAAATAATACATATAATAGCAGTGATAAAAATATACTGTAAGGAGTTAATACTAAAGGCGGTAGACAATAATTTACTTAACTTAAACATTTATAAGTATACAGAGAATGTTTTATAAATATTTATATACTTAGGCCTCTACGTTATAATAAACTATAATTGGTGTTTTATGTCTGCAGAGCAGTTATTTTGCAAACTGGAAATTAAGATAGTTCTATCTAAAACCTATACTTTTTTTTTGTTCAGAAAAATCGAAATTGTTCGAATCGAACAAATCTCAAACTCTCGAATTACAGTATACGTCGCCACGTCTTACACATACGCCGCGGCCTGTATCGCAACGCCAACAATCAGGTTTACCCTCGCCTATAGATGTTTCACACCAAACAAATATTTTATTTTAAATATATACGATACTAGCCTCTGCCTGCGACTTCGTTAGCGTGGAATAAAGATATTGTTTATTTCTAACATGCAGCGGAAGCTCTCAAGAGGAAAAAAACCCCGATTTTGAAACATTCTTCATTGGTGCTCCACTCCTATTTGTCATTTATATCATTTGTCATATAACCATTCTCGATAAATGAGCTACATAACATTCAAAGAATTTTTCAGATCGGACCAGTAGTTCCTGAGATTACCCCCTACAACGTCACAAACTCACAAACTTTACCTCTTCATAATATTAATATAGATATTGCGTTTTAATTTTGATACTATTATAACGAAAATACAAACATTTCAAGTTCATATAGTTAGTGAAGAATGAGAAACGAAATGATGTGTTATTTTTTAAAATTTCAAATTAAATTGTGTAATTCAATACGGTTAATACAATTTAATCGACTCCGATACTAATTGAGTTCTATACTAATGACACTATATTTCTATTTAATGAGTTATTAAAACAACAAAATATTAAAATATCGATAATGGTTGCAAGGACCTACATCGGTCGTTACGAAAGTTCTTCGTTGAGATTGAATTTGTTTATAGAAATATGTAAGCAATGTACATGGAACCTTATCGTAAAATTGAATTAAAAAAGGAAGATAATAAAAGAGGATCGCGTCGTAATCCTGGCGCGCGCGACAACGCAGCATTTTTATTTGGACGGCGTGCGTGTGGCGAGCGCGGGGAGTGCGGCGTGAAGTGGAGTCTAATCGTGTGAGCTTTATTATGTTCCCTTTGTGTCCGTAATTATTGTAGCATTCTTTATTTAACAGGAAAAAGATGGTGTTATTCGAAAAAAAAAACGTATTTAATACTTGCTCTAAAAAAGTTTCGCTAACTGCACCGCCTGAGGCAAGTTCGCGTTATCATTTTTTTGGCAAGTCTAACCTAACCTAATCAAAGCGAGACAAAAGAGCAAGATGGCGAACATTCAGCGAGCGGTGCATTTAAAACGTAACCTTCTAGAAGCAAGTATTCAATACGTATTTAACTTTTTTGCAATAACAATTTGTCAAGAACAATCAACATTTTAGAAAATACAAAATTGTATTTTGAAAGAAAGAACTATATATTTAGTTGCTACTCACAAGTACATCACAATAATGATAATGAATTTAAAATGAACATATAGTTTTGGACTAGTGTTAAATTAAAATCGTTCATTTAGTTATCAAATTTAGTAAAAAGTACTACAGATGTTTCACTTTATTTGAGGAAATAGGTCTTTGTGGTCCTGATTTATGTGTCCCTATGACATAATGTTTGGTTAGTCATCGAGTTATCTTTTTACTATCGAAAAATTAATGAACTGTTGTATTAGAATTGATGAATCTATTAAATACTGAACTTTATAATTTGTAAATATTATAAACTAGCTTATGCTTTTGTTTCCTTCTGTATAGATTTGATCTTTCCCCTGAGAACAGGTTTTGTTTTTGGTAAAACCTTATGTCCTTCCTGTACCCCTATATATCTGTAGATATACAAAATTCTATAATGATAGTTTGGGTAGTTAAGTCATCAAAACGTCACAAACAACCAAAAACTCACTTTCCCATACACAATATTAGTTAGGATAACAAAACACTGTCCATAAACGTTCTAAACTCGTGCCAGTTACATTAACTTTGTGTTTTGAGCATCATAAATACAATATAATTCGATTCTAGAGTCATTTACTATATGCATACAAACTCACGTGTAATAGTAAGACTCATACATATTACATTAATTTAGATGTTTTGATACAAAATTATGCAAATTATACTGTTCAATACTCAACAATATTTAAGACTAGCAACCAGTCACTGCTTTGCAAGCGTTTTAATCCATAGATATTTACAAACCAGTAATTTTTAAAATTATTTTGTTTCATAATAATTTTAATAGGTTACAGATTTTGTGATTTTTTATACTCTCAATTTAACAAACTCGATTAAAACCGGTTGAGATTTCACACAATTGTAATTTTCTCAAGCGATCTATTTTACGATTTCAGAAATATTGTTGACAAAAAATAATGTAAAAACTGTTCAAAGTATTACACTGTTCATTATTTTTAATATATCGCTATCTAAAAGTGATATTGATAATTCATACACTCAATGTCGGAACGGGATATACGTTTAGTGTATAAAATTTCATTCAAATTAGTTATACTAAAATCAGTTGAGAAGGAAATTATTTATTTATTTAACACTAGCTGTTACCCATGGCTTCGTACGCGTTTTTTGAATATATTAAATAAATTTAAAATTGTTATTAGATGTGTAAATAACAATAATACTCTTTCAAAAATATTTGAAAGTATGACACGCACATCATCTACAGTAACAGGTAACATGTACATTATATATGTGAATACTAATAGTGTATCGAATGGGATGGGATTTATCATAAGCCACATAGCTTGAACTTTAAACTACTATCTATATATCACCCTCAGTGCTCATTTACACTATATAAGAAAGTAATGAAAATATTAAGCTATACATTATCGAAAAATATGTGTTAAATCTTTTATTATATAGATATAATACATCCACGTTGTTGATATAATTAAGTTATTAATATACCTTGCTATAATTTAAATCACATATATACATATGACTTTCAATTATATTTATTCTTGGAGTCCAGTACAATGTACGTCACACACGCATGTTTACAGTATATAACATATTTTTGATCAATTTTACACATACGAATGCACGGATAACAGTTCATCACAACATAGTGTCAAAAAAGTCGTGTTCCACGTCTGTGTATATGTGTGTTCGCGATAGGATCAAAAACGCATCTTCATGCCGTTTTTACCAATATATAAAATGATTCTTGGGCAAGGTTTAGATATAGTTTGTCTTATTATCAGGGCAAGTATCGTCTGCTGCAAAAAGCTAATTAGTTAGTTATTTGCCCGTAAAATTCCCGTTCAAATATTACTTGTAGTCGGTTGAAGCTGTTAAGACTTTGCTAGGTCAATAGCGTAGTCATTTCTAAAAAAAAAAAAACCGTTCAAATACCCGGAACAAATAAACAAACAGACCTATTGACAGAATTAAAAAAAATATTGATATTTGTAGCACCGCAGATATATGTATTCATCAAAAAGTATTTATTTTAATATTATATACACACACTTTATTCTTATAATACGTAATATCACAAACCAAAAATTGGGAACAAAGCTAACGTAGAATAAACTTTTTGAGGAGTTTTTGGCGGGTCTGTCATGTAGGGGGTTTTATATTTTATTTATAACCTTGCGTTATTTGATACTATATTGTGTTAAATTGATGGCGTTTTATGTAATATGGTTTGTTTATTGTGCATAAGTGAAATGAATGAAAAATACGTAATATCACAAACCAAAAATTGGGAACAAAGCTAACGTAGAATAAACTTTTTGAGGAGTTTTTGGCGGGTCTGTCATGTAGGGGATTTTATATTTTATTTATAACCTTGCGTTATTTGATACTATATTGTGTTAAATTGATGGCGTTTTATGTAATATGGTTTGTTTATTGTGCATAAGTGAAATGAATGAAAAATAATACTACGGAGCATGTATTCTGGGGTCTTGAAAATTAAGAAGATAAAACTTTACGAAATATTATATGGAACATTTGGCGCTTATACCTTTACATTAACTTAGACATAGAAGAAAACTGGGTAGAGAATACATAAGAACTACCGATATTGACAACTTCAGAATTGGCAGTATGGATTAATTCCTTCGCCTGTATTGATGGACGAATATTATTACTACTAACCTTTTAGAATAGCAGCACAAAATAGATTTTAAAATATTGGCGATAGCAACGTATTACGTATAATCAAAAATTGGAATTAAATATAACGTAGAATAAACTTTTGAACAGGAACACAAAATAAGCCCTGATAATATTTCCGATAGATTGTTATCATGTTACCATGGCAACGCATATAATACTGACACTGACACGCAGCGGATGCTCTAAAAGTAGCCCGATTTTGAGCCATTCTTCATTAGTGCTCCGCTCCTATTGGTGTTAACGTGATGATGTGTACCCTATAGCCATCCTCGATAAATGAGCTATCTAACACTAAGAGAAACATTCAAATCGGACCGGTAGTTCTTGAGATTAACGCGTTCAACTAAACAAACAAACTCTTCAGCTTTATAATATTAGTATAGATTTAAAAATATTATTAGTACTTATATAGCCCATATATTTTTAACGACATACTCACTGTATATAACATTGCTTCAAAATGGATTAGAAATAAAAAAACCTTTTTACTTAAAAAAAATATTAAAAAAAAATCTATTGCTTTATGGCTCGAGGAATTTTATATCGCTTCCACGTATAAAATGTTATCAAAATTAGTGAAGCTATCTTTGAGTTATATCCAGACACTAACAGAAAAGTTTTTTTTTCTACGTTATGTTCGTGATCAATCCCGTTTGAAACAGACATCAATCACAAAATTCTGAAAAAAAATCTGTACAAATAAAAATACAGAGTAATTTAAACGTAATATAATAAATATATTAATTGATGTCTAGTATGTTTGTTTATATGTACTTTGAATGTCTTAACATAATCAAACTAAAAATGTTACTATGCCTGGGGCAAGTGTGGATCATAGCTGTACATTATGGTCCACGGTCCTTGGGTACGGGTATTCTTTTATTTATATCCGCTAGTCGCTTTAACATCTCGCACCTCGCTCTTTCAATCTCTAGTGTGCCCTCTTCTCAACACTTACACACGGTTGCTCACCAACCGCCAATACCGGTTTCTATGTTAAGCAAAGATTTAAACATAATTGTTTATTAACCGGTAACATACAACAATTTAATACCATTTTATGAACAGCAAATATGTATACACATGAATAATGTAACAGCTTTACTTCTATTCAGAGTTAATCTGTAGCTACGTGTAGAGAAGAAATACATTTTCTGATATATTTGCATACGTGACTAGAGTTATAGTTTCTACGGATTGATTTTTTACGTGTAACACGAGACCATGAAATTAAATTAGTTTCATATATCAATTGTTGCCGTTAGTAATAAAATTTAATCGTAGGAAATATGGTTTCATCTTTATTTTATTTGTATCAATGACTACGCTCCAAAATACACACATAAAATTTTATGTATCACCATTAATGTCAACCTTTTTTCTTACGTAAAATATTTTTTTATATAATAGCACGGCAAAGTGACTGCACTGTGCCTGATGGTAAGCACAGTGCAATCCAAAAACTACGGCGACTGCCGAGAGATACGTCATCCTTCGTCGGTCGTTGCTGTCATGCCGGCCTGCGTAAATGCCTCTTCAACTTACGCTTGCAGGACCCCATACTATAGGAAGGAGGGAACACACTAGCCGGGAGATTGTTCCACAGCTTCACGGTAAAATAAAATTACATTGACAATATTTGCATGAGTGTTGATGGGCCATCCTCACGAATTCATAATA
The DNA here is from genome assembly GCA_014332785.1 of Antheraea mylitta. NCBI lineage: Eukaryota > Metazoa > Arthropoda > Insecta > Lepidoptera > Saturniidae > Antheraea > Antheraea mylitta. The sequence continues at coordinate 3,551,053 of JACEII010000011.1, forward strand.
TATAACTTTCAAACTAAACATTAGAATAAGCCAATTATTTCATTAATAAAATATTCTTATAAGTTAATTAAGCGCAATCAACACGGAATACTATATTCATTTTTAATACTTTTACAAAATTTCCAACTTAATAATAAATACAATTTAGTCTTATTGTAAACTGAATAACTATAAATAATTATTAACAATGCGAGACAAAGAACTCATACGACCAGACCACCACAAAACTAAATGAACACTGTGCAGTATATTATTTTCATCAAGCGTAATATTGGAAGCACATTTTTCCAGGTATACCTCGTTGTGAGATAGAGGACTGTCCGGGCTGACTTGTAATTTCAAGTGTTTACTCAGTGTGCTCGCAGCGGGACGTCTCCCAACAATACCCATATCCTTTTCACATAAAATATATGAAAAGTCCGGCCACTTGCGAGCCACGGATCGACGTTCCGATACAGCGGCTGCATTGTACGCACTAGCTGCCTACCGAGAGCTTTTATGAGGAATCAAATTGATTGGTTTAGTGATAATATCTGAGTGTGTATTGTGGTCGGTAACCGCGCGGCCTGGCCATGGCGCGGATGCACAACCTTTAACACATCGGCTTCCGTTGCTACTGATTATGTATGCAGCTCTACTTCTCACACCTTTTAATAGACATCATTCAAAAATTCCGTGAGATATAGCCTCATAATTGATATGCACATTTTAATGTAGCGGTGTAAGGTTAGAAAAAACATCACTGCGTTCTAAAAAGCATTTATTGAACTTATTTTTATTACATATCTATTTCATAACTTACCACAGTAATAAGAAAGCTGTTTTGTGGTGAACGAACAGCTAATGTCTTTTTCATCGAATCAGTGGTCTGGTAACCCAAAAATTGAATCGAAGTTACGATGAAAATTTATTGGATGGTCGCAACGAATCATTCACTGGTAGGTCGATTAGGACGTGCCTCGCGATCGAAAAATACAAAGCCACGAAGATAAAAATACACTACAAAATGAGACCCACTTTGTGTTTTGAAATTACAATCAAATAAATTACATTTTATTGCTCAATCTTGTTCAGTTTTATTAAGGTATCGACGCTGAATTCGAGAAAATAAAACATGGCGAGTTTACGCAAGGAGAGACATGATGTTTCCATGCGCCATGTAGCCGGCAGATAAACAGAGCTGCTTTACATGGCTCGCGAGTTTTTGGAGATAAGCCATCACAACGTGTTCATGTCGACAAGCGGACAATGAGGCAATACACGGTTACTTTCTCTTCACACTCTCATCAATGGCCACAGTCCAAAAGCCACGATGCACTCGTGTCTCATCTAACAAATTTTCACGACCTTCTTCAAAATTTATAAGAACTACTAATGTTTTTTCAACATAAAATACATGTATTTCCAACGAACCAAACATAATTTTAGGAATCAAAATCAATGCAATAGATTATTCGTACAAAAGTAAAGTTTATATCTGGGTGCACGGCAGTGGCCCCGCCAAGTCGAGCAAAAAAACGGCACAGCCGTACTGTCCTTTTCTCGAAGCAATTCAGGCTTTTTTCGACCCCCTATAACTTCGCTGTGTATAAACCTAGAAACCTAAATTCTCAGTCACTCTATTTCATTTAAATCATAAGAAATTTTTGTATTGATATGGTCACTATAAGATGTTGATAGGTTATATAATTACGATATAAGTTAAGACAGAAGGTCCCTTAAGTAAAGACTTAATAAAGTGAACGACTTGGTAATACATGGATCTCACAACTTTTTACGATAGAAGAGCTGAGTTGCGAGACTTGGTTTTATTACAAGTTTTGTTTTTGATGGCATATATTTATAATTAATGTGATACTTTAGTAATAATGTACCTACTGACTATTAAATTTAATGTAATGATAAAATTTATATTAAATTATGATTGGTTAAACTCATAATTGTTTATAACAGTACCACTTAGTTTAACTGCAATATTTACGTTAGTTGGCACCTACGCTGCATTAAAATTTAAACAATTTACACAAAATTTATGGCAATTAGCGATATCTACGATTCGCATAAAGCTTTTAGCTTGACTTTATGTTTTTGTCAAATGGCTACGTACACGACAAATTTATTTTTGAAGACAAAACAAACAAATCAATACTTGCAAGTTAATTGTACTAGGAGATAGTTTATTGATTAATGCTGATTGCTGAAGTTCATTGACGCATGTATAAGTAATATTGCAGCCCACCACGACGTTTCCTCTTTAACCGGTCCCAGAACAATGTTTCCAAACATTTACTTATACGCTATTATCATAAAGTCTCCAGTGACTTAGTGGACGTTTAAAGCGGTTAAATATATTTATTTCATGAGTAAAATTATTCTCTAGACGAATCATTATATCAGTCAATTCTTAATGATAATCGGAGTGATAAATAACAAAATTGGCGTGTGTTTCACATGTAATTATCTATTAATTTGAGGCAGAGAATAGCGAATGACGTCAGAGAGTAAGAAAATTGCACGAACAGAATACACCGTGTATGTCTCTTGCCTAAGGAAACCTATTTATCATCGTCACCCAGCGGCCGCGGACTTGTAATTGTGTGCCATATTGTTACCTTGAATTATGGGCTGCGAGCGAATGTGGTCTCTTCCGCTTAACCTGTAGTTGAACTTACACTACTTATCATAATAAGAACGATTTATTACACGAACGGTATTAACAGTGCCATCTATCTAGTTTGGATATTTGTTACTATGCCTAGTCTTTTGTTATATAATAATTTAGTACCGAACTATATAAAACATTTTCTGGTCTTCCTCCAAATGTAACGGAAGTTTAAGACTATCAGAACATGCACATTATTCAAAAACTACTGGATAGATTGCGGTCAATTCTGTTTTGTTCTAATTCTTAAACGAAAGCCTCATTAGTATATAGTTATTAAATCTTTAGCAGACTATGTTTGTAAGCACTATGCCTTCAATAATATGTCTTTTCGTACCGTAGAAAAGTGGGGTAAGCGATGTGGTGCTTATTTTTTTATCTTCTATACATACATTTTATTATTAAGATAATAAATTATGCTGATGGAGTCGCGTGTATTAGCTATCACTATTGTACAATTCTTAGTGCAGGCAAACGTAAAAAGTATTCATTTTTCATTTCAAAAAATTACTACTACATTGTCGAAAGGTTACCCCACGCAACGTCACTAGACAAAAATCGCATTAAATTCCCCATATATTTCCTTGACAATGTCTGAAGAACAATACGGTAAGGAATTGTTGAAAAGTAAGCATAAAACACGGCGCACGTGCATCGGGTAGCATCGATCGTGTGTAACGTCACAGAACACACAGAAGACACACTGTTCATCGTGTTATGCCAAAGCACTTTGGCATTATTGTACATTTTATTTTACCCAGATTTAATAAATAGTAGGGTTTATAAGAAATTAAGAAATCCAAAGTGGTGTAAAGCTCTATGGCGCAAACATACAAAAAAAATTGTGAAGCTTAACATCCGATTGTAATTATTTAATACCTACGCAAAACCTATACTAAAAAGATTACAATATTAAGTAATATATTAATACTATTAAGTTCTAAACATGTAATTATGTCTTACATAAGATATACAGTATCTGAACGACAAAGTGTCAGGAATGTTATTAGAACAATAAAAAAAAAAAAAACAAATAATTACCAAAATACATAATGTCATTGAAATATTTAGAGCATTTCCAACAAACTAGTTGCATTTAAAAGAATAGCTCACCTAATTAATAGATAGTATTGGAGTATCATTATTATAATTTTCTCTTATGTTATTGGAAAGAAAGTAAATAGACTTAAATAATCTTCTAAAGCAAAACTACTTCTCTACGTTTGCGCATAAACCTTGTTACGAATAATATGATAAAAAAAATGTTGAACCGATAATTTCTGGAGGACAAATAGTAAAGTATTGTTTATTTGTTCAGTGAACACTCATTATATTATCGGTTTCGCATTGTGACAGGAGAACCGAGCTGCATGCATAGAGCCACTCGCGCAATGATCGCACGATTTGCGCTTATTTGCGCAAACAGTACAACGCGACGACGGACGAGGAGCCAAGAACGCGCCAACTTATGACTGCTCTTATCCAGCATCGCGGCAGCCACACTGCGCCTCCTGACATCCCTCTGCAGATTGTCGCCTACCTGCTGCCACCGAGTATTTCTCACAGAAACAATAAGCCTTAAAGGTTTATTATGACAACAAATTCGCGCTTAAACCTCTCCTTTGTAAGTATTTCTTTTGTTTAATATCTTTAAGTCAATTTTATATATTTGCAACGTTATAAATAGTGGATAAAACTGACAAGATTAAAATTGTTATTGGAAACAGTAACCTTTAGTAAAATTCAAAGATTTTCTTATAGGATGCTATCATTTGTACACGTAGCTATAGAATGTACTATTGACACATTTTTTTACATTACAATACTTCTCTAACTGCATTAGTATTGTGTACATTTGACTATTTGATTGAAGATGGCGTTATTTTACGGACATACATCATTAAATTTGTGGGTATCGAATAATATAGTTATTTCTGCTATTGTGCTATTGCACATTCAACGAGATGTAAACGTTTATATATATATTTATTATAACAAATATTAAGACTTACAACTTTTACCAAATTAATGTTATTGGATAACCTTTATATATAAATTTCTTCTGTACGTATGTATGTCACTGAACTCCTCCTAAACAACTGGACCGATTTTGATGAAATTTTGTGTGTGTGGTCCAAATGGATCCGAAAATGATTTAGATTCCCAATTGGACCCAGTATATGATGCTGCGGTTGAGTTTCAGATTTTTTTATCTAGTATAGTTATATAAGGTAATGTATTATGTGAATTTAAAGTATTGTAAAAATAACAAATACTGTAGGCTTATTTAATACATTCCAAATAGCATACCAAAAAATCAGAAAAAGTGCTTGAATCTCATATCCTAGTACCTCCGCCGCACCACTGCTGCCGCCGCTGGACTGTACTGCGCCTCTAGCGATGGGAGCCCAACCTATAATAATATATGGCCGACGACGATATCTCGCATGGGGATCACAACCGAAATCAATTTTAAACAAACTCTAGCCACCACCTACAATTATCATTGCATTGAATAATATCTTCTCACTAAATATAGCTCTAATGTCAAAGGTCGTGAGGATACATCGATAATGGACGGTTCTTTTCGGATCGCACGAGATACAATCGCGATGATTTGTTAGATATATATACAAACTTTAATATTGAAATTAACATTCATTTACGACTTTCGTCTACCTACACATATCTAAGTCGTGAAACGTCTCGGAGCATTGTTAGAAATGGAAAAATAGCTTTTATGATTTTACTCTCAAGCTGTTAAAGATAAATAAATAACCTTTTAAACCGAATGATGTACATTCGCACTGACAACGACGGAGATCATGTATGCCATGCTTCAAGGCTCAAGACGATATACGCCCTTTACAATTTCACAGAAAATAAGTAAATTATGCTATTGTTAATATTTATTTAACTATACACAACACATTTCATACGGGTGTCTGTGTTGGCGACGTTTGGGTGGTCCACAAGACCGCGCCTGTTCAATTCGCGCGCATCCCAAATGAGTTGTGTGCGAAAATATGTTGGTATTCAAAAATGCAAATCACAAACGGATTTCGAATTTTATTATGCTGTTGGTATTATGAACTGCTCGAAAATAAGAATAGTAATTTATTTTAGAAATGTATTGTAAAAATAGCTATAAATGACCGATACAAATTTGATGATTAACTTTTACATTTAAACAATGATCCTGTTAGCATACAAAGCGTTATTACATTTAAAATTGTTATAGAGAATCTGTAGGTATTGGAGTCTGTGCTCATTTTGTTTAGATAGAAGAATTATACCTACAATAAAGCTGTCTAAAGTGATACCGTTCAACTTTGTACTCTTCGTAAAACAGTGAATCATATTATGAAAAACATATTTTTACGAGATTGAAGAAAACACTTTTACAGCGTGAAAGGTAAATATAGTTGATTTATCGGCTGTCAGTGTCCGCACAGCAGCCGGCCACACGTCGCGTGTAGTAAAATTAAAATTGATGATCATGTAAATATTTTATTAGTAAACATATCAAAGTGTTAAATACTTAGATTAACAGCATTATCTATTTTATAAAATCGCGCTATCATATTACTTTTGCAAGATACGATACATCTTCACATGTAATCAATTTGAACGCGTAACGACTTCTTGTGAAAATAGCCGTATTTTTTTCTCGTCCAGTTTGTTTATAAAGTAGCTGGCTAACTCTTATTTACAGAAAAGAAGTTGTGTGTAGACCACATGTAGTAGAAGTGAAACTTAGTATTCTGATTAATTTTTATGAGAATGAGATTAATACACTACAGAAGTCATAAAAATTAATGTTCGGTATTATTTTGCAATATTTATATCTAATCTAATACCTTTAAACGAACAATTCTTATATATTTTTATATCTATACTAATATTATAAAGAGGTAAAGTTTGTGAGTTTGTGACGTTGTGATGTTGTGACGTTGTAGGGGGTAATCTCAGGAACTACTGGTCCGATTTCAATAATTCTTTCAGTGTTATATAGCTCATTCATCGAGAATATAAGCTATATATCATCACGCTAAGACCAATAGGAACGGAGCACAGATGAAAAATGTTTCAAAATCGGGATGTTTTTTCCTTTTGAGAACTGCTGCGTGTTAGTGTTAGTGTATCTATTCCACGCGAACGAAGTCGCGGGCAAAGGCTAGTAGTTATATATTCAGGATCTCGGAAACAGCGTCAGTGTTTACCGTGAAACTTAGTATGTAAGTGGTTTCTGGGACGATAAATCGATCTAGTTAGATTTCATTCATAGAAAACTTTTTTATCTGAGTTTTCAGGCAATGAAAAAATATAGCTATAGCTATAATAAAAAGGTAAATTTCGCCGCCGATATCAAAACAAAAATGGCTCAAATGCAAATCGGCTGCTTCGAAAATCTGTCAAAGCCCAGTTCGAATCAGAGCGACAGCAAAATTGATATCTTTTATTAGTATTTTTTTTTTTGATAAATAATCCTAATTTTGTGAGGCAAATATGAGTTTATTTTAATTTAAAAATGTTTTTTTTTTAAAGAACCGAGCTAGGCTTAGTCGTCCTGGTACTATATATTAACAATGTTAATGATACACAAAACAGTATAATTTTTGAAAAGTCTGCGATAGTGACTACTATGCATCAGAAAATAATGTGCTATACAATGATATCTATACTAATATATAAAGCTGAAGAGTTTGTTTGTTTGTTTGTTTGTTTGTTTGTTTGTTTGTTTGTTTGTTTG
>JACEII010000011.1:3558477-3721281 GCA_014332785.1 Antheraea mylitta
TTGTTTGTTTGTTTGTTTGTTTGTTTGTTTGTTTGTTTGTTTGTTTGGTTGAACGCTATGATCTCAAGAATTACAGATCTGATTTGAAAGTTTCTTTTAGTGTCAGATAGTTCATTTATCAAGGATGGCTATAGGCTACATATCATAACGTTTAAACCAATAGGAGCTGAGCACTAATGAAGAATGTCTCAAAATCGGGCTATTTTGGAAGCTTTCGATGCGTGTTAATGTCAGTACTATATGCGTTGCCATGGTAACCCGATAACAATCTCTCGCAAATATTTTCATGCTTTACTTTGTGTTCCTATTAAAACAGTTAATTCTACGTTATTTTTGTTTCCAATTTTTAATTATACGTGGTACGTTTATATCGCAAACATTTCTAAAGTTTATTTTGTGTCGCTATTCAAAAAGTTTAGTAGTAATAATATTCATCCAATAAGATAGTCAAAGGAATTAATCCATACTGCCAATTCTGAAGTAGTTAATATAGGTAGTTTTTTTCTATATCCAAGATAATGTAAAGGTATAAGCGCCAAATCCTCTATGTAATATTTCGTAAATTTTTATCTTCTTAATTTTCAAGACAACAGAATTCATGCTTCGCGGTATTATTTATCTTTCATTTCATTTATGCACAATAAACGAACCATATTACATAAAACTCTACCAATTTAACACAATATACAGATAAGTAAAACAAGATTATGAATAACATATAAAATCCACTACATGACAGACTAAAATCCCGCCAAAAACTCCTCAAAAACTTTATTCTACGTTAGTTTTGTACCCAATTTTTGATTTGTGATATATTACGTATAATAAAAGTAAAGTGAGTGTATTTTATATTAAAAATATTCGTGATGCTACAAATATCAACATTTTTTTTAATTCTGTGGATATGTCTTTTTTTTTATTTGTTACGGGTAATCTCCGAAACGGCTGGACCTATTTGAACGGTTTTTTTTCTTAGAAATGACTACGCTATTGATCTAGCAAGGTCTTAATAGCTTCACCGGACTACAAGTAATATTTGAACGGGAATTTTACGGACAAATAAGTAACTAATTAGCTGTTTTATTTTAAGCTAGCGGGTTCAGCAGACGTTGCCCGCCCTGATAATAAGACAAACTATACCTATACCTTGCCCAATAATCATTTTATATATTGGTGAAAACGGCATGAAGGTGCGTTTTGTAGTTTTTGATCTTATCGCGAACAGACATATAGACAGACGTGGAACAGGACTTTTTCTTACACTATGTAGTGATAAGCTGTTATCCGTGCCTTCGTCCACGTGAAATTAATCAAAAATATGTTGTTCACTGTAAACATACACGAGCTGTACTGGACTCCAAGATTTTTTTATACCAAAAGGCAGCAAATAGGCTGACGGCCCACCTGATGGTAAGTGGTTAACGTCGCCTATGAACAACTGTAACACCAAGGGTATCGCTGTTGTAATTGAAAGTCATATGTTTATATGTGATTTTAATTATAGCAAGGTATGATAATAACTTAATTTTATCGACACTATGGACATATTATATCTATATAATAAAAGATTTAACACATATTGTTCGAAAATGTATAGCTTAATATTTTCATTACTTTCTTATATAGTGTAAGTGGGCACTAAGGGTCATATATAGCAGTTTAAAGTTCCAGTTATGTGGCTGATGATAAATCTCTTCCCATTCGATTCACTATTCTTATTCACATATATAATGTACAAGTACACGTTACCTGTTACAGTAGATGATGTGCGTGTGATACTTACAAATATTTTTGAAAGAGTATTATTGTAATTTACACTAGATATGTGATCAAAATTTTACATTTATTTAATATATTTAAAAAAAAAACGCGTGCGGAGCCGCGGGCAACAGCTAGTTATAAATAAAAAGCTATAGATAGGTTATAAGCGTTTCAACAGCGACTTGTTAAAACTTGGCTAGCTAGCTTATTTTTGACGACTGCCCCGTTAATCCGCTGGTATATAAGAAACATATACCTATTTCTTTTTCACCATCGATATTGAGAATATGCCATCTTACTTCCACACATTATCTTAAACAGTGCGGCGTTACAATATTACTTTACGTATGTATGCGTTATCTTGCCATTTTTATTATTATTATTTTTTTATATCATAGGAGGCAAACGAAGAGGCGAGTAACCTGATGTTAAGTGATCACCGCCGTCCATAGACGCTAGCAACACCAGGGGAGTCGCAAATGCGTTGCCAGCCTGTGTTTGGGGGAGGGGGAAGGGAGGAGAAGAAGGAAGGAGAGAGGGAACGTGGGCCTCCGACGCCCTCACTGACCAAACTAAACGCAACAATGCAAGCACTGTTACTTTCACGTCGGTTTTCTGTGAGAGGGTAGTACTACCCCGAGTTTCATGCTGAAACAAGTAGTAGCTTCAGCGTGGCTCTACCACTAAATGTTATTGCCAAAACATCATGCAGGTAACGTAGCTACAGCTTTTTAGTTATAGTATAATTGGTCCTATAGATTTCAACGTTTCTCTCTCTACCTCTCTTTGTATATTTCGTGTACATGAAAAATATACTATCTGATTCTATCACAGCCTAAAGCCTATATATATGTTTATAGCTATCTCTTTTTCGAAAACATGTTTTGTTCCTAAACATGTATAGACTACTAATATTTCCTGGATGCATTCAATATTCTCAGTATCAAGTATCATTTTATCGTTGTTAATACATGTAACGGCATTCCAAGAAAGTAAATTACTCGGTGTGATCGTAAAATTAATGCCTCATACGGTAACACGGGTACTTGGACTTGTCAATTTTTATGATGCACTCTCTCGATATCGGGAACTGCGATGTTATAGAATCAATTCTAGGCTCGCTCATAAAAAAGGGAAGTAACTCCACTGAGTTTATTCTGATTTTCTTACTCTTTGCTTTCAATTTTTATCAATATTTCATAACTTAAATAATAATTAACACTTAAATAATGTAATGTAATCTGTAGGTTGTTAGTCTTATGATATATTTATTTAGTTTTTGTTCCGCCTCATGTCTGTTCTGTATATTTTATGCAGTGGCGGATTTGCAGTCTTGGTCGCCAAAGGTCTAAGGCTATGTAGTAAGTATTAGCCACCTCTTTCTCAGCACCCATAATATTGAGTATATAATGATTTTATTTTTTTGCCAACTTTTTTTAAGGATTATTGTTATACGATGCTGTGCAGTGCGGCCCACCATAATGTGCGCGAGCCTTTAAAATATCAACGTACTTTAGTTATTTCTTGTTGTCATCAGTGAATTTTTGTCACGATTGACCGCCTCTAATATCTGGTCGCCCTAGGCCCGGCCTATAAGACCTTAGGGAAAATCCGTCACTGATTTTATGTGTATGCTGTGTCTACATCTAGAAGACTGCAATCATCACGTGGCCTTATAGTAATACTTTTCATCCTTATGTATGTAACTAGATTGTAGTCAGTTTTGTGCACCAATAAACTAAAAAAAATACTTATTTGTTATTAATAATAATAAGTTGAATGAGTGTCTTCTTTTTCTTTTTCTTGTTTTGGCTCCGCAGAAGCACTTGCCAGTGTCAATGTTTTTTTTTTCAATGGACGTTATAGTACAATAATATTACAAGCGTTGTGTGATTATTTCAATATTCTAACAAGATGGTGGATCCCTTGTTAGAATTTTCCAGGGAATTTTCGTGGCATCTCAGAATTTCATGCTCCGTGGTATTATTTTCCATTCACTGCACTGATACGCATTAAACTAACTATATTACGTAAAACACCACCAAATTTACAAAATATAGAGTCGAATTAACACAAGATTATGAATAAAATATAAAATCCACTACATGACAGACTAAGATCCCGCCAAAAAAACCTAAGTGAATGTCTTATACAGAAGGTAATTGGAACTAGGGTTGCCATCTTTTTTAAAGAAAAATAACGTATCTAATTCTTTGAAATAAAAAAAAGGATTATATTTAAATTCTCATTTTCTTAAATACATTTTTGGTACTTTTAGGAGACGCTAACAATTTGATTTTCTTTGAAAGTTCCTTTTTTTATATCATAGGAGGCAAACGAGCAGGTGGGTCACCTGATTTTAATTGATCACCACCGTCCATAGCCACTAGCAACACTAGAGGAGTCGCAAGTGCCTTGCAAGCCTGTGTTTGGAGAGAGAAGGAGGGGAAGGTTCGGGGGAAGAGGGAAGGGAGGTGTTCTTCCAGCGCTCTCACTGACCGAACGAAACGCAACAGTGCAAACACTGTTATTTCACGTCGGTTTTCTGTGAGAGGGTGACAGCACCCTGGGTGAGCCGACCCATTCGTGCTGAAACCAGTAATAGCTTTAGCGTAGCTCTACCACCTACTAAATGATTTAATTTATAAATTTGGATATAAATATCACATTGTTGTGATGACCTTATTGGGGCTTATATAAAATAACACATAAAAATATAATATTTAAAATAAGAATATTCTCAATCTCACCATCTTAATGACTTAATAATGCGATAACACTCTTAGGTATATACATAAATTTATATTCATCTTAACTAATATATTCAGCCTAGCTCAGTGTTTCCCAACCTTTTTAGGCCATGCCCCAACTTAACATTCCAAAAATTTTTATGCCTCCCCATACATAATTTTTAACCTTTAAAAGTTATTATTTTCCCTTAAGAAATATAAATGAGAAGTTTTAGTAAGAAATCACTATGGAATTGTTATCAAAACATCGTAAGTAAAATTTCAAATCATATAATAATAAATAATAATAATAATAATCATATAATAATTTACAGAGAAGTTGAGAAGTATTAGTATAAGGTTAGCATGGTATGGGCATGTCATGAGAAGAGATGAAAACCATGTGACTAGAAAAGTATTAAGTATGATAGTGGATGGATATACGAGTAGAGGAAGACCGAAAAAGGTGTGGATGGATTGTGTGAAAAATGATATGTGCGTAAAAGGTGTGAATACTGAGATGACATTTGATAGGAGAGAGTGGAAAAAGAAAACATGTTGTGCCGACCCTACTTAGGTGGGATAATGGTAATGATGATGATGATAATGAAAAACTTAGTTGACTTTACGACTCTAATTAGCTAGTTGATATTTTGGTAACGTCAAACGAAATTATACCTGACTAGCCTCTGCCCGAGACTTCGTTAGCATTCTCAATAGGAAAAAACATCCCGATTTTGAAACATTTTTCATCTGTGCTCCGCTGCTATTCGTCTTAGCGTGATGATATATAGCCTATGACCATTCTCGATGAATGAGCTATATAACACTGAAAGAATTATTCAAATCGGACCAGTAGTTTCTGAGATTACCCCCTACAACGTCACAAACTCACAAACTTTACCTCTTTATAATATTAGTATAGAAGTATAGATAATTATTTAAAGCATTTTTTTTATTTGCCTTTTTTGTTAAATTTGTCACTGATATCTATTGCATTTAAATAACCCAAAACGACAGCCGTGTCTAGTCCATTTTTAAATTGCCCCTTTAACTATCAAATTACCCCACCTGTCGGGTGTAGGCCCCACGTTGGGAAACACTAACCTAGCTAATATTTTTATTACCCGCAAGATTTCTGTTCCTAGTGGAATGTTTTTCTTGTTGACTAGGAACTAAACACTACGTATTAGTAGGAACATGTACGAAACAAATTTGCATAATAAGGTATATGAGTTCATTGCCTTCCAGTCAGTAGCTACCAAGTAAATAAACCGTAAATATATTAAACAGTTTGTTACATATGTAATATAAATAAGTCAACGAGCAATTAATTTACGGTAACATTGCCAATTATAATTTACTGTGTCGCGGAGTTTACAACTGTGTCTACAAAACTATGCTTAAAGCGCGTCACCAAGATTTCTTACATACACACACATGTATATATACATAGTATTATATTCCGAACCGGTGATAGTTTTGATGTTTATAAGTGCCTTTTCTGGGCCTAAATTGAATAAAGAGTATTTTGATTTTTGATTATATGTAATTAAAAGAAATATGGGAGCCATTTAATTTTACTAAAATATATAAATGATTGGTTTTACTCGTATTTATCTCAAAATAGTTTTGTTGTGTGTATTGCGATCACACTAAGAAGTGATGATAACACTCTATTAATGAAAAACAAAACACAGGATAGAAGTGAAAATATAAAATACATCAATCTGTATCAGATCAGTGGCAGTGTAAAATGCACAAGAGATTAAAAATATATAATAAAAAGCTAACGTCACATGGTGTTCCCAGGTATCTATCTAAGTACTGACAGCGCTCGAGATTGCATTCAATATTCTACCCTTGTATTTGCCCCTACCGCTTTTTGTCACACAAAAACTTTATGGATCAAAATTTCAAAGCCCTCCCATATAATCTCGCCATTAAAACGGAGATTAGCAACTGCTATTAGTCAGTAACTACTGATTAGAGTATTTTGTATTAACGCATAGTCCGGAGTGTTGCCTTACTCCCAGTAAGAAATTTATTGAGATATTACATTTAGAACATCTTTTTTATATATATATTTTTGTGTTTACATAATAAATTACATCATAATTTAGTAAAACTCTTATCTGATGGTAGAAGACCATGAGGATTTAAATGGTAACACACGAAACCCAGAGGTAATGGTACTTAGCTGTAGTTGTCGGAACTATCTATCGGTGATTGATCGGAGTTCCGATCGGGCGCTCAACGTGAGCGGTTGTCCGTTTTGCTGCGCGCTTCGATTTCGATACTCGTGATTTAGTGACGTCTGTTATTACTTCGGCAGTGTTCATCATTGTTCCGATCGGGCACACGTGCACTGCACTGCACACCTGCATTCTTTTCCCAGAAATTGAGCGAGACCTTTCCATTGTATTTATTTATTGCTTTATTTAATTCTTAGTATAATTATTTATTTACGTAGTTCTTTAGTAATTTCTTTATACATTTATTTACTCTTCAATTATTTATTTAACTAATTATCTATTCACTTATTTATTTTATATTTACACATTTTATTTACTTGTATATATATTGCATACGTGGATAGTCCCGTAGCTTACCGTTTGGCATGCCCCCCTGCCCTTCAGGCAAGGAGGTTGGTTCGTGGCGCCCACTCCTCCCTTAGGTCCTCAACATGGAACACGCAGCTCATTTTAGAGATTTTCTCCTACGACAGGGCCCAAACGCGGATATCGTTGCTAGTTTCGATAACTATGTAGCGTTATTCGGTGAAACTACGCAGTACGTGCCCCGTGTGGCAACTGCGAATTCTTACTCGACTCTCTTGTCGCATTCGCCGTCTGATGTCCGAGATAGGGGCCTAATAGAGGCCCCAATACCGAGCTCCAGCTCGGAGGCCGGCTCCGAGATGGACCGCCGCCCGCCCTCCGCCTCCACCTCTCATGTGCGTGGAGGCCTTCCCGGGCCTGCCGGGTGCCTCCCGCGCCCCAGTAAAGCCCGCGCCCACGACCTCACCGCGCTCGCCATCCTCTGTGCCGCGCGCGGCCCAACCCGGGCGGACCACTATGGCCCTCGGGCCCCCCGACCCCAGCCTCAGGCTTCCAAGCCTCAGGCACCGCCGCCACAGGCAGCTTACACCTCCTCCTCTTTCACCAGTAAGGTCGACTGGTTGAAACAGTTACTCCGCGAGCACGACATGCAGGAGGTCCTCACTTTCCACGCCATTGTAGAGATCGAGGAGGAGCTAGGTCTTCTCGACGCACTAGCGTGCTTTCCAGCTATCGGAGCCACAATTCAGCGCCTCGCCCGGTCACCCACATTTAAATAAGTTTTAAAATTCACAGGTCTTAATAAAGTAAAACCACACGGTCTATCTCTCTAGTTTTTCAACGCGAGATCCCTTCGGACACAGCGCGATCTAGTAGCTGACTTTTTGCGCGATAGACAGATTGACGTTTTCCTCATCCAGGAAACGATGTTAAAACCGAGTATGCGTAATCCGAGAATCGCAAATTACTGTATAGTCAGGAACAACCGTGTAACCCGCGGGGGTGGAACGTTAATCTATTTTAGGCGTTCGTTGTACTGCTTGCCGTTAGATCAGCCCGCGCTAACCAATATGGAAGTGTCAGTGTGTAAATTAAGTATGACCGGTCACTCGAATATTATTTTAGTTTCCGCGTATTTGCCACCGAACAAAGAATTACTAAGATCCGATTTGCAGGCGCTACTTAATTTAGGAGATTCAGTTATCATAGCGGGGGACCTCAATAGCGGGAACGTTATCTGAAATAGTCCGTGTACCTCTCGTAACGGGAAGATACTCGACGAACTAGGTAGGGTTCATGCGTTTGACGTCATAGCACCTTCGGAACCCACGCACTATCAAGATCATTGCCGACCCACAGTTTTAGACATAGCTCTCTTAAAAAATATCACGCTTCCTGTACGACTCATACAAATCGTACACGAACTTGATTCAGATCATCGCCCGGTTGTTTTATAGTTAGGTCACAATTTAGACTTCACCCCGCCGTCGGTTAGGGTGGCTGATTACGCAAAACTCGTTCAATATTTTAAAGAAAATCCGTCGTCTACTAGTTTAGACAGGATTCCGGACGCGTTGGTGTCTAAAGCCGACGCGGATTCGGCCATCGATTCCCTGGTTGATTATCTCCAGACCTCCGTCAGGGTGACCTCGAAAGTGGTACAAGCGGCGACCGATCGCCGTTTTATACTCCCTGACGATGTGAGAGCATTGATCACGGAAAAGAACGCCGCGACTCGAGCTTACGACGCTTACTCGTCTGTAGAGAATCGTGGTCGTTTACGTTCGTTACGGAAAACAGTCAAGTCTCGTATTTCTGAGATCCGGGGTGACAGGTGGGACTACTGGAAGACTACTGGAAGGTCTCCAGCCGTCTCACCTGTCGTACTGGACTTTAGCGCGAACTCTCAAATCAGATATGGTCACTCCAATGCCTACTCTCCACAGAGGCCCCGGGTTGCCTCCCGCGTTCGATAGCATAGATAAAGCAGAATGCCTTGCCGCTAGCTTAGAGAAACAGTGTTTGCCAAACACTGATAACACTGACTCTTTCCATAACGGATTAATCAAATCAGCTGCGGAGCATGTACTCGCATCTCCGTCAGATACCCTAACCGCGATCACTTTCGATGAAGTTGCAGGCGCATTCAAGCGTCTCAAGCCTAGGAAGTCCCCAGGTCCCGATGGGATCAGGAACGAGGTTCTGAAACTCCTTCCTGATCGCATCATAGCTCTATTGGTCTGCGTCTTCAATGCGGCCATGTCCCAGGGTCACTTTTCGGCCGTCTGGAAAAAGGCCATAATGATAGGTATTCACAAACCCGGCAAGAAAGCTACGCTGCCCGTTAGCTATCGCCCCATTAGTCTGTTAGATACCTTAGGAAAACTTTACGAGTGGCTCCTTCTGAGCCGTCTCCAGTTCTTGATTACAGATTTAAAATTAATACCACCTGAGCAGTTCGGATTTTGGCGCCGAACACTCTTGCGCGAATCAAGTACACCGCCTCACGGAGTACATTTTCTCTAAATTTAACGCCGATCCGAAACGTAAACCGAAACGCACAATTGCAGTCTTCTTCGATTTCGCCAAGGCCTTCGATAAGGTCTGGCACGAAGGGCTCATCCATAAATTATGTAAATCTCGCGTACCCGATACGTTAATTCATATTATCGGCGATTATGTCACTGATAGGACATTCCGCTTCAGAGTGGATAGTGAACTATCGCTGCCCCACCCGATACGCTCAGGTGTACCACAGGGCTCCATACTCGTGCCCACGCTCTTCAATCTGTTCATCAGTGACCTACCTCGGTCTCGGGGGGTCGAGGTAGATTGTTACGCTGACGATACCGTTATTTACACTTCCGGCTGACTGTCGGACTTTCTTAGGAAGCGCATCGAAAAAGCCTTTCGTACTCAAGGTGAGTGTTTTACGTAAAGTGACCGGTGGCCCGTGGTACATCCGGAGAGTCGATCTCCATAGAGACCTAGTGTTCCCTTCTATCTGGGCGTACGTAAAATCACTTACGATTAGTTATTCTGAAAAAGCCGCAAATCATCCCAGTCCGTTAGTGGTATCCGCCGCAAACTATGAACTCCTACCTAACGCTGCGCGTTATAAAAGACGTCCGCAACACATTTTTACCGACCCTCCTGATTCAATCACGTCAGCGAACGATCAGTACCAGCCTGTCCCTCGAAACAGAGCGTGTTCACGACCACGCCCGCATAACCACAGATCACGCTGCCGTGTTCTGGGGATAATTTCGCTCCCGCACACCCGAGTAGGCCTCCCACGGCAACGGCTCAAGCCTAGGTTCGATCCCTCGGTTGGGAGCCCTTGAGTGCGTTGCTTGCGCGATACGGTGACACACAAATATACATCACTGCTACAACACTACACGATCACCCCCACACACGTGCACGCCTACACGCTTACACATAAAGTGGAAGGGTTTACTTTTTTTCCCTTGTCGAACTGAAAAACTCTCAATTTTCCGATAATAAATATATGGAGGAGTTGTTGAGGCGTGTGTGCTTGTTACATGTATACGTTTCAACAACTCATACATATATGAATAGTTAGCTAGGTTAGCTAAGATAGATCGCGATTTTGCATGCAACAGGCAACAGCCAAGCCGAGGTGTGCCGTGCATCCTTGAGATGATTGCCAAAATAAAATCGGCTGAGTGCCTTAAGCGCCCGCCTTAGTAGTCCGGTGAAGCTGTTAAGAACTTGCTGGGTCGACAGCGTAGTCATTTAAAAAAAAACGGTGATTGATCATATATTCAGAACCTAAGAATGGTATATAGTTAAGCGGTCATTTTTTATGTTTTCTCCAACTGACTACGCTATTTGTTTGACTGGCCTAACCAGCTTCACCGGGCTACTAAGGCGAGCGCTTAAGGCACTACGCCACTTAGTAACAAGCTCTAAGGTGCCAGAGTAGCCAACGGCCATTAGTAAATAGTATGGTTTTCTTTCCCAAAATCTTTAGGCTCGTGATGCTTTTTATAAAAAAATATGATATAGCTATTGCAGGCATAATATACAATTGCTTTTAAAGTCGTTTCTTGGACTGATGTAAATATTTCTATAATATTAATATTTCATAGAACTTGAAAAATATATCATTGCAGAACAATATTTATGAGTGCACTAATTTTTCAATCCGGACAAGCCCTTAAGCAAGCTCCGTACAAACCTACTTTAGCCTCGATTTAAAAATAATTTATTTAACAAACCACAATAACAAAGTATATTTCTAGTACTCTTAAATATATTTATTATCGACAATTATTATTATCTAAGATTGCTTTTTTGTATAATAATTTATTTATCAAAGGTAAATTGATGTAAATCGGATATTTACGAGGCCTCGTCACTGCTACATATTACGTGATTACGAACATAATATTATGTTTTGACTATAAACTATAACAATCTTAAAACAAATCATCATTAAATCAGTTTACGGACTCAAAGTATGTAGGAAATTTATTATACATTTTTTGTACTATATAGATTTTAACGTTAGAATACAATATCACCTAACCTTGAATAATAACGTGGCCTATGATGGACACAGACTAAACCTAGCGGTGGATAGACTTTTTTTACATCATAGGAGGCAACCGAATAGGTGGGTCACCTGATCTTAAGTGTTCACCACCGTCCATAAACACTGACACTAGCAACATCGTTAGAGTCAAAGCCTGTGTTGTCGGGGAGGGTGGAGGGGTAGGAAAGGAAGAGAGAGGGGGAGGTACTCCGGCAATCTCACTGACCGAACGAAACGCAACAATGCAAGCACTGTTACTTCACGTCGGTTTGCACGGACGAGCCGACCCATTCATGTTGAAACTAATTGTAGCTTCAGGCTCTAACACCTACCTTTCACTACAACACACCTGTAACCGCCTAATTAGCAATTTGGGGGTGATTGCTAACTCGATGTGACTTAGAACAACCCTACCACAAGTCGGGGCCCTGTTGGGGGGTCAACATCTGCCGGGTCGGGAAGAAGCACTGTCGAGGCCGTTCCCAAAGGCTACATGGTGCAAGAGGAACACCTAAGGAGTTTCGTCAGTACAAATTCTCATTCTCATCTATACTGCCCTGCTAGGTAGAACTCCAAGAAGGTTCCCCGCGAGAAAAAAAGTTAGAACTACCCTGCCATGAAAAATTTACGCAATTTATGTATACATTTTCGTTATACCTTATTGTTTAGCTTGTATTGTATTGTATACCAAATTTCAATTATAATTTAGACATATTTTTTTATGTTTACATAATTTAAAAAAAAAGTGGCAAATAACTGAGTAGCCATAATGAAAATCTTTGATTATAGAAGCATATTCTTTGACAAAAGAACCCTAATCAAGTTCAAACTTTAAAAAATCAACGAACTATGTTAGAATATCGACCACTGGGCGTCCACTAGTAAAAATAAATGCGTAAAACGGAACGTATGTAAAATTGGGCGTCAATCATTGAACTTAATTATGTCACCGGAATTCTAAACTTATCATTTTGAGATACAACGTTGATATAATAAAACAATAGTAGGAGTGGTAGTTATAAATAGAATCTACAATTGTATTAAATGGAAACTGATCAATAACATTGGCGAATACTGTAATCCGATGAAGCTGTTAAGACCTCGCTAGGTAAATAGCGTAGTCAGTTTAAGAAAAAAAATTGACGAATATTATTCTTAGTCTGATACTTAAATCTTTAGATTACGTACGATACTTTAAGATATTTCTAAAAGTCTTAATCGAATTATGTATATGCATAATTTTATTTTGTTTTAAATATTTATCATTTAACAACGAGTTTCTAGAATTATTGTGTTTTTTATGACTCGAACATAACAAAACAGCCATCACGATGAAAGATAATATCCAGTAACATAATATTTTAAACTCTTCTATAGAATTGTATCTGTATAAAATACAATAAAATATTGTATGTTTTGATAATAATAGAATAGAGAAATAAAAGCGACGTTAGATATATGTAAATATTTTTAGTTTTTTATATGTTTATTCTTTTTAAGAATTCCAGTTCCAGTCCAATACACCGAGGACTAAGGTCAAATTTTGCCGTTAATAATGTTTTTAGTTTTTTTTTATTTTACGTGTAAGAAATTTGAAGATCTCGAACGGCTAAAATTGGATTTAACTCATTCTGAAATGTGTATGAAATATGTGTGACACACATAACTATTAATCGGAAGTTTTTGGCGGGATTATAGTTCGTCATGTAGTGGATTTTATTCATAATCTTGTTGGTTTACGTAATAAAGTTAGTTTATAATGCGTAAGTGAAGTGAATGGAAAATAATATAATATAATAATACCACGGAGCATGAAATTCTGAGAGGCTACAGAAACTCCCTGGAAGGTTCTAACAAGGGATCCACCATCTTGTTAGAATATTGAAATATTGAAGCTTAATATTGAAATGATCGTACGACGCTTGTAATATTATTGACAATGGCAGTAGGTAATTAATCTGAAAGATTGCTGCCAAAAATAAAGTAAAAAAAAAACTATTAATCTTAACAAATCATTCTAGACACATTATTAGAAACTAATGTCTATTCGTAAATCACATTAGTCCGACTTGCTCATAGCACTGATGAACGTACGAATATAGTACAAATATTATTTTTTCACTTATTATAACGATTATTCATTTCTAAATTATAATTTTATTTGATTACTATAGATTTTCAAGTTAATAAGCGCCACCATTAATTAATTCGATCTCTAATCCCATTTTAGGTTTTCATAACACAAGCACAGCCTAGTTTGGAGCGTTAGTTAGAAGTAATATTTTGTACACGATTTTAGGAAACAAATACATTTATATTTACGTAAAGTATAATATTAAAGTTGAACAAGGCGAACTTGCTGACATTAGCTAATGCTACCAACTGTTACTGCTACTCAATTCAGAGATTGGAGATGGAGGTACATATCAAATCGGATCATGTTATTTACAATTAGAACATGGTTTCTAATAATGCATATAAAATGATTTGTTAAGATTAATCGTCTAAATGTCGTAAATAAGGATTAAAGTCTATTAATATATATGGCAATACTGAGTAACTGGTTATTAAGTGCACTGTTTCCATTATGATTTATTACGATTAAAACAATCAGTTTTTGCATTCAAAATGGTGTGTATTTTATTTTCTATTTCTTTGGAACGACTAACTAAAAATATGAATTTTAGTAATTTTTATGTACTTGCGTTCCGTCCTGGCTTGCATGAGTGCATTGTACTAATGTGCAGTTTCTAAAGAATTTTGATTCATTTTTACCAAATTTATATGTACAGTTCACTAAAGTCTTAAAAGCTATTTTTAAAGTTTCTTTATTTGCTGTGTGTTATTTTTATTCCGTGATATCTTCGAAGATATTTATTAACATTATGTTCTGTAAAGGGCAGTTTTGATCTACATTAAATGAAGAAATAATAAATAAATATAAAAATGGTTTTTAATTCGGTAAGAATTAATAGCATTATTATCAAAACACTGTCTCAAATAAGTAATTATTTTTTAAGAATATGTAAAAAATAGCCATATACGATCATAGTCTTCTCTTTAAGCAATGTCCGTAGTTAATTATTTCTATCAACCTAATCAGGTATATGTAGCTCGCGATATTAATGTAAACGCTGGAAAACTATAAATATAAATCTTATATATTATTACGTGAAGCAAAATCTTTGTACCTCTTTTTGACCGATTTCCCGTAAACGGGTGAGCTTGAAATTTTGCATGGTTAACGTTTATATGGCGGAGAATTGCAGAAAGTTGTTTATTTCATATAAAATGCATTAGAAGTACATTAAATTAATTAAAATATGCACTACTCACACTACTGCTTGAATTTTACAGAACATATACACACATGTAAATGAAAAAAACAGTTTGACAGATTCTTCACTTTACTCTTGCGTTCCAATTACCTACCTTTTCAATATTTTTAACATAACTGATGTTGCGTCCTTTACATGCCCTTTAAATGAACTGGTCAAATTGTAGATTAATTTTATAATAATATATTGTGTTAATTTATAATATTCATAATAAATAGTTGATAAATAATGTATCTATATTAAATTTATAGAAACACTAAAATAATAATTATTCTGTTTCGTCTCATTGAATGTTACATTTTTAAGGTGACAGGACTATTTTCTCTTCATGTAGTGACATTACTTGATATTGTCCAAAAGTAAAGTAATATCACCAAAGTCAATGTCAATATTTTAATGTTTAGTATTTTTTCATGATATTCAATAATATTACAAATGTAAATAAATATAATTGGTGAACTCACTTCAAATGTTGATTTAGTGAAAAAATTAGCCAAAAATACTTTGTAATATCAAAATAAGAATATGTGTTTGCTAATGAAAGTAATCTATAACTTAGATCTCTGCCGTTACAATAATTCAATTCAACCCAATGATATTACAAATATATGTAATATCAATGGGTTAACCTGATGTAGCCATCATATTTAGTACAGATGATGATGAATTTTGAACAAGAATGAATTCATTTCCAAAAGTTTATGATAGTATAAAAACGTCTTTGTTTTAGATTAATCATATGATTCTATTGTGTATCCATTACTTTTCCAAATGATGATACTGGCAATATCACTATTCCTCACAATGAACATACTACATATAATTCAAATATTTCCTAGAAAGACCCATGGTGTTGTGTAAAATTAATTGAAAATTGCGTCATGAGTTGCGATATATTTCTTTATTTTCGTATAGTTATGTTTACTTCGAATTTGAGAGCCTTACCACCTTACATAATCGCCTATTTTTTTTGTTTAAAATTTAAAATTAGTTTCAATTTTTATATAGAAATAGTATTTTTTTTTCATATAATTAAGAAAAAGGTAAACAACTCAGTAGCCATGATAAAAACCTTTTATTATAGAAATATTATACCCTTTGATAAAAGAACTGTAATAAAGTTCAAACTTTAAAAGATAAATGAACTATGGTCGAATGTCGACCACTGGGCGCCCACTAGTATGTATTCATTACATAAACCTTGTGGAAGAAAATGTCTAAATGATAGTGAAAGCTTTATCAAAAGGTTGTTGTGTAGTTCAGAAGAACTATCTTAACCCACATAAAAGACACGAAAAGCGAATTTGGTTGGTAAGATTGATAGAAGTATTTATATCCCCTGTAAAATAAATTTTAGTTTGATTCCACAAAAGCACAACGAGATAATCGCATTATAGACACCAATACAGTGATTAACTAATGGTGTATCATTTACTTTTTCATATAGCTTGTAAGTGATATGTCAATTATGTGTTTAGCAATAAGCAGTCTCTTCGATGCCATTAATATGCGAGCGCAAGACCCGACTTGATAAATGTATACAGGAGCGGCAGACATACCTTACCCGGGGGCTCGTGCAAAATAATTAAAACTACTTAACATTCAAGCGGAAAGTGCGCTGAGCTACCAGTTTGCGGCTCATTTAGCATTGAGGCCGGTCGGGCAGGTACTGAGAACCATTACTCTCTTGCTCGATTGATATATAACTTCTAGACATGCAATCGGCGACATGTCACTCTAGCGGTCGAGACCGCGGTCCGGAAACAAGCGCCGATCGCTACCGCCCGCTACTCTCCTATACGAATAAACAAGTAAACAACTGCCGCCATAAGGTTATAAATAACCACGTCTGCCTCTAACACCGTAGCCGACTATAAATCGGACACTTCTTTTATTACGACACGTCGACTTCAATTAAAATTAACTCGTAATTGCTAATAAATGACCGGTAATAAAAATACCCGATAAGTGAACTTTGCTAAATAATGAGTGCAGCCGCATGTTACAGAATAAAATGATTTGATTAATATGCCGATGGAATGTGTACCGTTATTTTCATTGCAGTGGTTTTTTATTTACATCCCTTGTTAACGGTTAACATTTGTAATTCAAGTTTACTATACATTTTTGATTATTAAAAATAATAGGATAGCAAAACAATTTAATACGTCCAGTCTATACTCAATTTTAGTCTATAGATAGATTTTTTTTTCAAACTGATTACGCGATTCACCTAAGGTCTTAACAGCTTTATCGGACTACTAAGGCGAGTGTTTAAGGCACTCAACCGATTTTATTTAAGGGTGCACGGCACATCTCGGCTTGCGCTGTTGACTGACTCATGCAATTCGCGACCTATCTTTTTTTTTACGTGGGGAATCCATTATAGATACCCACCCTTTCGGAGGAGAGGATGGGATATGTCCGACTCGCACGGACTAAAACCCCACGGTGTACCGATAGACCGTGATGTTGGGGCGGCAAGGGATCGTTCTCCGCTATTCCCATTGAATAGCCGCCCCAACGGTCCACCCGGCGGAAGGTTGCCGCCGGGCTCCTACCTACCACTGAGGGGGTCCGCCTCGCAGGCCCTCTCCACCGCCTCCTTTTGCGAGATGACTTCCTCGCAAAAGGAGGCCACTGCTCGCCACGTCCGTTCGCTGCCGAGCATGGCCAAAACCACGCCCGGCAGCGTCAAATTCACCCCTACCACAGCCGCCAGAGCGCGGCGCTCTCCCTTCCACGCAACTTGCGCTGGGCCATCTTGGGGGGTGGCTTCGAGAGCTGTTCGACCGGTGTTTAGCGGTTGGACGGTTCCCGAAGCCCTGGAAGCTTGGGCGGCTCTGCCTTATGGCGAAGGAGGGACATCCTCCGGACTGCGCGTCCGGATATCGGCCCCTCGTCCTGCTAGACGACGTCGGGAAGGCGCTGGAGAGGGTCATCTCCTCCCGGGTCGTCCAGCACCTGGAGGGTATGGCACCGAATTTATCGGACGCGCAGTTTGGCTTCCGGGCCTGCCCTAACGCCCTAACGCCCTGGCGTTCGACAGTGGACGCCCTGTGCCTCCTGAAGTCTCTGTCCACGAAGGCGACCTCCTAGGGGGAAAGGGTTTTGGTGGTGTCCCTGGACATCGGCAATGCCTTCAACAGCCTGCCGCACGGCATCATACGGGAGGCCCTCCAATACTTCGGAGTGCCCCTTTACCTGCGGCGACTGTTGGAGGCGTACCGCGAGGACAGGGAGGTCGTCTACGTGGACGGCGATGGGCGGATGGTCGAGCGGATGACGAGGAGTGGGGTTCCACAGGGGTCGGTCTTGGGGCCGCTCCTGTGGAACATGGGCTACGACTGGGTGCTCCACGGCGTGCTCCCATACGGAGCGCGCCTCATTTGTTACGCGGATGACACCCTAGTCGTAGCCCGGGGAGGGGATTGGAAGGGGATGGAGTGCCTGGCCACGATGGCTACAACCCTCGTGGTCAGGCGCATAAGGAAGTTGGTCCTCAAGGTGGCCCTCGAGAAGACCGAGGCCCTGTTATTCCACGGGCCTCGGTGAGGGCCACCTCCTGGGGCCCACATAATAATAGAGGGCGCTCGGATCAGGTTGGGGGCCCAAAGGAAGTACTCAGGCCTCACCCTGGACGGGCGCTGGTATTTCGAGCCCCACTTTGTGGAGCTTGAACCACGAATTGCCGAAGCAGTGACGGCACTCGGTCGGTTGCTCCCCAAAATAGGGGGGCCGGGTGCCGGGTGCCGTCGACTCTATATGGGAGTCGTGCGGGCGATGGCCGCCTACGGGGCACCGGTGTGGGCAAACGCCCTCGGTGCCGCTAACGTGCACGCGCTTTGCAATGCGCAGCACACGGTGGCGCTGAGGGCGATCCGGGCGTACCGGACGGTGTCCTCGGCGGCGGCTTTCACGCTCGCCGACTCCCTTCCTTGGGAGCTGGGGGCAGGAGTTCTCGCTACCTTGTACGAAATGTAGTGGGGAGCCTCCGGCTCCCAGGGAGATTGAGGCAAGGAGGCGGCAAGTGAGGGACGGGGCAGTGGAGATGTGGATGCAGGAACTTGGCGGACGCGTGCTTCGGAACGTAGACCGTTGACGCCGTCCGCCCAGTCCTGCAGGAGTGGATAGGGAGGAGTTGGGGCTCCCTGACGTTCAGGCTGGTGCAGGTACTCACCAGACACGATTGTTTCGGGTGGTACCTGCACCGGATCGCTCGCAGGGAGCCGACCGCCACCTGTCACGAGTGCGGCGCTAAAGTAGACACCGCGCAGCACACTCTCTCCGAGTGTGTTGCGGAGTTAAACTAAGCTAAGCTACATATTCATACTTATATGAGTTATTGACAATTACATTTACATTTATGTGTACCAAGTATACATACCTCAACAACTCTTATATGTATTTTGTGTCAGATTTTTTTTTAACTATTTCAGTTTGCTAAGGGAAAAAATAAAACCCTTCCACTTTAATATATAAGTATTTGTGCGTGCACGTGTGTGGAGGTAATATATGTAATGTTGTTGCAGTGTCGTAAGAGGCAACGTACTGAAATGCTCCACGCCGAGGCAACGAACATAGTAGAACAAGTGGCCTATAAGATTGGGTTGCAAATCTTTTTGAGTATTTCGTTAATAGTGCAATGTTCGTGTTTTGCGTCGCCACGCCAACAATCAGGTTTACGCTCCGCCTATAGATGTTTCACATCAAAAATAAAATTGAACCGTCACGGGACACCTGGCAGATGTGTAACATCGAAATCGTTCGAAACGAACGAATCTCGAATTCTAGGATTTATAAATTACACTATAGGTATGCGAGCTCAGTGCGATAAGAGAGATTACGCACGGTCGCTTGCATATGCCATCGTCGTGTCGTCGCCACGCCAACAACCAGATTTACCCGCGCCTATAGATGTTTCACATCAAAATTTACTGTTTAAAATGTAAAAAAATTGTATTAATGCGAGTATGGACGGGAGCAAAAGCTAGTATATTTATAGAACGATTGTATATTACTGTTACTTTTAGAACGTGTGGCATTCTCACCACACGTCGTGTTCTGGCGCACGAATAATCGCTGTCAGATTAAATACAAATACTTACATTTTTACAAAAGGAGGGAAAATAAAAAGTTCCAACTTTTACAAGCAATTTGAGGTTATTTATCATGTGAATTGGAGAAGCGAGGGCGCGCACGACTGGATTTCGGTACACCTCTTTTGTACGGGAGCCATTATAAAGTATCAATTTCAGATCATAGATCATAAACGCATTTATTGTTTGTGAGAGACACGGCAGCCGGGTTATGGGGGGTCTCTCCAATAAGATCCTCCATTCATTGTCGATTTTTTATTGTCGTGCGTACGTCACGGTTTTGGTGGAACTCACCAAAATACCTCCAAACATAAATAAACGGAATGATGTCCCGTCTCCAATCTTTATGTATTTATGTGAATAAAAAGAATTTATTGAAATCACATTGAAGTTTTAAATATCCTAATCTTTATTTTATGTTCATCATCAATTTTATTCTTATTGTTGTTTATTTTTATAGTGATAAATACAATGAAATAATCTTTCGTACAGAGCGTAGATGGTGTTACAACTTTTCTGTCTTTTTTGATCATACAGAATTAATCCATTTTTTTTAATATCATATTTTGTATGTAATTTATTGACCTATAAAAACTTGATCTAACAAAAAAAGTTAAATCTTTTTATAAAGTATCCCTTCGCTAAATAGGATTTTATCTGAGATTTCAAACTCCAACATCGTTGTAACGGATTAAGTTTTTATGCTATTTATTAATTCTAACTAACATCATATTTTAAAATGTTACATTTCCAAGTTTTAATTACTAAACCGATCTTAATTAAATTTTGTATCAAGACTATCTGAAGTACAGAGAAAAGTATTGCTCCCTAGGGTTACACAAACGCGAGTAACGCCACGTACATAGGCTACTTTCAATATGTAACACGTATCTAGATGAGTCTGTAGGAAATTTGTGTGCTCAGATATTTGAACCCAAAAAATATTTACACTATATCCTTTTCACTACCCTGTACATAAACACGAGGTGCGCCGCGTGCAAAAGCCGGTTTTATTGTATTACATATAACACGTATCTAGATTACATTATAGGAGTGAGTACCGACCTCTCTATCAATAAGAATCTAAATGTAACATGTCTGTTTTTTAGATTTTTTGTAAAAAAATAATGTTGCAGCTGTCTTGGAATAAGTAATAAAATACATACCAATCATTTTTTTAAATGTCTGCTTGTATGTATGTCTTCCTGTTTGTATGAACACGCATGACTGCTAAAGTACTGCGTTCAGGATCAAATCTCATCAATAAAATCATGACTAACGTAGTTTTGGTTTCATTAAAATCGATTCACCCTGTCAAAAGTTATTGTAATTTTAATGACGACGTGACTTAAGTACGAGAGAAAAGTAGATACGTAATGTAGATAATTTAATTAGTTACCGTTTTTTACATTAGGTTCCACGTGGACGGCGTCGTGGGTACAGCTACTATATTATTATATTAAAATATGAGTTGGTTTTTGTGTTATTCCATACTAGTTTTGTTCGTGAGTTTGCTCACGTTAATATAGTAGAATAGTATTATTTCCTGAATGAGAGATACCGTATTTTATTTTTTGGATCTTCGTCACCACGAATGCAGAATTTCATAACGATCTCTTAAGAATTTAAGGCGTAGACGTGTACCAAAAAAACAAAATCGCATCCGCATTTATTAGTTAGAATTAGGGGACCATTCAAATATTACATAAGCAGAATTTTTGTAACTTCTGGCCGCCCCCTCCCCTGGTCAGCAAAAGTAAGCAATGTTCTTAACCCCCCTTCCATAATTACGTAAATATTTATATAAGTAACAAATATTGCTGACGTAATCACCTTTCACAAACCCAACCCTTATGTCATTAAAAATAAGCAACTCAAGGACCCCCCCTCCATCAGTACTTACGTAATACTTGAATGACCCCTAGGATACTAATTTGTTATAGATAAAAAGTAAACAATCATCGTAATAGAAGTAATTAAAAAACACAGCAGATAGAGCCAAAGGAAAACTTTATTTTAAATTCGTCATAATCTTCCAATGTTTCCACGAGCACCCACTCCAACCGGATAAGTACTTACGAAATGCACTCAATCGTGTAATAAAATGTTAATAAAGCGCGTAAATCAAGATAACGTCAATAGTTAAGAGCTGGACACAACGAAATAGTCCCAGCCGAGGTGTAGAAATTACCTCACGTATGTTTCGGACATAACTCTTCGTGCCTATCTAACACAATGATACTTTTTCATTCCACAGATAATATTAAAAAAAAATCACTCTTCAATTTTACCGCATTTTTTTATCTCAAATTATCAATTTATGATTTAATATTATTATCTTAAATATAACGTGATATTTTTTATACAAGTAAGAACTTATGTCACATTATAGAAAAATTCACGTTACGCTTTAAGCGTTAAACTTATGTATTTTTAGGTATCTATAAAGTGTCTGTTCTAGCCCAGTAGTATACAAAAATGTATAGTTGATTATTAATACTACGAGATTTTGTATAGTATATAATTTTAGAGAATTTTCAAATACATATAATTTAATACATATAACGCAAAGAACTTTCGTTTCCTCCTCTTGTACACACTGATACACGAAATGTTTTTTTTTAATTTTATACTTATTTATATTTGGCTAACTCATGAAAGTATGTTTCTTTAATTTAGTAAATACGTTTTATAATATTCGTATGATTAATAAATTAATAAATACTGATAATTAATTTTAAAAAAGTCCAATTGTAATAACTTACGAATTTCTATAGAAGATAGTTTTACGTTCAGTCAGTGGCTCGCATTTGATCATAATCTCACCTGATTGTTTAGTGAAGATCCAGCTGAAGATAGCAAACACTCGTACAGAGATAAAAAAAACGAAAAAGTAATATTTTATTAAAATAGTAAAATTGAAAATGATATGTAGGAAAGGTCATAAAGTTATTCTATACCTCAACAGTATTGTAATCAAGGGATTATTTGTAAAGCGAAAATCCTCCGAAATGAATTATTCGCATATCAGCTTTAACAGCTCTGGCAAACAATAAATAGATAAAATTATCTCCATAACTGAAACCACACACAAACAATTTGAATCAGCATTAAAATCATCATTTACGTGGCCTGCGTTTTAGACGTGGCGCCTATCGCCTCACGCCACGTTTCGTGCAACTAATGCGATTCGATGCGGGACTTTACTATAAAATATTATCCAATTCTATATACCGCACCTCTGAATCTTTGCCAAGATCAGGGCATACACGGACTCTCCGATCACTTAAAAATTTGTTATCAAATGTTGACTTAATAGCGCATAACGCTTTTGTAATATTTATTCAAATTTTGTACTCTTTTGGCACTCTCCGTTGAACTGCATAACACTTATCATATACATTATAGTGAGTACTTATGAAGTAACGTGTTCCAGTAATTAACTCTATATAATCAAGTATACTGTTGCCGTGACAAAAAGCGGACACAAACATAAATCGGAGAAAAGTCGAAAAGTTCCTAGTCTATGTATTCAGCGAATTACCTCATTACCTCGGACTCGTTTTTTGGTTAAGAACAAGAACGTACTCTTAAAGGCAAACAAAAAATATACTATTAGACGCACCTTTTTTTCTTGATTCTGAATATATATGTTAGAGCAACGGCCGAGAGATACAAATAAAAGTGTAACGTTATTTAATGACGTCACCTTTATATAATCGATAAATCAGCCCAGATTAGTCGAGTAACAATAACAAAACCGTTTGCTTTAAATAGACGCTAAAGTAATGCAATTATGAAGAAAATTGTGAATTATCCGTAGATATAAACACTCCAACAAACCAGGCGAGAATGACCTGTTCCTTTTTTTTTGGAACTGATTGAGCTCGGGTTGGAGCTGAGTTTTATCGGGTTCAGAAATATCGCAGCATTCTTGTCCTGGTTGACTTCGATGAGCCATCTTCGATAGTATTCTCCGGGACCATCGAAAAATGACTATGTCATCAGAATAACAGTCTACTTCAATCCCCAGGGGTGCGGTAGGTCGTTGATGTACAGCTTGATTAGGGAGTGCACAAGAATAGAAGGAAAGAAAGCGGAAAGAAATATATTTATTGTCATAGATAAGCGTACAAAAAAAAGTTTAAACATACAAAATACAAACTATGACATTGAGGCCTGACGTCAGTGATTTGCCGTTTTTAAAAACGGCGCCGATTTTCAGCCAGGCCTCAGCTATCCGGCTAAAATACAAACAAACATTACTTTTTCGCGCCCTAGTCGTGAACTAAAACTTAAAATACACTACTTAAATTCTATTCATAATTCTAATAATAATTATTAATTTATTGCTATGCATCTAACTAATTATCCAAAAGTAAAGAAAACTAATAGGATAATAAATAAATAGACCGTAAAGCGAAATTTTAAATTGCTAATAATTTTTTAGATATGCAATTCTATAGTACATTACTTTTAGGTATCTCATAAAGTTTGCCCAGCAATTCCAATGTAAGTGCCCGGAAATTCCTTCTTAAGACTTCACTAAGATACGTCGATATTAGTTTAAAAGAACTAAAATAACCGAAAAGCGACTTAGTTTTATAATATAGATATTCATTCCCATAAAAAAAACCGAAGAAAAACAACACTCATGACACAGTATAAATATGAGAGACAATATGGAAACTAGTTACAAATGCTCGAAAACGGCACACTCACACAAACATGCGCATCGACGAGAAGTTTTAAAAGGTAATTTATAGACAGAACCGCGAAAACCGCTTAGAGGTCTCGTCGATGCGCATGTTTGTATGAGTGTGCCGGTACGAGCGTTTATAGGTAGTTTCCGTACTGTCTCTTATGTATACTGTGCCTATGAGTATTTAATAATAACACTCAAACATCATTTTGTCTTACCGCACTATTTTTGACGACTTAATAGTTTTACAACGTGCTTCGTTTTTATCGCATAACCGTAAGAAAACATATTATACATAATATTAACATAAACGGAATGACTTATAATATTTGTACAAAAAAATTGTGTGAATTCTTTTATGTTGTATGAAAGAACTACATTTACATAAGTATATGTATCTGTTATCAATATTTTACTTTTAGTAACATTTTCTTAAGTGAAATTACACAAATATAAGTGTTTATATATTTGCTGGCAATTAAACCTATTGTTTATTGCCGCTAGAAGCATTTCATAATTATATACATTAATAGTTAATCCGGCCAAGCGTTGCTATGGCTAAGTTATTATATTATTACACATTGATAAGAATTCATAATTGTTGTTGACAATATGAACAATAAACATCACTTAACGATTTGAATAATTTTTTAAATATAATAGCTACTTTTTATGACTTAAATATAAAAGTTAGACATATACTTTCGATGACTTTTTGTAGGCATTACCAAGCTATACAACTTTTCTCTAAAACTTAATCATATATCATTAATCGTTAAGGCAGCGTTCGTAGGATACTTTTTCGTTTGACCGTTTTTCTCCGACTTACTTTGCAAATCCGACTACCATAAAAAAAGTCTGTTAACTTTTCGGGTTATATATCCTATGACACTTACAAATAACGTGACTTTCTATTGGTAAAAGAATTTTCAAAATCGTTGTAGTAGATCCAAATATTACTCCCTATACAACCTCATAAATTCACAAACTTTACCTCTTTATAATATTAGTATAGATTAATCTTAATTTGACAAATTCTGGTATCTAGTTTAGTTGCTTAAATAACTTATAATTCTCAATATAAATGATTTTAACTATTATGTCAATTTGTTTTGTTAAATAAAGCTACCTGTAACTCTATAAAAAGGAAATTAATATATTCTGTTTACAATATAACGGGTAAACTAGGCGATACCAATGATTTCATGTACGTTGTCCTACGCGTGCGCACAACTCCGCTTGCTCCACTTCTTTACAGCAAGAAACTAAACATCGCTGAACGTGTAGTACTTACAAAAATAGTATTTTTTTAAATTTAATAAGCTTATAAAGTTATTGTAATCTTTTTAGGTAAGGATCGAGCCATTAAGTTATAAATCTAAAAACGTAATCAAGATTTGTCCCCCTGGGATTTTTGTTTTTTTTTTTTAGTTTTGAGGGAACCGCTTACAAACTCCGACATCTATCATTTCATTTACATAGATTAAAAAGTGTATTTAGTCTAATCATTATTAATCTATAAATTTATATCAATATAGGTTTTTTATATCATAGGAGACAAACGAACAGGTGGGTCACCTGACGTTCAGTGATCACTATCGTCCATAGACATTTGCAACACCAGGGAAGTCGCAAATGCGTTGCCAGCCTCTGTTGGGGAAGGAGGAGAGAGGTAGGGAAGAGGAGAGGGAGAAGGTTAGGAGAGGTAGATCTCCGGCGCTCTCACTGACCTAATGAAACGCAACAATGCAAGTACTGTTATTTCACGTAAGTTTTCTACGAGAGGGCGGTACTAGCCCGGGTGAGCCGACCCATTCATGCTAAACCACCTACAAAACCTAATTTAATATAACGCAATAAAATTTACCAATACGAATTTCAAGTTTTCTAAATGTTTAAAATGAATTAAGAATATATATTTTATGTATTATACATATACAGATATACATATTTTAAACAACAAACGCTAAGCATCAATAAAACTTGACCATCGATATAGTTTCAAATGTTATCTGTTATCTTTTAAATTTTAATACATTCTTATCTTTTTATTTAGGCGCTTTATATGCACTGTACACATTAAATCACTCATGAATTTAAAGCATTTTATTGTCATTTCGAAGTGAAAACAATATAAATGTATTTTATGTCAACATTGATTTATATTTTATAGTTGAGATCTGATTTATAATGGACCGTTTTTTATACACTGTTGCCGGCTGTTATTTTGGCCGTCGAACTGCATCGAAATAGCCTGTTATAATTTCACTATTCGACCAAGGCACAAGCTATTATTTAGCATAAGTTGACAGTAAAAATCGGATATAGCAGAATAGAAATAATATTTACAAAGACGTTATAAATTACTATTTTGCATATTGTTAGTGTTTTTCTAATATCCGCCTAAGTTAGAAATATGGCATGAAAGAGTCTCAAATAAATAAACAAACACACTTACTTTAGCATTTATAATATTAGTTATTATGTACATATTGACTGTTATGTATGCATACACAATAAATGTATCAAAAGTGAGTGTTCATTGGACTTTGCCTTTTTTTTTGTTTTCTATCATTTTTCAATAAAAATGACGTAAGGTAAGGAATTAAATCTAAAATATTTAGGAAAAATAGTCATTTATTAAAAATTACATATAAAATAATGAAATATAAAAATGTTACATGAAAATATTAAAAACAAATGACAGAAAAGTTTTAACGAAATGTCCACGCGGTATTGAGGTTAAACAACTGTTTAGGCTATAACCAGATTTATGGTGCTGTCTCATATTTAGTAACTTTTTCCGCGTTTGTCAATTTATTTTATAATTTTCAAAATGCGGAAAGATGACGATGTTATTGAAAGATATTTGCGTGTTAATAACTTGATATTTATGTGAAACCAATTTTGTCGACATAGGCGCTATTTTGCTGCAGCAAAAGAGAGAAGAGCATAACGCTTTTTTCTTACGTGACGATTTCTACTATTTAACTTCTATTACTAGCGCGGTTAAGGAACTCTGTTCCAAAAATAAGAACGAACCAGGAAAACACCAACAGCGGGCTTACACTAGAAAACTAAACTACGAAACTAATGTGAATTGCAACCAATGTCCTGGGTTTGGAATGCGTATTAAGGTAATTCCTTAACTGTAAATTTACCTATCATTGCGCAAGAAAATGTTATGATGCTAGAAAGTAAAAACGGCTCGAACATTAAAACTGCCTTTTTCAGGAGATTAATTAGAACAGAAATTAAAAAGATCAAGGCAATCAAGGCATTATGAATCTTTGTAAATTGATATCCCACAAAAGCTATGGTTTTCTATTTATTTAATGCACACTAGTACATCTGACTAAAGTAAGGCTTGCAGATAATTTGTTATAGAAACAATTTCTCTCTCTATAATGTTTTACTTTCTTTTATTTCCCGTCCAATTAATATTGTGTATCTCTTAGTTCATGTTATGGATAAAGACTTAATTGTAGAATGCCTGCCGAAGTTTATTAAAACTGAAAAAATTAGCGTATAGATTTTAGTGACATCTTCTTGTGGATGTTTGTAATCTACTAATAGGTTTTATGTGTAGTTTATAAGTTTTCTTTTGTGTTGTCTGTTTGTAGATAGTCCGGTCTGGATACTGAAAATAAAAAAAAAGTTATATAATTGTTTGGTATAAAATCCGTTCTAAGCATCTGCCATTGATGAAATTGTATGCGTACGAAAAAAGATGAATAACATATTTAAAAAAAACATTCAAAGTATTAAACCATAAACTTAACTCTTGTAGTGGGATTAGTATAATTCCACATTAGATCCCAAATCTTCTTTATAAAAATTATACAGTAGAAAAACAATTATTTGGATACAGATTTAAAAATGAAGGTAATACTTTAATCTTGGCGCCTCCATTTCAACTTTAAAAGTCTTTCCAATTACAATAATCCTCTACATTTGTATAATTTATTAATTAAGTGTCTCACTTATCCGTTCCATGGCTGCCAAATCTATAGATTAGATTTTAGAAATAATAAGTATTCGTCTATCTACTAACGTATACTTAAATATTTTATTTATCAAGTTTACAAGATTAGAAATTTAAAAAGTTTTATCCGATTTGACAAGCTTAATAATAATGATAACACATGAAAAAATCTTATTGGAATATTCAAATATCTTTTGCGTAGAGACAAAATTATTGAAATAGTTTTAAACGCCTTAATTTAATGTTTCGTGATTGTATGTTTATTTTTAAAAACATATTACTAAATTGTATTATTAAAACGGGGCTAGAGTAAATTTTTTGTTGTAAAGTACTATAGTTTCAAGGATAATATGTACTACCTAATCTTACTCTATCTACTTCTATAGGTACATATATTAGAATCTAAGTGTAACGTGCCTGTACTTTTTTGATTTTGAAAAAAAAAATGTTGGAGAACTTTAGAAATAAGTAATAAAAAAACATTTCAAACCATTTTTACAAATGTACATTTGTCTGTCGATTTTTTTGTCGATATGATAAGAATGTTGAAAGATATTATTGGTTTCAGCATAATGGTTCAGCTCGTCCGGGGTAGCACCACCCGCTCACAGAAAACCGACGTGAAGTAACAGTGCTTGCATTGTTGCGTTTCATTCTGTCAGTGAGAGCGCCGGAGACCCATTTCCTCTCCCTTCCCCTCTCATCTACCCCTCTCCCTTTCTCTCCATTCCCCCAAATACCCAGGCTGGCAACGCACTTGCGACTCCTCTGGGGTTGCTAGTGTCTATGGACGGTGGTGATCATTTAACAACAGGTGACCCGCCTGTTCGTTTCCTCCTATATGATATAAAAAAAAATGTAAATCTGACGTATCTGTTCTTTTTACATTTCTATTCATATTCTATACAAAATTCTAGGAAAGTGTCTACTAATAAGTAATAAAGTATATTTCATCCGTTATTAGATTATAATTTTCATAAAATTGTATAAATTCTAATTTACCAAGTATGTTTTGAATGAATTAACATATTATTTACGTGTAGTCTTTAGTTCAAAGCACTGAAGAGCCATGCCACAAGGTATTTTCTTTTAGCAAATATAAATTCTTCTTAACATATAAACATAACATTACAGAAATTCGAAATTAATGGAAAAAGATAACTATGTTTATAATTTATGTTTTATCCAGACGTAAAGACCTTATTTTATAACTTTAAACACTTTCAACTTAACTAATACTTAATCAAACTGTGTCATAAGAACTAAATCATTCATAACTCAAACATGTACAATAACATGAGTACAAATGTTTACATTTACTGCCTATAACATCCATTATCCCATGACTTAAATCTAAAAACGACATGAAAGCTGAACATTTAAAGAATAGAACGCAGACACGCTTTGTTGTTGTATTCATAATAAAAAGATTATTTCTATTTAAAGCTATTACCAACATTCCTATCTACTGGTTTACTTAAGAAATAGGAGTCGATAGTAAGATAGGCGTTTCAATTATTTGACGTATATGCGAATTAGCTGTTATCAGATGTAATAAAATGCAAGCATATCCGGGCGGGCAGCGGGCAACGGGATGGCCGATGGTCGGAGATACGGCGCGTCGAATGAACCCGTCCCGGGTGGCCGCTACCCGTCTTACGATAAACTTTATCTTTACAATCGATCCCTTCGATAAAAATAAAAACACCGATGCCTTTGGACGTCGAATACTTGACGCGCTGCAAAGCAATAACATTTCGAATTTTATCTGAATAGCATCTGCATTTGCATCTCTATAGGAATCAATATATTTTGTTACCCATATTATTGGCATTCCAGCGCCACTTACGTATTCACATATGATACTCGTTATAAACTGTACACGGGTTTGATAGTCTTTGTTGAAATTGATAATTTTATACTTTCTAATAAGAAAGTGTGTAATGCGTCTAACAATGTGTAAACAAACAAAAATGAATTAAATGAACATATTCAGATCCTATTCATTCATCATATATTTAATTTTATACTTAGTTTTAAACTTAGTTCACGTTATGTTATTTCAGTAGCTGATGCCTATTAGCGACATCCTTAGGAATGTAACACTCAGACACTGAAATTACAACTGTCAAGATTAATAACAGTACCTGGGGGACCGAGCTTAGCTCGGTTCTTTAAAAACATTTTTCAATTAAAATAAATTGTTAGGTTTGCCTAATAAAAATAACATACTTTTTTACAAAAAAAAAAATACATCTCTTCTGCTGTCATTCGGATTCCAACTGGGGTTACACGGATTTTCAAAGCAGCCTATTTCCATCGGAGCTATTTTCGTTTCGCCAGCGCAGGCGAAATTTACCTTTATATTCTAGCTAAATTATATCATTGCCTGAAAACTCAGTTAAAAAGTTTTCTATGAATAAAATCTAGCTAGATCGATTTATCGTTCCTGAAACTGACTACATACTAAGTTTCACGGAAATAGATGACGCCGTTTCCGAAATCCTGAATATATACAAATATAAAAATATACAAGAAATGCTCGTTTAAAGGAATACCTTTAAACGTCTATCATCTATCTGTCTAATAGATAGATTATGCTCAATATAAAAAAGTCAATCATGCACGAGGATTGAACACAAGATTTCTCAGCTCATTGTAAGGCATACTAATACTTCGCTGCGTACATATATAAATAGACTAAATTTATTTGATTAAGATCACAATATATTGCAGTGTCAATGTTAACCCCTCGGCTGATTTTTTAAGACACTAATCTCACAATTATGGGTCATATTTTTAAAACTGCAGCCAATTGCTTAAGATTATAATTTTACATTTAATAATTTGTCGATGTTCAAGTTTTTTAAAAATTGTGTGACAAATATGGTATTTTTTTAAACTTATGCTGTCAATAGTTTCTTGATCAGTACATCATAACTTCGAATAGAGCTTAAACTCTTACGGTATTATTACAAAAAGTTAAATACGTATTGAATACTTGCTTTAACTTTTTTATAATAACACCGTTATAGTATTGGATAATTCAGGGGTTTCTTTTTGAAAATAATATTAAACTTTAGTAACAAAATTTGATTATATATGACATTAATATATTATCTCAGGCTAATTGGAATAATAAATGTGGCAATATATATAAACACAGTTTAATACCTTCGCCTATGTCGTTCCTCCTCGTCATTGTACAATTTAATCACTCGGGAACACTCGATGTCATTCGCTCGAAGTATTTCAATGTCGTGATACAGTCGTAAAAGCTTAGATATAATGGCTTATTGTGTGAATGGACGGTAATGCTCAACGTTGCGAGTGACACGTGTGACCGTGCGGTGCTGTATACAGCACGGGTCAACGGTTGCTTATTGCACGAGCGACGCAAATGTCAAGGTGCTATCGACAGAAATCATTTAAGCAATATTAAGTCACTTATAAATGTAATACAATATCACATGAACAGTTAAGATAACACGGTTTTTTTTTTAATTTGAGCTTTGAAGCTCTATCTGAAGTTATATCTGTGTTATTAGTCTGACTAACATGGTATTATTTACACTCCATTTACCCTATAAACTATGAAATGCGTAGATCTTTATTTGTTACTAAATTCCTGTATGTCTATATATAAGTATTCATATCTTTAACTTTAAAACTCCTAGAACTACCCAACAGACTAAAACCCCGTCTTTCTTAAACTGAACGTAACAAAGAGCATTCATTGTCCGGTGAAACTATCAAAACTTCGCTAGGTCAATAGCATAGTCAGTTCGAAATAGAAAAAAAGTTTAATATCCAAATTTAATATATAACATCTGTAGTTAAATGTCAATAAGAAATTTAATAACAATAAAATTTATCCTAGAGCCATCTACTAGTGAAACATATAAATTGAGCATATGAATCTTTTTTTTTTCGAACTGTCTACGCTATTGACCTAGCAAGGTCTTAACAGCTTCACCGAACTACGGTCCCAAATATACCAACATTCAGTTGGTACTACTGCATAGTTATATAGCAATAGTCCTTTTTTCTGAGTATTCGTGTAATATGACCTGTAACGTGTATGCAAAACTTCATAACGAATGGTTGAGTACTTATAGCATGGCTTCATAAAAAAATCATATTCAGATTTATAGTATTAGTAAGGAATACAATGCATAGATATAAATATAGTAATTTAATTAGACTATATCATTAAAACAATTATTAATAAGAAAAAGGCTACAAACCTAAAGTTTTACTATATTTTTATGTTCTGATATATTTAACTACGGAAATACATTCTCTTTTGTGTTTTTATAAATAACATTATTTTTATGATTTTGATTAAATATTCATTATTTGTTTTATTCCATCAAGTTTTCCTGGGAATTCGAGAATAAAACGTAATATAAAGTAACTGCAGCCTGAAGGAGTATATTTTCTCATGTTAATCCCAACATAATAAGTCAGTGTAGTTATTCACTGTTATATCTAAAAATATCCAAACTTGTGACCTCAAACTTTAAAGAATACAAATTAATTTAATCGTAATAATTCATTATAATTGACATTTTAACGTACTTAATTTATTAAAGGAGAAAGTTTTCTTACAATGTTTTTCTAAATCACCAAATTGTTGACAAATTCCTAGATATTAATCGAAATTTAAATACATAGTCATCGGATCGATGTCACAACGTCTCATGATCATTATGCCCCTAGTCAGAATAACCACAGAGCGGCCACGACCAAATAAAAACACACTCGGTGATTGGTTTCTTCGATGGCGTATAGCGATTAATCCCGAAAAGAGTGCCGCGATACTCTTCAATCCTAGGAGTCGCGATAATAATTTAAAGCCCATAAGGCTATACTAAACCGAGATACCCTGGATCGCCGAGGTCAATTATCTCGGCGTCACATTAGACAGACACTTAAAATTTGATCCACATGTCAAGAGAGTGCGAAACAAAGCCGGTATGGTTTTGGGTCGCCTCCATTATTTACTTTGTCAGAAGAGCAAAATGTCTCTCAGACATAAGCTCACATTATATAAGACCTGTATCCGCCCAATAATGACGTATAATTGTCCGGTATTTGCTCACGCGAATAATTTCGAAGATTTGCAGATTCTGCAGAACCGGGTTCTGCGTAAAATCACCGGTGCCCCATAGTACGTCCGGAATGCGGATCTCCACAGGGACCTGGAGATGCCGTCCATCTGGATGTATATAAAATCACTTACGAGTAGTTATTTCGAGCAAGCCGCGAATCATCCCAGTCCGTTAGTGGTATCCGCCGCAAACTACGAACCCGTACCCAACGCTGGGCGATATGAAAGACGTCTGCGACACATTTTTACCGACCCTCCTGATTTAATCACGTCAGCGAACGATCAGTACCAGCCTGTCCCTCGTAACAGAGCGTGCTCACGCCCACGCCCACGTAACCACATATCGCGCCGCCGTGGTCTGGGGGTCAATTTCGCTCCCGCACACCCAACTAGGCCTCCCACGGCAGCGGCTCAAGCCTAGGTTTGATCCCTCAGTAGGGAGCCCTTGAGTGCGTTGCTTGCGCGATACGGTGACACACCAATATACATCACTGCTACAAAACTACACGATCACCCCCACACACGTGCTCGCCTACACGCTATACGTTCTGGTAGAAGGGTTTACTTTTTTTCCTTTATCGAACTGAAAAAATTCTCAATTTTTCGATAAAAAATATATGGAGGAGTTGTTGAGGCGGATATGCTTGGTACACATGTACGTTTCAACAACTCAAACATATATGAATAGTTAGCTAGGTTAGCTAAGATAGGTCGCGTTTTTGCATGCAACGGGCAACAGCCAAGCCGTGGTGTGCCGTGCACCCTGGAGCTGGTTGCCAATATAAAATCGGCTGAGTGCCTTAAGCGCTCGCCTTAGTAGTCCGGTGAAGCTGTAAAGGCCAAAAAAATAAATCTAATAGCGTAGTCAGTTCGAGAAAAAAAAAACCAAATAGAAAATAATTATGATGTTTGTTTAATTCAATAAATAGAACAACATTGTTAAATAGATAGATTACTTACACGGTATTTAGAATTATAAATTTTGAACATCCTATGCTACGGTAAGGAAAAATTCCGCTAAACGTAAGGTAGATAACTAATGCCAGAACCATAATTTATGGACCATCAAAATAACGATTGTCCTATGTAGGACTCCAACCCATCATATTCAGTGTAGCTAGGCAAGCAAGGCAACCGCTTAATCACTACGCTACCAGGACATATAATAATTTGTAAACAGATAACAATCCAAAAATGTAGATAAATTAACTGTTCACTGCAAATTTTCTTATATTAATTGTTATATTTCACTAAGATTTTAAATAAAATCGTTATTTTATATCTCATTAAGCTAATAAGATATATTTATAAACTTTAGACATGATATAGAAAAAGTTATTAAAATTAAATAATTCAGTCTCGTGTTAATTAATCATTTAA
This sequence comes from Antheraea mylitta, assembly GCA_014332785.1. Classification (NCBI taxonomy): domain Eukaryota; kingdom Metazoa; phylum Arthropoda; class Insecta; order Lepidoptera; family Saturniidae; genus Antheraea; species Antheraea mylitta. The sequence continues at coordinate 3,593,707 of JACEII010000011.1, forward strand.
TATTAAACTAAAATATCTGTACGGGTACTCATATTTGGAGAGTTTGTTTAAGTCTTTCATATATAAAAGCAACCGATATCTATGTTCCCATATAAAACGATAGAGATCTGCTATTGTCGACATTCACGCAAAAACTAATGGCTAGATTTTGAGATTTTTTCATAATTTTACTTCATAAACACTTACATAAATAAACATTATGACGTCAGAATGTAATAAAAATAAATTAAAGTTCTAAGAAACTATAATCTTTATAAGTACTACGCATTCAGCAACGTGTGTTTTCTTGTCGTGGAGAAGTGGACAAACGGTGTGGTACGCATGTGCAGGAGAACGGAGATAAACATAAAACGTTGTTTTCAAAGAAATTTTGTAGGCAAAGTATATATTTGCTTTCTATTTTTTGTTTGAATATCTATACTAATATTATAAAGAGGTAAAGTTTGTGAGTTTGTGACGTTGTAGGGGGTAATCTCAGGAACTACTACTGGTCCGATTTAAAAAATTCTTTCAACGTTATATATATCTTTGTCGAGGATGGTTACAAGCTACATGTTATCATGCTAAGGCCAATAGGAGCTGAGTACCAATAAAGAATGTATAAAAATCGGGGTTTTATTCCTCTTGAGAGCTTCCGCTGCGTGATAGAATTAGCCTAAAGTATCTATTCCACGAGAACAAAGTCACGGGCAGAGGCTAGTAAAATATGTAGAAGAAGATAATAACAACGCAGATGAAAGTCACGGGTACTGCGTGTAATTAATTTAAATACAAAATTTAATGCGTACCTTCCCTACCATCAAGGTATATTAAATATTAGAATAAAGCGTTAAAATTATAAGAAATAATGAAATATAATTACAACTTACCCAATGACGTTTGCAATCGAGTTACCCAATGGTGTCAACAAAAATGAATGCAGCCATCTCAACAGTAAACATGATTTACCGTTTCACTTCCATAAACGACATGACCATCCAGACGATCGTTATGGCCAGTCGCAGCTTCTGTTCAACAATTAGGCAGAGTGGGTACAAAGCATGGAACGGGTGGGTCCTTATCGTCGCTCAGTAGTCGACAATCGCAGCACAATCTCACGAAAACGCCATTCCGGGTTGCACCTGTCATAAACGCTCGTTCAACGACCCGACGCGAGTTTCAATTAACAACAAAATAGAACATTTTAACAAACGTTAGATAAGTAAACAAACGTGATCCCCAGGCTATTTGGTTATGGCAGGCTCTCATCAATAATGCTTCGGAGGCGATAATATCGCGTACGCGTGTCCCTCGTAGAGGAACCTCCAACACCGTTATTAACCTCGTGATAGTCATCGCGCCCGAGAGATCATTTAGTGATACGCTTTATATTAAATTACTCGGTCGTGCCTTGATAAAATATCCACAGTATTCTATTACCCGAAATAAGATAAACGCGGCCGAGAACACTAACAGCTTGGATATTTTTTATTGTTTTATTCAACTTAGATTTCATATTTATTTATTTATCAGAAATGGACAACAAGGACATAATAGATAAGCTGTAACATACATTCGAATGTTAACAGTTAATAAGAAAAATGAAAAGAAACAAGGAAATAAAATAAACCTAACATAATATTGTTTAATAACTTAAAACATAAAGTTAACTTAAATTATTACAAATTTACTAATTTTAAATGCAAAAGTAAACTGCTAAATAAATCTACGGTGTCATCTATTTAAACCAGGTTTAGGGGTGTAAGGGGTGTCGAGTAACATCTTAAGACTTGAGACACCCAAGCCAACCTCATCTGCACGTGGTGCACCCTGCTGACTAACGAACGAGGCAATGGCGAAAGCGGGGTGGTAGGGTTTTACAGCCCGACTGGGTCGCAACCACCATGCATATAGCGAAAAAGCCCGTCATAGTGACTCGCTTCTGCGCGTCGCGTTTCGGGATCAGCTTGTGCATATCCAGTACCGGGTGACTTTCGTCATTATGGCCGGCATGACAGCGACGACCGGCGATGGATAATCTGTCTCTCGATGGTTGCCGATGTTTCTGGATTGTACTATGCTTAACATCAGGCATAGTGCAGTCACTATGTCGTGCTTCGATTAAAGAAAAAAACCAGGTCGTTAAATTGTGATAGTCTGGAAACGATAGAATAATGTTCTAAATTGGTTCTGTAGCTATTACGACGAAATAAAGAGACTGAATATCTGAGTAATCTGGAAAGAAACTATTATATGGATGTAAGATATTTAGAAGATGATTTTAAGCATAGGTAGGTTTGAATCATGAACTCAGTTTTTGGATGAAGGAGTACTATGAGATATCTAATAAACCACAAGGTAATATTTTTACATTAAATTTTGCCCGCGACTTCGTTCAGATTAGTGTAGATTTCACTTCGGGAATAGAACATTTTTTCTGAATGTTGAATACCCTATGCTCTTTTGTCTTCTGATAACGCGTATGCAAAATTCCATGGTAATCGGATAGCTACGCTTAAAAATTTTCGACTTGAAAATCTGTTATTGAGCAAATAAGGGTTTTATTTCGACAACTACACTTAAGAGCTTGTATCTTTTTTATATCATAGGAGCCAACAAACGGACGGGTCACCTGATGTGAAGTGATCACCTTCGTCCATAGACACTAGCCACACCAGGGGAATCGCAATTGCCACCCTGTGTTTGGAAGGAAATAGTAACGGAGTGGAGAGAGGAGCGGAGGTGGGCCTCCGGTGCTCTTACTGACTGAACGAAATGCAACAATGCAAGCACTACTAGGGGAGAGTGGGGGAATTGGGAACACTTAACTTCAAACGCTAAAAAATAATAGACAAAAGTTATAAACTAAATCAAATTTTATCGCTACATAAACTTTACTTATCTATGTAATTAGTAGTCATAAAACGTTATTTAAAATTTACGTTTTAATAAAAATATAAACTAAAACAAAAAACATTGCCGTTCCTGTTTACCCGATACCCTATGGGGTAATTGAGATCATCCCGTAGAGGAAAAGGGGAATGGTATGAGGTAATTAAGAAAGACGTTTGATCGATCTTTCGTACGTTATTACAAGGCAGCTGAAATAATTTGTAAAGTTTAAATATTTTTACACAATCAACCAGTAGTACTATGGGTAATTAGGAGGGTAAGGGGTAATTAGAAACGTCTTAAATTACCCAGCTAATGCCGTTCCGAGTTACCCGAATCAGTCAATATACATAAAAATTGCCGCCACTCTCAAAAGCATTTTTTATTAACTTCAATCTATGTCGCATTTGAGATCAGATATTGCGTGTATAATATGAGCAGAAACACAATACCTCTGAACTCAAAAATACAAAAATATGATACTTACATGTGTTATAACTGATGACAAAAATTATATCAAAAATACAAAAATAATTGTTCAACTTACAGTGACAACACTAGTGCGTCATTTCAATCCCACTTTCGCATACGGAATGAATGGCTTTACATTTAGCCGTAAAATAGGTTCGCGAAAGTGTAGTACGGGGAAATGTACTATTTATCTAACTGATCCCAATTACCCGTCGCTCTCAATTACCCCACTCTCCCCTCCTTCACTCGGTGTTTCTGTCAGAGGGTGATATTACCTCGAGCGAGCCAACCTAATAATGCTGAAACCAGTATTTTTTTTTTTTATTAACGTGGGGAAATCCCTAACGGATACGCTACCCTCCCGGGGGAGAGGGGAGAGGGTAGGTGATGTCCGATTCGCACGGACTAAAACCCCACGGTGTACCGTCCGTCGCATGGTAGGGACAGCCAGGGATCGAACATGCTCACTGACCTGAAAACTGCCCCTGCGGCAGCCTGGCGAATGAACGCCAGGCGTCGCCCTACTATAGAGAGGCTACTGGGTACACGACCAGCAGCCTCCCCTCGTCAGCCTCACCAGTGCAACGAGGAGATGGGGGGCCCCGCCCCATCCCCTCAGGTTTGGCGACGGAACCAGTAATAGTTTCAGCGTGGCTCTACCATCTACTTCTCTAGGTTTACGGTGCTACCATTTTAAGTTACGTCATTACTTAATATCATATGATATTGGTATAAGTTTACTAAACCATACTATACTAGTATTAATACTATTAAGACATGAACTACGACAATGTTTAAGAGCCCTTATATTTGATTTCTTTGGACACATTAATGGATACATTAAATGTGCGCAATGCGTCAAGTCGCGTGCCGATACAGAATCAAGCGTCGCATGTCGTCGAGCCGCGAGTCACAGCGACACTTCAACAGAATGTACCAGTTAATCGTCATTTCACATTTACTTTTTACAATCGCGACATGTCCACTCGTCGACTGCCGTAATTTACTGTCACATTAGTTTACTTTACTACAGTCGTGTACTCGTCACTTTACGCGAGGTGACGTTCATCACTAAATGTCACAATAATTTTATTTTCCGACATTTATCACTATATCCCAACAAATCCACACCTCTTATCCGAAATCAGATACGTCTCAACTTGCCTAATATATTGAATGGGCTTTATCAAGGTAAAAGATTTGTAGATATATGCTTTCTGCAAAACTGTACTTTTTAATAAATATTACCGGTGTTATTACAAAAAAGTTAAATACGTATTGAATACTTGCTTTACAAAGGTTTGGGTACTTACGTATTAAATACGTTATTCAACGCTCAACGTTCAAGTTTTTTAAATTTTGCAATGTATACGGTATTTTTTTAAACTTATGCTGACCATATTCTGTTTATCAGTACACCATAAGTTCGTATAGAGCTTAAACACTGACCGTGTTATTACAAAAAAGTTAAATACGTATTGAATACTTGCTTTAAAAAGGTTACGTTTTGAATGCACCACGCTTGCTGAATGTTCGCCATTATGTTCTTTTGTCTCGCTTTGCTTAGGTTAAGTTAGACTTGCGAAAATAGAATAACGCGAACTTGCCTCGGACAAGTGCGGAACATTTAGTACGAAACCTTTTTAAAGCATTTAATACGTATTTAACTATTTTGTAATAACACCATAGATGTTTATTTTCTACATATAATCTTGATTCCAGAAATGAAAATACAATTACCAGATGCATGTAAGCGCATAACTTTAGACAGCTGCACCTATTGAGCTAATTCTTTTTTAATGTCTTTTGTAATTATCAGGACAAGGTTTGAAAGAAAGTCAATGATTGAAAAACCGTACGTCAATAAGAAAAATATGAGTTATACAATCTCCATGTAAAAAAGTGAGATATAAGTAGAGAGATCATTAAAAAACATTGACAGATTCGACAGATTAATTTTTAGCTGTTCAGTTACTATTTTATTTAAGGTCAAGATCCGTAGTGTCAAAAACTCATGGTCTTATTTTATTAATATACAAACTTCTTAAACCGAGACAGGTAACTAATACATATATGTTCATTAATATATAAAATTATATATTATATATATAATATATATATATCATATATATAATATATAATTAATAATATAATAAAAATAATAATATACTAAATAATATATATAATATTATATAATCAATTATTTATAAACATAAAGTTAAAAAAAAAAATTATATATCTTGAATTCTGTTTTCAACATCAAATATTAAGTGAATAGATTAATCACCTGTCTTGCTAAGTTTCGCATGTCAATAATATTTGTTCTCCTATGTTTATTTATCAAACTAATGACCATTTTATCTCGTAATATGAGCATTACACTTGCAGAGAACGGATCAAGGAGCTTGCTGATTAAACGCTATGTAGTAATCCAATATTATCATTACATTTAAAGTACATTAAGCATAGGTTGTTAAACTTTCTCATACGATCTCTTAGACATTGATATCATTATAGGTTATAATTTATTTAACCTGTCCTAGACAGCAATTAAGTATTTCGATTTATTATATTCTTATACGTCAACCGAGATACATTGTACCAAATACACACGGTTACGTAGACACATGTGAAAAATGAACATCCATACAAAGTCAATTTGTAGAGCGGCATCTTCAATGTAAATGGGCCATTAAATCAAATACTGTTACCCTGACATTTATTACTTTTGCGTATTAAAATTCATGTAATCACTATCGAGACATGAAAATTAAACGGCATTAAAATTACTTCCATTAAGGTCTCATTAATTTCCTAATATACGCTCTAGGGCATATATTATTTGATAGGTATTTGATTTACAATGAGTTAGAGAGGTAACGTAGGGTCAGGGGGAGGTGTAGAAAGTCAGATGCCGCCACAAGAGATGCACCCGATATAATTTACTTCTCACTACAATACTTCTAATTAAGATCATTCGTGAGACCAATGAAGCTAAAGAGAGTGTGCTCACTACACAAACTGGATGTTATAAATAACAGAAATTGTAACTCATACTCGACATGCTCAGATAAAAAAGGTATTATGTCGACAATGACTTTTAAACTTTGATTTCATTAAATTAAGACACAAAATCCTTTAATGTCAGAATCAGCTAACTATGTCGACAATCGGGACCGGATGAGTTAAGGCTATTGTTACATAAGTCAAATAAAATAAAAGAAGCTACACAAAGTTGTTCCCTCAGGGTAAGAGACTAAGTATTAATAAATAACACGCACAACATAACAGATAATATATTTTACATCGATATATTCAAAATAACTAAATAGTGTAGGTAGAACCACGCTGATAAATGCTCAGCATGTATATATCAACTAGTACCACCCTCTCACAGAAAACCGACGTGAAGTGACAGTGCTTGCATTGCTGCGTTTCGTTCGGTCAGTGAGAACGCCCAAGGCCTATCTCCCTTCCTCTCCCTACCCTCTTTCTGCTTCTGAAGGAGGGGCCTTTACCATCAACACACGTTGGCAACGCACTTGCGACTCCTCTGGTGTTGCTGGTGTCTATGGACGGTGGTGATCACTTAACACCTGTTCTTTTGTCTCCTATGATATAAAAAAGTGTATAGTCAAAAATATAAAACTATTGGGATAAAAACGTATGAAGAAATTATTATATTACATATTAGTCCTTACCACTTATGTAAGGAATTCATAATATAAGTGAACCGTTTTATTTCTCTCTTCAATATACAAGGCTGGTCACAATAATGTAATGTAAATTATATGAGCATTACCTGACAGACGCAATTAGAAATTATGCAGTAACAAAACCTGTATTTATACATTATGTATTGAGACCAGTTCGTTAAATGTTAAATCTGCTTACAAATTGATGTTACTTCGTTCTATGCGTCATAAAAACTGACTAAGAATAAGAAAATTAAAATAGCCTATACTCTATTTTAAAAAGTATAGACGCTAAATAATTTTTATTTAATCTATACTAATATTCCAAAGAGGTAAAATTTGTTGTAGTCCGGTGAAGCTGTTAAGACGTTTCTAGGTCAATGGCATAGTCAGTTCGAGAAAAAAAAGTAAAGTTTGTGAGTTTGTGACGTTGTAGGGCTTAATCTTCTAGACTTAATCTCAGAAGCTACTGGTCCGGTTTGAACATTTCTTTCAGTATTATATAGCTCATTTATCGAAGAAGGTTAGGTTATATATTATCACGCTAAAACCGATAGGAGCGGAGCACTAATGAAGAATGTTTCAAAATCGGTTTTTTTTTCTCTTGAAAGCTTTTAATAAGTGTTAGCTTTACCCCAAAAGTAACTATTCCACGCGGACAAAGTCATTTAGTTCGGTGAAGCTGTTAAGACCTTGCTAAGTCTTACACATAACACCTCCACACACGTGCACGAACACATGCTTACACATAAAAGTGGAAGGGTTTTTATTATTTTCTTCCTTATTGAACTGAAATGTTTCCAAAAAATTCTAACACAAAATGCACCCTTGAGCTAGTTAAAATAAAATCAGCTGAGTGCCTGAAGCGCTCACCTTAGTAGTCCGGTGAAGTTGTTAAGACCTTGCTAGGTAAATAACGTAGTCAGTTCGTAGAAAAAAAAACCTTGCTAGGTTAATAGCGTAGTCAGTTCGAGAAAAAAAAAGCGGACGAAGACGCTGGCGGGCAAAGGCTAGTAATACAATCCAATCTGCCCGTAGACAGAAAATTCTACTCAATAGAATTTAAAATTAAGTAAGAAATAAGGAAAGTTACTGGACGAAAACTTTCAAATATATCACAATAATCAATTTAATTTAAATTATTGTATCTTTTGATTTCTGAATACCATGTAATAAAAAATACTAGATTCACTACGATATTATTACAGTTATTGTTATGACAGACAAGGAAAATAGTTACATACCTTCTCAAACTGTCAACAGAATCAATACAGTACAACAAAATAACTCCTTTCAATACAACGTAGTTAGGTCCAAATGAGGTTTGAGTAATGGGAACAGTACACGAAACCCTTGCGTGGTATGGCGCATTATAGTGTCCAAGACTACCTAACAGTTTCAATGATTTGACTGCAATCATGACTATAGACTGTTTAGAATATCAGGTACTACTTTAGAATAATTACAATAAGGATTCGCATACAATTTTATTACAGTTATGAGTAACTGTTTTGTGTTAAAAATCAAATATAACAATTATATAATTCCTTATCTTATTCAAACATTTGTGAGTTGCGTTGTTGAAATTAAATCCTGTCTCGAGAAAATTTACAAGCATAAAATTATAGATATAAGTTTTTTTTTAAATCGAAGCACGGCATAGTGACTGCACTATGCCTGATGTTAAGCATAGTACAATCCAAAAACATATGCAACCACCGAGAGACAGATTATCCATCGCCGGTCGCCGCTGTCATGCCGGCCATAATGACGAAAGTCACCCGGTACTGGATATGCACAGGCTGATCCCGAAACGCGACGCACAGAAGCGAGTCACTATGACGGGCTTTTTCGTTATATGCATGGTGGTTGCGACCCAGTCGGGCTGAAAAACCCTACCACCCCGCTTTCGCCATTGCCTCGTTCGTTATTCAGCAGGGTGCACCACGTGCAGATGAGGTTGGCTTGGGTGTCTCAAGTCTTAAAATGGTAGTAATAATTAAAAAAGTGTGTGTGTGTGTGCTTACGACTATACGATAGAAGTGAAAACTTCTGATTTCAATAATGCACTCTTCAGATAGTACACGTGGTAGATGACTACCGGAGCCGAGTATACACGATACAGTGTATCACCGATCCGAGCGTGATGGTTCACTTTTGTCCACTGTTCAGTGCGCCTGTAGCCGTTTTTACTTGAATAATGTATGTATGTATTAAACAGAATTTTTGTGTCCGTTATACTAACTAACTAATACATAAATATCTTAAAGAAATCACATTTATTTAAACCTTTATACTGTGATGCACTTACCTAAATTTGAACATCTAACATTTTTACTCAGCATTACTATAAATCTTTTTAATATTAATATTTTCAAATCATCAATCCAGCGATCGACTTGCTACCGGGCTTTACATTTTTATGTTAATTTTTAGAGATATGTGGAATGAATAATGAGGCAACTGATTATGATTAACTCCATTTATCGGTTCAACCGATATTGCTTAAGCTTAGACTAATTATAGAAATTGATAATAAAGTGGTAATCGTAATATTTTAAGAATAAATTCTGTGGCCATCCTTTATGGCACCGACAAAGGCCCGATGTAATGACCGCCATGTCAATTTATAATGCGATTAACAGAAAGAATGGCGATCCGGCTGATTGCGCGGATCCTTATGAGCTTTACAAAAATTCAATCGGAATAACGATGGTCGCTTCCTTAATTGTCAAAGGAATATGGCCGCCTTTATTTATTATCTTACATTTGTTTTTCTAGATCCGACTCGTGTCAGTAGAACGGAATATCTCAATTATTATTTAGCCTAAAGATAGGCTGTAATGAGGCCTTTAATCTGGGAGCGCGTAAGCCGAGTGGGTCCGGGGAAGGTGATTAATAAGATGAAGTGAGTACATCAATCGATGCTGCCGGTCGAGAAGCCGGACCACCACGGTTACCATTCGAGTCTAGTGGACCGGATCGACGTATGTATTAATAATAACATTAATTGCTTCGAGCCTTTTCATAAGATTTCACGTGAGAAGAGATTAACGCTTGCTTGTGTGGTTAATCTGTGCCAACGATACCTTGTGGAAATCATTGAAATTGATCGACTTCTGATAACTTACCGTGAGAAAAATCAATATTATATTTATTTTATTTTTCTTTTCTTAATACCACTTGCTTCATATTTATTTTACGACAAAACAACTTTAACCTATGGAATAGGTATTATTTTATAAGAGTATAATATTATATCGCTTCATATGAAAAGAGTTTAATTTATTATAGTTATTAAAGTCGAAGATGGTAGTATAAGCCTTATCATAAGTAAGAATATCGTGGACTATACAAATAAAACCTTTTAAATTACTCTCGCTATAAAATATGAAAAAGCGAGCCTATGAAATGTATCCAAAGTCAAACGTTCACAAAATTAGGATGTAACAACAACGAACTGAATTTCCCTTTATGGCATACGGACTAAATAAACATACAATAAGTGATGCCAGTCTGGGAGTCAAAAAAGATATTATCGGAACGATTTACAGTCGATCGAATACGGTTACGAGCGTTAGCTTTTCTCACTTCACTAATTTAGACGTTACCAAAGTAGCTCAGCGTTAAATGGAGGATGAGCGGTTACACAGTAAATACGGACAGTTTATATGGGCGGTAAACAGCGCGACGTGAAATGTACACAAGGTGATTTTTTTTTATTTGTATAGTTGTAAGTTCTGGTTCAAATACCCGTGAGAAGAGACATGCCTCCCAGCGCGGTGCGATCGGTCTAGCAGTGCGACAGCGGGACATATCTCTGAGGCTCGGAGGTATAATCTATTACATCACACTCACAATGACGGACGACACTGGGCGATACCAATCAGCACGTTATAACAACTTAACTAATTAAAGCGCAGTATAACAATGTTGTGACTGGTATAATCTCCACACAACATATCGATGCAATCGGCTTATGATTGGCGCCTCAAAGTATCAGCTTTGTCAGACAACAATAAAGTCAGCTTTTACGACTGTCATAATCTTTATTTACGTCAAAGGTCATAGTGCGCGGAACCAATTGTTGTTCCGTATCTGCTTAATCTGGGACATTCTGACGTTTACCCAGTCGTTGACACCATTAATTCGAGATTACCTGAAAATCCGACGAGTGAGAAATTTCCACAGCCCGTAAGCAAATGTCATTTGAATATAAATTGTAGCAGGCAGGGCGCTGGCGTCGAGGGCCCGTGTACCTCTCATTGTGCATATAACAAGATCAGTATCGACTTAATGACAATATATTGGTAATAAAATTAGATAGTCCATGCCGTCATCTGGGCGAACATCATCGCCGCGCCGCGCCGCGCTCCGTACGTAGACGTTCCGACTCTCATATTTATCGCAAACTAACTAGAAACATTATCGAATGACGGGTACAATCTGCTCTGGATACACGGATACACCATATAAGTCGAAGTTCATCGAAACGAAACCTTATTCCTTTAAGTGACGATTTAAACTCACCCCGAAAAAACATGTATAGAAAGCGCGCTTAATTTTATGACAGTGGGTCATAAGAAAGTTAAGTTATGGTATAAATATTATGACACTTTTATCTGTTAGTGAGGTTCAAAAGTAAATACGGACGCTATAAGGAGGTATTGGAAGATGCGATTTGCACATGTTACAGTCGTAATATTGCAGCTGCGGCCGGGGTAATTTATTACCATTCGATTACAGATTATCGGATCGAATTATAGTGAAACCACGTAATAATTTAATGCATTGGATTAATTTAACAACGCCAGATACAGTTGTGTTCCATGTGTTCATTAAATTACCAATAGGCCATAGTACTGTAAAGGAAAGCAATAGCAGATATTTATCATTTCTTTATGTGTATAACTTGATTAACAGAAGGAAATATTCTGTTTCTAGATTAATGTCTGCTATATATTATGCCACTGTAGTTATATATTTCAATATGCATTAGCGGTTTCACCATATTCTATCAGAATTACACATAAATATGAATTAAAAAAACATACAAATTTTAACTTCATATTGACATATCTATTTCAAACATAATTGGATTCGTGTCACATGACATTTTAAGAATTAAATCTAACATTTAATATTTCGTATGTTAATGCTGACAGCATTGAAAATAAAAAATACCATATAAGGAAAACACAAAATTATGTTGAGTTAAACTTTCTTTATTTATAAAGAATATAAATCATTTTTGATTTAGTCTGATAATTGGACACGAAAAATGCATTATCTTTTCCGAAAGCCAAAAATATTACGTTGTGTAGAAGATTGTCAACCGGATAAATAAATAACGACAACCCTACATTATTTAGAACTGTAAGTATTTTATTAAATAAAAAAAGAATAATGATTAGTGTTCTAAATAATAACTGTAATGATGTAGAAAGCTACGACTATTGTCATTTTGTTTAAATGTTTTGTTGGTGATTTTTATTACTATAACTCAAAAAATACTGAGGTCAAGATGATACAACCGATTTAAAACTAAAAATATATCGGAGTTATTGAAATTGTTTACTAGTAAATACATGTAATTAGCTCTAATTTATTTTCTGAATGTGTATTAAAAGCTGTTGACATTCCTTCAAATAAATAAATGTTTAAAATTTCCTATTTTAAATTAATTCTTAGGCACACAATAAATAACATTGTAATTAGATTATATCACGCAACCATAATTACGGAATAATTATGACATGTACTGTACTTAGTTAATATGTATGTGTACCTCATATATTTACAATTTATCTCAACCAAAAAAAAAATCGAACAGACAGGAGAACTCGCAACGTGAACCTTCTGTAGTTTCGTTTATTTTATTTCGTATATTTTTGGTTATTTCGTTTTACTTTTGAAAAATCTATATTATTCTTAAACTAGGAACTCTTTAATTTCTTTTGCAAGTATCCTAAATATAAAAAATATAATTTACCGTATATTAATTTTAAGCTGAATCTAAAGTTCTTTATCTTCGGTTTTCTAGGTTTTCATAATAGATCAGTGAATGAGAGCTTTGATATGAAGAGCCATAACTTGTTATTTCCTCTAAATAAATAATAACTAACTTTAATTTGACGATGGTAAGAAGACCTTCAAATTGCATATTTATTTAAACTAGTGGGACGCCCCCCAGTGGTCGATATTCGACCATAGTTATTTGATTTTTTAAAGTTTGAGTTTTCATCGTGGCTTCTTAATTATTCGCCATTTTCCATGATCTTTATAAACAATAACAAAAAACATAAAAAAAAAAACGTGTGGTACTCGGGGACTGCCGCGGTAAAGCTATTGCATAGCATTTTTTATCAACTTACGCAATATAACTATTTATTTATTTTATTTATGCATTATTTTTTCCTTTATTTTTTTCTCTTTGATATTAATTCAAGTTACACTTTTTGAGCGTGGTGACCGATAAGAAAACATTTTTTTTTCTTTTATTAAATAAATGTGAAGTTAATATAGTTCAAAATATTTTTATTATCTTACAATACATGTAGGTTATTCAGGAAAATACTTTGTACACAAATTATACGAGTACAGATATTCACTGTTGTACATAGATGATAAATACCTATACACCAGTATACTTTCTCACAAACAGCTGATTACGTATTCGTCCGATTTCGGAGCAGCTCGTCTCGATCCACACCCGATTAGGCCTCCCACGGCAACGGCCCAAGCCTAGGTTCGATCCCTCGGTAGGGAGCCCTTGAGTGCGTTGCTTGCGCGATACGGTGACACACAAATATACATCACCGCTACAACACTACACGATCACCCCCACACACGTGCACGCCTACACGCTTACACATGGAAGGGTCTACTTTTTTTTCCCTTATCGAACTGAAAAACTCTCAATTTTCCGATAATAAATATATGGAGGAGTTGATGAGGCGTGTATGCTTGGTACACATATACGTATCAACAACTCATACATATATGAATAGTTAGCTAGGTTAGCTAAGATAGGTCGCGATTTTGCATGCAACAGGCAACAGCCAAGCCGAGGTGTGCCGTGAACCCTTGAGCTGGTTGCCAAAATAAAATCGGCTGAGTGCCTTAAGCGCTCGCGTTAGTAGACCGGTGAAGCTGTTAAGGCCTTGGTAGGTCAATAGCGTAGTCAGTTCGAGAAAAAAGAATTGCGAGAGTTTTGGCGGGATTTTACTCTGTCATGTAGTGGATTCTATATTTTATTCATAATTTTATGCTATTTGACTCTATATTTTTTAAATTTGGTGGTGTTTTACGTAATATAGTTAGTTTATTGTGCATAAGTGAAGTGAATGGAAAATAATACCAAGGAGCATGAAATTCTAAGATGCCGCAAAAACTCCATGGATGGTTCTAACAAGAGAGCCACCATCCTGTTTGAATATTGAAATAATCACACGACGCTTGTAATCTTATTAACTACACGACAATGGCAGTAATTATCTGAAAGATTGGTTGTCAAAAATGAAATAAAAAAATATAACAGCGGGAATTTCGATTATAAATCGGTTGAAATTTGTGAAATCATTATTTACCGGACAGCGGTGAGTTCGCCGGCGCATTGTCACCACCGCATCGCATCGGAGTGAGCCCAACACGCGATCATCTCGATAGCGATCTCCGAGATTAACGGCGAAACGTGTGACATCGCCTTAATTACTCACACAATAACGCTTATCGAACGATTTACCTTTTGCATTAGCTACCTCAACACACGACTTCACTGAAATTTATTATAGACGCTAACATTGATTTATGTAGTACCTATGTGTGCGACTGCATCTCTTCACGGAGCATAGCAACTTACCCGAGTTTGCAAAGATCATGTTTTCGATTTAAAGAAATTTATATCTCAAAAAGAACTTAGTTCACTTAATAATACTTAACACATTAATAATCTTTATCTAATCATCCAGTACTACAAAAAGAACATAAATCATTTACAAATTATTTCTATTATTAAAATACTGACGAAAAAGAAAACAACAAATGTCACGCTATGAACAGATCAAAATATAGACAAAAGGTATAAATTATCTGCCATCACGAACTTACTCCTTTCTCAAAAGTCGGCAACACATTTGTGATTCTTCTCGTGTCGCAAGTAGGTATCCATGGATGGCGGTGATTATTTACCATCAGGCGATACGCATGTTCGTTTGCCGCCAATGGTATAAAAAAATCAAAAACAAAACTTGTAAAAAAAACCAATAACTCAGTTTTTCTACCGTAAAAAGTTGTAAGATCCATGTAATAATACCAAGTCGGTTACTTTATTAAGTCCCTACATAAGGGACCTTCTGTCTTAGGTTATTACGTAATTAGCTAACCTAACGACATCGTATAGTGACCATATCAATATTAAAAATCCTTTATGTGTTAAAACAATTGATTGATAATTCAGGCTTCTAGTTTTATCCACAGAAATCGAATAGGGTTCGAAGATGGCCCAGTGCTTCGAGAAAAGGATATTACGTACGCCGAATACCCACATATGAAAATATTTACCCTTTAAAAACACTTCTAGTTTTATTTTAAAGATATTTATGGAATCAATTTCACTTAGTTCTTTTGATAATTCATTAAATAGTTTAGCTCCCTGAAACTTTTAATTTTTGCGTGCCATATCGTGTTGTTCTTGGTTTACTTAGGATTGATTTGTTTGTATTTCTTAAACAGCGTTTTGTAGTATTTATTAGAATGATACAGTTTTCATATACAAACCGGTAATCTCTTTCGGCACTTATCACAAGTAAATTTGGAACAAACTATTATAAATAAAGATCGTTTATTTAAAATACAATTTTATTACTGTTCATCGAACAGCCTATATTCTCTTAATAAAATAAATTGGACATCTGCAAAATCAATTGAGAAATTCCCAGCGTTGAGTGAAAAGCAGTTTTTCAATTAAAACAAATTAAGGTTACTTGAACGGTTATCGACAATTGTTCTCGATGTGATACGTTATGTACGGAGTACTTATTGTTGCGACAAATTCGTGTTTTATGAAGTAAATACGTTTGCTGAAATGAAGTGATGATGGCTGAGATGATAGCGTGTTCGGACACCGCTTTGATGGGCGTAATTTTAAATCCTAGCAGCTGAGTCGGATCTTCTAATGAAAAAAAAAACATCAAACATTGATATACATCTCGGAAATAGTTAATCTCTAACGTTGTTATTGTTGATCGAAAACTCCAACCAATATATTTGATTTAGCAGATGTCTAAATACTTATTAAGAGAATAGGCTGTCCGATGAACAGTAATAATGTCACTATGAAACTTAACACAAGTATTTTCATTTTACCTTAATTCGTCACTAGATAGCGCTGTAACACATCAGCTTTTGTACCGTCCAAATATTAATTAAGAAAATTAGTATACGTAGGTATTTGAACCCAGAATATTCTCGTATTATTTACTTAGTCATAAAGCGCTACTAGATGGCGCTGCAGCGATTGCACGAAAATATAACGCGTGAGGAGCTCCAGGCATAGTATATTTTTAAACAGGCACATAAATATCTCAAGTTACGTCAGATATCTCAATTTACTTCAGAATAACAACTCCCTGGATTTCTGAGAAATTAACAAATCTAGACAAATTTTTTGTGTCATAGTTTGTAGCAAACTCAATGACTTGAGACAAAACATTACTTTGATTTTAATATATAAAAATCTGAACGTATTTATTCTCCATAGTATGAAGTAGCTAACAGGCTATGCGGTTACTAAAGCCAACAGATCAAAAGCTTAAAAAGATTTTGGGCCAGAACATGCAAACCACAACAGCGTAAGAATCTTTATTTTATGGCAGAAATTGGTTAAGTGACAGTTATTGCGACTTTTCGTTAGACCTTTTGACGTCATTCGGAGAGCAATCACTAATTGCATTAGACACTTAATACAACTAATGGACTATACATTCATCAAAATTACATATGACAATGTTAATTAAAACCTTTCCAATTTTGAGATTTACACGGCGGGTACGGATATAACTGTCATATATAACCCGTGCAACTTCGTTTGCACCAAATTGGTTATCACGCGAAAAAAAAATTTTTTTTTTATCGTAGCACGGCAAAATGCCTGCACTATGCCTGATGGTAACCACAGTATAATCCAAAAACAATAGCGACCACCGAGTGACACACTATACATCGCTGGTTGCCACTATCATGCCGGCCTACAGAAAGCTGGATATACACAGGCTGATCCCGAAAAGCGACGTGCAGAAGCGAGTCACTATTACGGATTTTTTCGCCATGTACATGGTGGTTGTGACCCAGTCAGGCTGTAAAGCCCTACCACCCCGCAAATAAAACTGATACCCGATTGTAGCCACAACTACCATTTCCAATTGTGAATCCAAACTATCCACGGATTCACTCAAACGTATACCCAGATTATATGTTTTTTTTTTTTTTTTTTAATAAGCCTAGTACCCGTTCGTAGCGTCATGTACCAGGATCAATTAAAATAAAAAACTAACCTACATAAAACTGACTAAAAATCTCTACTACTTACTTTATCATAACTATCTTCAACTTGTATTAAACCTTTTTATACTCCATTGTATTAAAGAAAAATATATGAACACGGTCTCGAAGCGTCAAACATCGCGCCGAAAGCGTCAAATGTCACTTGCTTGAAACTATTGTCTAAGAGTTAGTTATAAACTGTTTTGAAAACGTATTTGAAATATATTTCCAATATATTTTTATAAATAATCTCTGTACCACACACAACATAGTACCTATAACCTTCAAACCAAGCCAGTTTAATACATCAGGTTCAATCCCTCGGTAGGGATCCCTTGAGTGCGTTGCTTGCGCGATACCGTGACACACAAATATACATCACTGCTACAACACTACACGATCACCCCCACACACGTGCACGTCTACACGCTTACACATGAAAGTGGAAGGGTTTACTTTTTTTTCCTTATCGAACTGAAAAACTCTCAATTTTCTGATAATAAATATATGCAGGAGTTGTTGAGGGGTGTATGCTTGGTACACTTATACGTTTCAATAACTCATACATATATGAATAGTTAGTTAGGTTAGTTAAGATAGGTCGCGATTTTGCATGCAACAGGCAACAGCCAAGCCGAGGTGTGCCGTGCACCCTTGAGCTGGTTGCCAAAATAAAACCGGCTGAATTCCTTCAGCGCTCGCCTTGGTAGTCCGGTAACTTATATACGTATATAAGTTATTGAAACATGCATGTGTACCAAGCATGCGTGCCTCAACAACTCCTATATGTATTTTGTGTAGGAAAAATTCCACTAAACTATAGAGGATAGGATAGGATAACGAAAAATAGGGGTAGAACTCTTGTGTCACTGTATTGTGTGAGCAGCGTACTCAAGGGCTCCACGCCGAGGGAACAGATCTAGGCTTGAGCCGTTGCCGAGGAGGGCCTAATTTAGTGTGCGGAAGCGAAATGTACTCCCAGACCACGACGGCGTGATCTGCGGTTATACGGGTGTGGGCGAGGACACGCTCTGTTTGAAGAAATAGGCTGGTATTGATCGTTCGCTGACGTGATTGAATCAGGAGGGTCGGTAAAAATGTGTCGCGGTCGTCTTCTATACTGCGCAGCGTTGGGTACGGGTTCATCGGTCGCGGGGGATACCACTAACGGGCTAGGATGATTCGCGGCTTTTTCGAAATAACTACGTGTGAGTGATTTTATATACGCCCAGACAGAAGGCATCTCCAGCTCCTGTGGAGATCCTTATTCCGGACGTACCATGGGGCACCGGTGATTTTACGTAGGGCTCGGTTCTGGAGAACCTGCAACTTTTGAATACGATTTTGCGCATGTGCAAAGACCGAACAACTTTACGTCATAATCGGACCGATACAAGTTTTATATAAAGTGAGTTTATGTCTGGGGGACATTTTTCTCTTATGACAAAGCAAATGATAGAAACGATCCAAGACCATACGGCTTTGTTCCGCACGCTTTCTGTGTGTGCATTGCAATTTAAGTGTTTATTTGAAGTGACACCGAGATATTTCACCTCGCCGACCCAAGGTCTTTTGGTTTCGTATAGCCTGATGGTCGACGACGCATATATTTAAGATGGCGTCAATCCCAAGTCATACGTTTACGTTTATCGTTGTATATGGTGGTCAATAATGTTTAATAAAATGAAATTTGTTCTTTGCTATGGAAAAAAATAATTGGTTTGAAATTTATTATTGGAACGAAGTTCCTTACGGCAGGCTTGGAGGAGATAGGGATTTTGCGCGACGGAACTGAAAAAATGTGATAGTAAAACCGTAACAAAAAGTGCATGGAATAAAACAGTTAAATGAGACGTGCGCAGGCGCGACAGTCGTATACACAAGCGAGTAGTGTATAATACCTTTCCCTTTCTCCTTTTTTGTAATTATTTCTATTTCTATGTAATTTTATGTTGTCAAACAAAAATAAAGAGACATATTTTGTTATTTTAATTGATAATTTGAATTACGATTACATAAAATTGAGCACGATTTTTTTTTTTTGCAAATAGTGTCGATTCTACATTAGCCGAAGGAACTTCGTTCCTACCTGGTGTCCCACGACACCACATTCTTTTTTTTATTTATAAAATATATCAGCGGGTATATATATGATTGTTTATAAAAAATGTGTCTGAATGTTTAATTGCCTTTAAAAGTTACTGAAAAAAATGTTCCTAAACCTATTATTGATTAATCATAAATCAAAATTTATTAAATCAAAATGCCTATTAAAAATACAACGTGAACCCGCTACCAAGTGTCCTAAATTCTGTCTATTGATATATTGATAATTTCTGTAGGTGGTAGAGCCACGCTGAAGCTATTACTGGTTTCAGCATGAATGGGTCGTCTCGTTCGGGCTAATACTGCCCTTTCACAGAAAACCGACGTGACATAACAGTGCTTCCATTGTAGTGTTTCGTTCGGTCAGTGAGAGTGCCGGAGGTTCACCTCTCTTGCCCTTTCCTTCTTTCCCTTCTCTTACCCTCCCCCATATACAGGTTGGAAACGCACTTGCAAATCCCCTGGTGTTGCTAGTGTCTATAGACGGTGGTGGTCACTAAACATCACGTGACCCACCTGTCGTTTGCCTCTTATGATACAAAAAAAAATATATATTCATATATTAAAAAATCAGGTATTCTAAAATTCTTGTTCTTCCAACGTTGCCGGCTCTTGTACTAAGGTGTCGCAAAAAAGTCTAGTTACGTTAACTACAAATTTTTACTTTTCGTTATCCTGGAGAACCCCTTGCGTTTTATGGGACAAAAACTATCCTGGATGTAGCCTTGTAATACCAGTTATCACTGTGTTAAGTTTCGTTAAAATTGGTTCAGTACTTTCAGAGTAATACGGGTTTAGATTCTAGACTTTAATCCTTTATCCTGAAGAACCTTTTGAGTTTTATGGGACAAAAAGTCCATTTGATGTAATTTCGTTATATTAGGTATCAATATGTCAAGTTTGGTCAAGATTGGTTCAGTACTTTCAGAGTGATGCGTGTCCATAGGGACAGACAGACAGAAAGACAGACAGACAAACAGACGAAAATTGTAAAAAGATTATTTTTGGCTTCTATATCGATAACATAGCCTACCCTGATTAAAATTTTCACAAAATATTTAATGTACAGATTTCGACTTGTTACAGTTTTATTATAGTATATAGATAGAAGATAGATTGTGACATTTTAACAGACTCTATAAACTCTATAAACTTACAAAAATCCTAACGAAATAGTCCCGAACGCCTTAACCGTAGTTAGGTATGTATGTACCTACCTAGTGTTAGATAATCACAAAGTTATGAATATTTCAATTTCTATTATATATTCGATATTGAAGCAAATTTCTTGAAATTCAAAGTACAGTGCTAATTAAAATGGGGCATTTTTTTTAAATGTCCCCTAATCAATAAAGAAAGATTTTAATATTGATATGAAATGACGAAGTGCACTTGATACAAACACAACAAAGATTCTACTCCCTTTTCAAGTCGATTAAAAATATTGGCTTTTGCTCGCGACTTCGCTCGCTTTATTGTAGATTTACCAGTACTTTTTGCTGGATCTTTTTATGGATCCCTGACAACTTGTATGCAAAAATGTAGAGTAATTAAAGCATGAAAACGTAGCAGACAAATAGATGATCTTATATTCGTAATTATAATATCACAGTAAGGATTACGCTATATCAGGTCACAATAAAACAAATTGCATATATGTACGTCAGTTGACATAATAAAACACGGAAACACCTACCATCGGCTCAATATTAATTCCTAAAATAACCTCACACGTCACAAAGATAGCTCATGTCGAACCCACAGCCTGAAATGCTTTCATCACGAAGCCGTATGACGTAATAGTTAATTATACTATAATGCAAAATAACATTATTGCTCATACATTCAGAGATTAATACATGTTAAAGGTTGCAAGTTAAAGATAGCAAGCAAAAGGAGTTTACAATCAAATCGTTCGATAATTCTGTCAAGCATGTGATTGTTAATCTTAAGATATTCAACGGACTTTGATTACTACGACTCTTTTATCTACATCAAAACCTTTTTTAAATTACCACGCCTTTCACTCTGACTTGTATACTATATCAGGACTAACAAATCTTGTTGACTTAACATTACGCTCATGCAACACTTCAAAGGAGTGAGTACTGAATCGTATCATATTGCGATCAGCCCCCTCTCCGTTTCTTTTGCCAATTCCAAATGATCCTTTGGCGAAAACAACAAGTTTAGAAAAAAAAAATAGTTTTCGATGTTATGACATCATTTTAGTTTTAAAATTAATATGATTTATGCAAATTTCGATTTGAAATTGGTGAACGATCTTCAAAACAATATTCCTTCTGGAATTCCCTTCACATACAAGTTACTGTATTAAGTTATTATATAACTTATTATTTTATAAATTAACTAGCTGATACCCGTGACATTGTTTACGTCCTTTATAATCTTAAAAATATATTTTATGTACGGTTTTTTTTTTTCGATCTGACTACGCTATTGACCTAGCAAGATCTTAACAGCTTTACCGGACTACAAAAACAAAAATAGCAATGGAAATCGGCTGCTTCGAAAATCCATCTTTTAAATACAGAGATCCACGGAAAGAAAACAGACATCGCAGAACGCCAACGATGTTATTGTAAAGTTAAATACGTATTGAATACTTACTTTAAAAAAGTTTGGGTGCTTACTTATTAAATGCACCGCGCTCGCGGACCGTAAGCTTATGTTATCCGTTTTCGCAAGTCTAACCTAACTTAAACAAACAGAGATAAAAGAGCAAGATGTCGAACGTTCGGCGAACGCAGTGCATTTAATACGTAAGTACCTAAAAAAAAAATAATAATTATAACTTAACCTAAACAAGGACTCTGATTCTTGTCACAGGAAAACTCGCAGGAAATTGCCAAAGGACCTTCCACAAAAACAAACGTAAGTACCTAAACTTTGATAAAGCAAGTATTCAATACGTATTTTAATTTTTTTTGTAATAACACTGATAGGGTTTATTTGTAACTAAATTGGCAATGGAATTCATTGAGATATCAATATCCAATGAGACTGAACATTCAGAATTAATCGTCTATAAACCTCATATTTATTTGTGAATAGTAAATAATTATTGTACTTTTTTATTTTTATTATTTTATTTTTTATTTAGAAGAAATTATAGAAACACGCTGAAAGAGATTTCTAGAATATAATGTCAGCAAAGTTATTGTAAAATATCAGCTTTTAGCAACTAGTTCTCAGGTTCGCTCCGGTTAATATAAATTCTACGTATCTTGCAGAAATAGCGTTTTTTTTAAATTTAAATATATACCCTGTAACTGTAAACAAAATTTTCATAATGATCCGTTGAGTAATTAAGGCGTGAAAGCGTCACAAACAAACAATCAGTTTTTTTTATAACATACGAGGCAATCGAACAGTTGAGACACCTGATGTTAAGTGATCACCGCCGTCCATAGATACTTGTAACACCAGAGGAGTCGCATGTGCGTTACCAGCCTGTTTGCGGAAAAGGGGGGACGGGGAAGGGGGAGTGAAGGAAAGGAGGGGGGAGGTGCTCATCCGGCGCTCTCACTGATCGAACGAAACGCAACATTGCAAGCACTGTTGCTTTACGTCGATTTTCTGTGAGAGGGTAGTACACCCCGGACGAGCCGACACATTCATGCTGAAACCAATTAGAGCTTCAGCGTGGCTCGACCACCTACCGAACTTACAATCGGATTTATTTATTTATTTTACTGTGAACATTACACTATTGTAATCAAATGGTATAGATTAATTTAAAATGTAATACGAGGCTGAAACCGTTTATAAATACAGCTGCTATCCATAAAATAGTACGCAAACAAGGTTTATATTTTCAAACAGAAATATGATAGTGAACAAGTAATCAAAACAATAATAAAACGTACAGACAATCTCCACTGAGACATTCAACTCTACGTTCTTCGAAGTATCAATTTAAGTGAAAACTCCTTCATTTCTTCTGATAATAGAAACTTTAACAGAAAATTTATCTTAAATTGTCCACAATTAGAGTGTTTATCTTAATACATTTTGAAATAAAACTAAGAACTAAAATGCTACTAATAGAAAACGATATTATTTATGTTATTAAATGTTCTATATTAAAACATTAGCCTCTGCCCGTGACTTTGTTTGCTTTTTTTTTTTTCAAAATGACTACGCTATTGACCCAGCATGGTCTTAACAGCTTCACCGGACTACTAAGGCGAGCGCTTAAGGCACTCAGCCGATTTTATTTTGGCAACCAGCTCAAGGGTGCACGGCACACCTCGGCTTGGCTGTTGCCTGTTGCATGCAAAATCGCGACCTATCTTAGATAACCTAACTAACTATTCATATATGTATGAGTTGTTGAAACGTATATATGTATCAAGCATACACGCCTCAACAACTCCTCCATACATTTATTATCGGAAAATTGAGTTTTTCAGTTCGATAAGGGAAAAAAAAGTAAACCCTTCCACTTTCATGTGTAAGCGTGTAGCGGCGTGCACGTGTGTGGGGGTGATCGTGTAGTGTTGTAGCGGTGATGTATATTTGTGTGTCACCGTATCGCGCAAGCAACGCACTCAAGGGCTCCCTACCGAGGAGTCGAACCTAGGCTTGAGCCGCTGCCGTCGGAGGCCTAATCGGGTGCGACTTTGTTTGCGTGGAATAGTTACTTTGGTCTAACACTAACACGCAGCGGAAGCTTTCAAGAGGGAAAAAACACCGATTTTTAAACATTATTCATTAGTGCTCTGCTCCTATTGGTCTTAGCGTAATGATATATAGCAATATAGCATATAACCATCCTCGATAAATGAGCTATATAACATTGAAAAAAATTTTCAAGTCAGATCAGTAGTTCCTGATATTACCCCCTACAACGGCAGAACGCCACAAACCACAAACTTTACGTCTTTATAATATTAGTATAGATTTATGGATGTCATCATTTTTTTTCAATTTTGTGATAAATGACTATAACAATGGCTACTAATCAATAATGTTTACATTTTTTTATCTGTACCATATTTGTATGTATGAATAGCAATCAAACGACTTTACCGAATTTTATAAGATTGTATACACTAGAAGCTTATAACAGTCCTTAGTTGTAGTGTATAATAAATATAAAAAAACAATAGAAATAGAAATAATATTTGTGTATGTTTTATCAACCGATTTTAATGATTTTTTATAAACGAGAAGTAAGTTATTCCAAAATAAATAATCTTTGAAATTATAACCAATTCATTCAGCAATAATATGATATACTCATATATAAATTTCTTCTGTACGTATGTATGTCACTGAACTCCTCCTAAACGGCTGGACCGATTTTCATGGAATTTTGTGTGCACGTTCCAGTGGATACGAGAATGGTTTAGAGTCACAATTAGACCCGATAGGTGGCGCTGCGATTGACATTTAGGATTTTTTTTTAAATTATCAAAGCAGGACAACGTCCGCCGGGCCCGCTCGTAATATATCATTTTTTAATGTAATACCTAATACCATAACTAATCGAAGAAAATCACTACTTTAGAAATGCGTGTGGAACCGCAAACAATCACTAGTGATAAAATATGATAAAATGAAATGATAAAAATGACTCAAGCGACATATATAAAAATTAAATGCCTATATTAGAAAGAAATAAGATAATTTATTGTTGGAAAAACCATACAATTAAATTAAACAAACACAAAGAAATTAGAAAATATTTTTTTATACATTTGAAACGAAAGAAATGTCCAACAATTGGCTAACTCATTCAGGAAAATGTGCTGTACAGTAATACTGCACAGCTAAATTTAATGCAAGCCCATATCTAATACTTTCAAACGAGCAATTCTTGTATATTTTTATATATTCAGGATCTCGGAAACGGCGTCTGCGATTTCCGTGAAACTTTATATGTAGGTTGTTTCAGGGACGATAAATTGATCTAGCTAGATTTCATTCATAAAATCTTTTTATCTGAGTTTTAGGCAATTAAAAAATATTTCTAGAATATAAAGATAAATATCGCCGCCGCTGTGAAAACCAAAATTGCTCCGATGGAAATCGGTTGCTTCGAATATCCGTCTAACACCAGGGACAACAAAAGAGATCTTTTTTTAATATGGTTTTTATTTGTCAAAAAATGCTAATTTTGCGAGGCAAACCTAACAGTTTATTTTAGTTTAAAATGTTTTTTAAAGAACCGAGTTAGGCTCGGTCGTCCAAGTATTGATCATAAAAGAACGTTCAGTCGATAATACTAATACTATAATACAAAATTAAAAGTGCACTTACATAACCCACAAGTCACAAATGATCACACTAAAAAGGTATGGCTACAGTAATTACCAATCGAAAGACTAAACAAAACATATATACATTTAGATATTAGGTATGTAGGATTATTTAACTTTCTACTGGTATACTAATCAGATAGGGCATTAAGTGATGTAGATTAATGGGGTGGCGCAGACCCTAGATACGATCTACGGATAACATTTATTCCAAGACTGATGCTGATCTCAAGAGGTCCACCAAGAAAATCTGCACGCGATTTTAAATCGTGATTAAAAGCTGCAGCAACTATTAAAGACATGGCTATTGTCACTAAGCGGTGAGCGACGTAGGAGAGTAGGAAATATTTATACTCGAACCAAAATATAAAATGGTAATTTGGATAATGAGACTTATTGCCAAAAAATTATCTCCTATTTTGATATATATTTGTGATACTTATGTTACTCTATTCAATTAGGAGGCAAAAAAATATAATGAAATAGTCCATCTTGTAATCTTAATATATCAATTCTAAGTAGTCCTTGTTCTAACTAATATTATAAATAAAAATTTCAGTTTGTTTATTTGTTACGCTTTTCAAATTCAGTTCGTCAACTGATTATAATGATATTTTGGATATGTATATATGTGAGATGTACAGAATAGGACACTTACTACTTTTGTCCAGATTTTTTTTTATCGAGGAATAGTGATGTCATACCTACAATAACGCGAGCGTAGGCACGAGTAAAGCATAGTTTTTAATAAACATACGTCTATGTTATAATATACGTTACTTAATTTACTTCTAGTGGTTACATAATATTATTCGTTTTTTTTTTAATTCCCTTCTGTTAAATATTAATTAAGAAAGATGAATTCAGGTGAAAGTTATATTTCACTAAAAAAAGTGGTAAAATTCATTGACGACTCAAGAACGTATATAACTATTACAATATAATAGGTCTTTTACCTATGAAATTGCCGTTCTGCAGTACTGGCCAAATCAATTTTTTTTTTTCGAAATGACTACGCTATTGACCCAGCAAGGTCTTAACAGCTTCACCGGACTACAAATCATTTCAAATCATAATAATTTTTGTTTGGCTAAGAATTCTAATTTTAAATCAATTTTATTTTAAAAACATGGAATTCTTTTTCCAAAAGTAGTCATTTGTTTATTGATTAGTGTTACATTTTCATCACATTTCAATCTTTTTGTCATCATGGATACGTTAAAAATTCGAGTAATTATGGAATATGAGTACCGTCGTAGCAGCAACGCGGCACAAGCGGCACGCAACATCAACGACGTTTACGGAGATAACACTACAAACCAACGCACCACCTGTTATTGGTTTGCTTGCTTCCGTTCTGGGAATTTCGACCTGAAAAATGAACCTCGCGATCGTCCGAAGACATTGGTCAACAATGACGAATTAAAGGCGATTGTGGAAGCTGATGATACACAATCTACGGCTGAATTTGCAGCAGCTTTCGACGTTAGGGTCAAAACAATATTGGTCCATTTGCGTCAAATTGGCAAGGTAAGGCTTGACAACTGGGTGCTCCACGAACTCAATCATCGCAATCGCGAAGTGCGCGTCGAGACGTGCCTTGCACTGCTCAACAGACACACAAATGAAGAAATTATGAACCGCATTGTTACCTGCGATGTAAAATAGATTCTGTTTGATAACCGCAAGCACTCAGCAAGTTGGTTGGATCATGGTTCAGCACCTAAACAACTTTCTAAACGAAAGCTTACCCCTAGAAAAGTGATGTTCACTGTTTGGTGGTCTAGCGCCGGTGTGATACATCACAGCTTCTTACCAAACGGGGTGAGCATTATTGCAGCTGTGTACTGTGAAGAACTGAACACAATGATGAAGAAGCTGGCACATCTCCAACCAGCATTGGTCAATCGCTCGTCTCCGCTGCTCCTGCACGACAACGCGCGACCTCATACTGCACAACAGACGGTCTCCAAGTTGCAAGAACCGGGGTCTTCGTCATCCTCCCTACTCACCAGACCTTGCGCCTACAGACCACTACTTTTTCCAGATTTTGGATAACTCCTTGGCGGGAAAAAAATTCAATACCCGAGAGGCAGTACAAAATCCCTTTGAAGAATTTGTTGCCTCCCGTCCAGCTGATTTCTTTAAGAAGGGCATCAATAAACTGCCACTGCGTTGGCAAAGATGCATTGATTGCATGGGTGATTACTTCGATTAATACAAATAGAAAATCATTAAAAAAAATTCGTTTCAATTTTTTCATACAAAATGGCAATTTCATAAGTAAAGATCTAATATAAAAACACTCGAAAAGAAAATTGAGCGTTATAAACAAATAATCATTTTCCTGTGTAATAAGAATCTTATTTATGAAACAACGTGGCTTAAAAACCTCCACTCACTAATAATTTTTGTCTATTTACATAGTATCCAGATGTTTTCTGTAGCTAATTATACATTAAATATTTTTTTCCTTTGACACATCTTGTGGACTACCAAGAAAATTCGCCTGAACTTCGTCAAATATTTTTCGTAATTGTAAAAGAATGATAACAAATATTTTCATCAATAAACACTATTTTACAAAGTATTTACTTGATAATTAAAACAGTTAAAGGCATTAACAAATCATGAATTATTTAAGCCGATATTTGTACTATTAATATGTAATTATTTTAACCAATAAGTTTATATTTATAAAAAACAGGAATGTCAACGTAGAGATATGTCATTTTTTATATATACATACAAAACAACCTTGATTTAGTCGGCACACGTTTTCAAACAAAACAGTAAATGTGTTGATATTTTACTACTGAGGAAATATTATCATATTGCTCGTAAATACACGTGTTGACAGTAAATAACACGACAACAAAAATTCAACATATTTATGAAAGCACAATTAATTATCAAAATAATCGATGGCAGTCGTTAGGTGATTTATCTAGCGTGGATAAGATTTTAATGAAGTACTTTGATTGGGTGCGCACGGACAGCGGTGACGCTGTTATCGTCGTGATAGTGTGCGCACCATTGCTTTCCTATACCTATTCACGTATTAAGTTATTAAATTAAAAAATATATTTCCATAAAATCTGTACACGATATTCGACCGTAAACGTCTGACTGTTAGGTAATTTTTCGATCGCATCAATTAATTAACAAGGTGGATCATTCAGATTAGAAATTGGTTGATATCGGCACGTCGTTCATTGTGGAAACTACTCACGATACTACCGTGCGATAAGATAAATTGAGTTAGAAACTTTTTATTGATAATGTCGAGACGGCGGGTGGCGTGTGCGAGCTTCCATCGGTACAAAAATGAGGACTCTTGTTAACGTATCTACGATATAAAACCTCCTTAAATAAAAAGAACGTAAGTTTTTAGTCCATAAATATTTTAATTGAAATTATTCATGTACTCCGGAGAAGTTTGTTACAGAATACTTACAATATCTTATCACTAAGTCCATAAGGAACGGTAAAAATAGACCAGGTGAAAGGTATTCTATGATTCTAGGATTCAGTATTCTAGGATATGACAATTCATTGTCACATTTAACATATAATCTAATAATATCAAAACAGATACTAATAAACAAACAAGAAACTTAAGTTAAAGTTTCTTCTAAGACTTTTAAAAGTATAAACACAATCGTAATAAACCTAGATGTATTGACCGGTGCCGAAAGACCGAAATGGATAACCCGGAGTTAATAACTTTAGATATAAAACGGGAAATAAGTTTTGTTTTTTTTCCAGACGTTTTGTTTCAGACGTTCCCGCGTTCCCTTTCAAATGAAAGTGAAATCACCCGATGGTCAATGACACTGCTTTAACATTTGTATGTTAAGGTATAGGATTGTGTACAATTTTTGTATTTTTCTAAATAATTAGTCAAATATTAATCTATTTTTTAAATTGGTTTAGAACGAGAATTACGTACAGAGTATCTTCCATAAATAATGCTACTGTCTAAACATTCAGTCTGTGTATTTAAACTCTCAAGTCTAAGTAAAATAATATAAAGTAGTATATAATAGTTTAACTCGCTTTTGCTCACGACTTTACATTAATGTACATTTAACCTATCAATCTGGCTTTACTTTATATACTGGATGAAATGTAACCCTATGACCTTTCTGTTTCATTTGAGTAGTTAAAGTGTGCAAGCGTAACAAAAAACCAACTCATTCACATTATCATCACTTTTTATTACATGAGTAGACGATAACACATGCATATTCTTCTTCTTCCTAGCGTTTTCCCGGCTTGGTGCCAGGGTCCGCTTTCCTAATAGACTTCCTCCACTTTGCCCAATCTTCGGCATCCTTTTGTGTGAGGTTATTGTCCCTTAAGTCCGTCTTCACCACGTCCAACCAGCGTTTTTTGAGCTTGCCGCGAGACCTTGGGCCTTGTACAGTCATGCTGAGGCATCTATTTCCGACGTAATCTGGCGGTCTGCGACTTATGTGGCCGTACCAACGGAGTCGACTCTCCTGCAGCTTGTCTGCGATGTCACGGACTCCAATGCTACCACGGACGTGTTTGTTTCCAATGCGATATAATCGCGTAACACACATCCATCGCAGCATCTTCATCTCAGTGACGTGTAGATATTGGACATGCCTGCTTAGGACCGGTCACATTTCACTGCCATACAACAAGACCGGTCGGATGATGCACTTGTATACCAGGACTTTTAACTTCACCGGTATTCTTTGATCAGACACATCCATATTGAAAAGGCTAATTCAATCTTCTAATGTATATGAGGGGACAATACAATTTAGACATATACATTACATTATTGACATTTAAAAAACAACACACCTCATTTCATCGTCTTTTTAGTTGCGTGTGAATTACAATTAAATACAAAACAACAAGAGTGTTAGATCCCGGGATTAATTAACGAAAAGTAACGTTAGTATAACGTGTACAGACTAATGATCGGGAATACGTTCATTTGCATTAAACAGACGACGCCTGGTCTTAATTACTGGGAAAATTACAAATTAAACAAAAAATTATGGGACAGACGATCTCTTAGTACGGACATCAAATAATAATAACGATGTCTCTTTATTTATACTAATACTTGAACCATTATAAGGAGTAGAAAGATTTTTTTTCCAATTTAATACTTTTTTTATATAGTAAGAGGCAAACGAAGAATTAGGTCACCTAATGTTAAGTGAGCACCACCGTCTATAGACACTTGCAACATCAGGGGAGTCGCAACTGCGTTACCAGCCTGTGTTGGGGAAGGAGAGGTAGGAAGGGAAGAGGAGGGGAAGGAAGGGAAGAGGCAGGGGGAAGGTGAGGGGAGGTGGGCCTCCGGCGCTCTCACTGACCGAACGAAACGCAACAATGTAAGCACTATTACTTGACGTCGGTTTTCTGTGCGGGGGTGGTATTACTCCGGGTGAGCCGACCCACTCAGGCTGAAGCCATTAATAGCCTAGCTGTATCCCTTTTATGAAATGGTAAAAATATTTAGTATTGTACAAATATTTTAGATTTTTGATGTAAGAAGCCTGAAATCTGACGAATAAACAAACGAAGAAAAAAAGACATTCAAGTAAGGGCTTCGACTCGTCGACGATGTTGTAAATAAAACCCTTTCTTTTTATTGTTTACATTAAGATCATTAATAGCTACCAAACTAAACAAAACTAACTAAAAAAAAAATCGGTTGACAAACAGAGAAAAAGTATTAAACTGATTTTTTTTCAGGTTTTCTAACACACTTATCAATAGATTTATCAAAATATTTTTTAACATATAAAAAATTACTTTTTACTGTTTACAGCATAATATAGTAAACATTTTTTTTTTATTGTAGCACGACAAAGTGACTGCACTATTATACCTGATGGTACGCATAGTACAATCCAAAAACAGTGGCGACCACCGAGAGACAGATCATCCATCGTCGGTCGCCGCTGTCATGCCGGCTATAATGACGAAAGTCACCTGGTACTGGATATGCACAGGCTGATCCCGAAACGCGACGCGCAAACGCGAGTCACTATGACGGGCTTTTTCGCCATGTACATGGTGGTTGCGACCCAGTCGGGCTGTAAAACCCTACCACCCCGCTATCGCCATTGCCTCGTTCGTTGATCAGCAGGGTGCACCACGTGCAAGTGAGGTTGGCTTGGGTGTCTCAAGTCTTAAGATGTTACTCGACACCCCTTACACCCCAAAATTCCAAATTTATTTAAGTCGAATATAAATTAATAATAATAATTTGAACTTTTTCAATATGTTTTTATACCCTGTACGACAAGCATTACACGTTTGATATATGAATAGAAATCTCAGCTCATTAACTGATAAAAGTCCTTGAGACATTTCGTGCTATAATATGCTATAATCCTAATTATTGTCTGCATAGAAAATTTTATACTACTTGTTTCGAGCAACTTTCGCTTGACATGTGAATTTTCTTTTCAAACTAACCTTTATTGTAGATTCTGACTAAAATTTGGCTAATAAGTTGTTTTAATTCATTGAAACTTCACTTAAGAATACTTGATTATCTATTAAGATGCTTTTGTTGGGATTCTATATATCGCCTTCAATGGCTTCTGTAAATCACTTTGAAACAATGTCAGAATAATCCCAACATAGTTAGTGACAGATAGATTATTGGTGGTTGGTGGAATCATTGATCTATACATATAAATAAAATGATACAGGTCTATCGTTGTGCGCGCATCACACAAAATCTATATACCAGCTGAATGGTTAAAGAGTTGCAATATTTTCAGAGGTACTGAGTAGTTGTTTCCTGGTTCTAAATCAATTAAAAAAATAGGGGCTTTATATTTGAATTAATTTTCTCGAGAAACGCAAAACTGATATACACTCAGTATCAGATGATTTACGCAAAAACGAATTAGTGTAAAAAAATAGACAAACCATAGTCAGTTCGAGAAAAAAGATCACACCGCATCCATCTTTTATTCGACCGTGCAACATACCCACGATAAGCAGTTATGTAATGATTAACCTTGAAATCGCCCCTTTAAGTTTGTTCCTTGAGCCTAGGTGTGATTTTTTTACGGTCAAAAGTATTGTTCCCATACTTTAAAAGTTTTGGAACAAACTTCAACTAAGGTTATCTTTGTTGTTTAGTATTTGTTTTGATATTATTATTTTACATGTTAAATGTGACCATGAACTATCACACGGTAGAAGGGTGTTAGGTGTTCCACTGCGTTTTAGCATTAGCCCAAAGTAGCTATTCGACGCGAACGAAGAACTATGATTTTTATATTAACTACAAAAGACTCAATAAATTTTATAAGCAAAGTATATTTTTGCTTTCAGGTTTTTTGTTTGTTTACATAGAATATATTGTTAAGATAATAACACAGATGGAATCGCAGTTATCGGTTAATTAGGAGATAAAAAGAAAATAAGAATTAATTAACTACTTTTACCATTACCTTAAAAATACATATATTGTTGTATTTTAATTAACGCTATATATTAGTTGTGTCCGTAGCTCCGCACGTGTTTACTGTATTTTGTTATCTATTGCTATGCTATACGAATACTTTTCATAATTACTTTTTGGTTTTAGAAAAAAATATGTTACAAGAAACAGATATTGTATAAATACTCTCCATGTTTAAATAGATACAATTGTCATGACGTTCACATGGATGATCTTAGTTTCTGAGCAATATCGCCATTTACGAGATGCGAGCACCGACCACTGCGAGTTATACGAAAGGGAATAATATTAAAAAAAAACTTCTCCATGAAGAAAACCTAGGAGGCCAACTCACATGGTGATCGGTCAAAGGATTTAGAAGAAATATCATACATATACCGACATTCATTTTTTTATTTGTAGTCAGGTGAAGCTGTAAAGGCCTAATAAGGCCAATAGATAGTAAGTTCAAAAAAAAAATTTTTTTAATGTATATATTTTATACCAGCTCCTGCTCACGACTTCGTCCGTGTGGAATAATGACTTTGGGTTAACTAAGAGGCAGCGGAATCTAACAAAAGGAAAAAAAAATGAAATATTCTTCATCGGTACTCCGCTCCTATTGGTCTTAGCGTGATGCTGTATAGCCTGTAGCCTTCCTCGATAAATTAACTATCTAACATTGAAAGAATTTTTCTAATCGGAGTGGAACCTTTTATACATATTTCAATACAAACTTTCATCCTCTATTTCCTATTGTTATTTTACACCAATGAGAAAGAAACTTTGAACGTCATATTTATTTATATGGAATCAATCGCCTAATAAAAAAGATTCAAGTTTTCAGCTCTAAAAATGACGATAGGTACTTCTATAGAACTTTTCATACACCTTTGCAACCCTTACCAGCCCTTTTTTCTTATTAAAAAGTCGCTTATGTCCCTTCTCAAGCTCTAGACTACCTGTGTACCAAGTTTTATTTAAATCTGTTCAGTAGTTTTGGCGTGAAAGAGCGACAGACAGAGTTACTTTCTCATTTATAGTAAGGATAGTTAAGACAACGAAATACCAACCCAAGTATTTTTACAGTTTTAAGCTACTATACTATTGTGATGTTAGATATTAATACGAGCAAAATTTACGTCATATATTATATATATATACTTTCAAAAATATTCAGGAGTTAACTATGAGCGTAAACATTGATCAACATCGAAACACGCAAGCAGTTAATTGGTAACAACTATCAAAATAAATTATTGTTTCCTTGAGATAAAACGTAAGGAACTGTAATAGGAGCTATTTTAAACGGAACACAAATCGCGTGCTCGCCGTACAACTTTAATGGCGAATCTATAGCCGCAACGCGAATACCTGATCTATACGTATAACATACCGAGCACTTTAGTTTACTTAAATCTAAACTGGATATTTATAAATAGAGCAGGCAGTAAAACTGATATTGTAATAAATATAGTAGTTTACGATGTTGAGCCGATGCAATTTTTTAACACAATAACACCGGAGTGCTTGTAAAACAAATCGGAACGGGTTTGCATCGCAAATAAAAGCAAATTGGTTCTGAACCAATTGTGTGTGAATAGAAATTGTTAGGATAGAGATGTAGGAGTTTAGATCTTATTAATATCGCTATAGATAAGAATTTCATATAACGTTAGGACGGAATTTAAATTATTCAAGCAATGGTCCTCAACTTCATCTAAGTTAGATTCATTACACAACTTAATAACATAGTTAGATGTATCATATTTCATAGTACTAGAATTTATATATAAAAGAATATCTGACTGACCAATTGGTATATAAACACACAACCCAAACTAGTAGGGTTAGATATGTGAAAACTTGCATGGAAGTTTCTTTTACACTGATCTACACTAAGGAATACCACCTTCTCGCAGAAAACCGACGTGAAGTAACAGTGATTGTATTGTTGCGTTTCGTTCGGTCAGTGAGAGTGCCGGAGACCCATCTCGCCTCTCCAACACAGGATAGCAACGCACTTGCGACTAACCTTGTATTATTGGTGTCTATGGACGGCGGTGATCTCTTAACATCGGGTGACCCGCCTATTCGTTTGCCTCCTATGGCATAAAAAAAGGATTTTGGAAAATACAAACCTTGTGGCTGTGGAAAAAGAAGAATTCATCATTACTTCCATTAATCAGTTGTTCTTTCTTTTCACTTTATTTTTGGCAATCAATCTTTCAAATTATTACTGTCATTGTCGCGTAGTCAATAATATTACAAGAGTCGTGCGATCACTTCAATATTAAGCGTCGTGTGAGTCAATATTCTAACAAGATGGTGGATCCCCTGTTAGAATTTTCCAGGGAGTTTTCGTGGCATCTCAGAATTTCATGCTCTGTGGTATTATTTTCCATTCACTGCACTTATACGCAATAAACTAACTATATTACGTAAAACACCACCAAATTTACAAAATATAGAGTCAAATTAACACAAGATTATGAATAAAATATAAAATCCACAACATAACAGACTAAAATCCCGCCAAAACCTCCAGTTGTTCTTTTAAAAATTAAACGCGTAGTCTTTATATATAGAAATATGTATGTTATATATATATATATATATATATGGATTACCCACAGTTAGAATAGAATTAACGGCAATAATAAAAATACTTTATGATAGATAAATCGTTAGATTGTTCACAGTATTCATACAAAAACATAGCAAATGGAAATATCTTGATTTAGATGACACTTGCATAAATCATCTTATCTCGGAATAATATCGGATATAAGTCAGATTTCTGCGATGGAAAATTATTTCGTAGCTATAAATTAATCATGTAGGCTGTCGCTAAAATATCGCTTTTGTGTGGTACGCGCAGTGGTAGAAGGCGCGGCGCGGGCACATCGTATCGACGCGACGCGACGAGACGATAGAACATGTACTCACAGGCACTCGCAGGCGCAACTACAATAAAACAACACCAAGCTACATCACCCCGCACCACACCGCACCCGCTAGTCATCATTACCTGCCGACAAAAACCATAGTAATATTATAAAGCTGGAGGGTTTGACGCACGAAATTGTGACACAAAATCTTACATCACTGCGACAACATTACACATATCACCTCCACACTCGTGCACGCATACACGTTTACACATTAAAGTGGAAAGGTTCTATTTCTTTCCCTTATCAAACAGAAATAGTTTAGAAAATTATCCGATACCAAATATATATAAGAGTTGTTGAGGTATGTGTGCTTGGTACATATATATGTACCAATAACTTATATATGTATGGATTAGGTTAGGTTAGCTTCCCCCGGGAGGTTGGTGTATCCATAAGGGATTTCCCCACGTAAAAAAAAGATAGGTCGCGAATTGCAGGTATCAGGCAACAGCTCAAGCCGAGGTGTGCCGTGCATCCTTAGACTAGTTTTCAAATAAAATCGGCTGAGTGCCCTAAGTGCTCACCTTAGTAGTCCGGTGAAGCTGTTAAAACCTTGCTAGGTCAATAGCGTAGTCAGTTTGAGAAAAAAAGCTGGAGGGTTTGTTTCGTTGAACGCGCTAATCACAGAAACTACTGGTTCTATTTGAAAAATTATATCAGTGTTACATAGCTCATTTATCGAATATCATCACGATAAAACCGATATGAGCGGAGCACCAATATAGAATCATTTAAAATCGGTTTTTTGTTCTTTTTAAGAGCTTCCGCTGCGTGGTAGCGGTAGCCCAAAGTAACTATTCCACGCGGACGAAGTCGCGATCAGAAGCTGGTCTACCGATACAATCAAACCATCGTGTTCTGTCTCTCATTTAGAAATCAATTGTTACGTAAAAATGTTAAATACAAACGATTTAAGCTTCATTTAATTATAATAAGCTATCAATTGCTAGAGTTGCATTTAATGAACAAGAAATACTCCAATAAAGTACAAATTAAATAATAATAGCACACAACTAAAACCACTTAAAGGCACGTCTCATTTGAATAAAGTAAATTACCTACCTCAGTTTGGTTTCAATTTGAAAAAGTTACCTGCAATTAATTAAATGAGTATTTCTTAATTATCTATTAAAATAATTGTATGATTTAATTGGAAACCTTTAAATGGACATGCAAAATAATTAAGTAATCAATTAACCGTACACGGCGATGTATATCAAGCCGTTGTCTTATCTACTTGCATCTACAACATTGTTTAAACATAGATTATGGAATCCTTTCTAATTTATTGTATTGATATCGTGCCTACGTTCTTGGAGGTCTCCCAGAGACAAGTGGTAATAAATAGCTGAGTATTATTTAAAATATTCTTGTTTTAATGCTGTATTAAAGTGAAGTATTAGTAAATAGGGATTTAAATAATCTATACTAAAGAGGTAAAATTTGTGAGTTTGTGATGTTGTAGGGGTTAATCTCAGGAACTACGGGTCCGATTTGAAAAATTCGTTCAGTGTTATATAGCTCAAATATCGAGAAAGTTTATAGGCTATATATCATCACGCTAGGATCAATAGGAGCGGGTCACCAATAAAGAATATTTCAAAATCGGGTTTTTTTCTCTTGAGAGCTTTCGCTGTGTTAGCCCAAAGTAACTATTCCACGCGAAGTCGCGAACAGAGGCTAGTGTCCAATAAGATAATAAAGAATATGTTAGATAATACAAAATCATACAGATATGTATATCTATATAATTCCGACCGATAAAACTTAAATCATCTGTTACAGATGTAAAGGCCTAATGATGATAATTCCGACGAAGCCTTTTTATTATAGAAAGAAGTAGATCTTTTATTTCGTTAAAAAAAGAATTTATGTGCATATGATTCCAAAAAAGAGCTTACAAAAACAAGGCTTATTAATTGTACTTACAGAGTATAAGCAGGATTCGTTTAGTTTATTCATTCTTAATCTACATTTCTAACTTGATACTTGGTACGCTTTTATGGACTATTTAGAGGGAATTACAGAGACTTTTCGCTTACATTTATAGTATAAATATGTTCATAAGTCCTTTGATACGTATAATAACGTTGTAGCCTTATTATAAATACAAAGTATCTTAATCAAAGAATTTCTACAAATAGTATTTATCAGAACCAGTTTCGTAGTATTTAAAATGCACGATTAATGAACATATAAGTGTATTTAAATTGTTAATAACAGGAACTACGCAATCTATTATAAGAGATGTATTCTTTAAAATGTGTTGAATTTTTAGTCACTCTCTAATAATGATTGACGACTAATTCCAACACCGTTGACCACTAATTTCCTCATATTCATATTCTCTATCGCTTCATTTAACACTTCGGTAATTTAATTAAAATATATTTTGATAAGCGCCTTCTAAATCGAGACACGTTTAATTTGTATATCATATTTTTTTTATTACGTCCGTGTATGATTATGTGATTGCTTAATCAAATTTCGACGCTTCATTCACCAAGAACAAGCTTCGTGACAAACACGTTGACAAGTGGATAAAGGCGTCAACAGTCAAAGGGCACGCCACCCGGCCCGTAAATATATTCCTTCAAAATTAACAGAGTCATAGACTCGAAGTGACTAATTACTACTGTTATTTTAATAGCCGGTGAGCGGGTGATATTTGCAGCGGTCGTGTCTCTTAATAATACGATTCTTGTAGCTATTTAAGGACATAATGTTTTTTTTTTTTAATATGAAGTCTAGTTCTGAGGTCAACCGTTCGAAAATAACAATAATTTTAAATAATCAGGAATAATTCCATTACAATAATATTTAACTTTCGCTGCCTTTATACAAGTAACAGTCTTTTGTATGTGTAGGTGTAGATTTGTAGGTGGTAGAGCCACGCTGAAGCTATAACTGGTCTTAGTATGATTGGGTCGGCTCGACCGGGATAGTACCACTCGACCCACAGAAAACCGATGTGAAGTAACAGTGCTTGCATTGTTGCGTTTCGTTCGGTGAGTGAGAGCGCCGGAACAGCCACTCCCTCCCTATCCCTTCTTCTTCTTTTTCCTTCCCCTCCCCTTTCCACTCCAACACAGGCTGGCAACGCACTTGCGACTCCTCTGGTGTTGTTGGTGTCTATAGACGGTAGTGATCACTTAACATCATGTGACCCACCTGTTCGTTTGCCTCCTATGACATAAAAAAGTCTATAATAATTATAGGTTGTTTATTACTTATAAAAATAAAAATAAATAAGATTGCGCGTACTAGCCTGCTAATAATATAAACTTATCAACAATATTGTATAGTACATATTTGAAACAATATATTACGTATAAATTACAGCACAGAATAAATTACATAATAAGACCTCCATATGTATCAATACACGATACAAAATATATAATCATCATAAAAGCCAATACTTAACAAACTTTAATGGCAGAAAAAAATTATACCTATCTATCTGCGGACTAATCATATGGATAATAAAGTTATTTATGGGTTCCACTTGATTATACTATACCAATAATAATTGCTTATAGATATTTTGTTATGCATTATTTAGTTAAATATTAAAACATTCAAACTGATTGTACTTTGGCTGTAAAGCTATTTTGAAATGGTTCGTTAGTTTTATTTCATTAAAACTTATGTGGGACTGTCGAAGTTATACTTCTTTTAGCACGTTAAGGAAAAATAATGAAAATATAATTTTACGATGCGCGCGCGCACCGTCAAGAAAAAACGACACCCTGAAGTTATTTATAGGCAACAATTTGTTTCTTTGTATTAAAACTTTCAATGTAATAAATACCCATTTTCTTTTTTTAGTGTCGTTTTTTCTACAAACGTAGAATAAGGCGAAAGATAAAATTTTTGAAAAGATTTTTATCTTGATAAGACAAAAAAGGATAACTTTTAATGCGTGTACATACACACACTTTTTTTTATTACGAACACCATATTTTTAACTTTTATCCAGTTTGGGGTTATTTCGTAACGCGGAGAGATCCTGCTTTGGGCACCCACTCTCATCTTCTTCTCTCATATCTCATCTTAGTGACTAAAAATTCCACAATTAACTATTGGTGTGATAATAGGGAGCATGTACCTCGGTATCCCAGTGACAAGGTCTATCACGAACATCAGGTCGCCTACTAAGCGAGACAAGCTCGTCAAACTATCTCTCCGATCGATGTATCGGTGCAATGGACTATCAGGTTCAGGGTAGGGGTCTACCGTGAACCATGTCAATTTTTTATCTATATGAATATAATAAAGCTGGAGGGTTTGTTTATTTGGTTGAACGCGCAAACCTTAAGAAGTACTTGTTCGATTTGAAAAATTCTTTCAGTGTTAGATAGCTCATTTATCGAGGAAGGCTATATGCTATATTTTATATTTAAGACAATTGCGTCTGTGTGGATTACCCCCACGCTTACCACACTTGGTATAGTGCAATGTATAGTTACTTTGTTGCACTGCAGGAAAATAACCACTGGTTTCAAATATAAA
The DNA here is from genome assembly GCA_014332785.1 of Antheraea mylitta. Taxonomy (NCBI): domain Eukaryota; kingdom Metazoa; phylum Arthropoda; class Insecta; order Lepidoptera; family Saturniidae; genus Antheraea; species Antheraea mylitta. The sequence goes on from JACEII010000011.1 coordinate 3,634,604, forward strand.
CTTCCATAGTTCTATAATATGTTCACATTTATGTCAATTTCTATAGTATATTGTTAAGAGGTATGCGGTGAAAACAAGTCAGTTCGTTAGTGGTTCAGTATAGTCTAGTCTGCATCTGAGAACTCTAGAGTCAGTATTTTCCAAACTAATTCACCATCATTTATAATGAACATATATTTTTATTAGTAGATGCAAGAAATAACTACATAGTGAAAACTATCTGTAATAGTCATAAATCGATAATACTAGCTGTGCCCGCGACTTTGACCGCGTGTGTAAAAAATAATGATTAACTAATAAAGTCATCTCAATGTATTACTTTACCGTAATATTTACTTATCTACTTTTCTATCGTATTTAAGTCGCGGCGTCTTTATAATTACAATATCTTTGACTAGAGTGAACCTATTTTAATGGAACAAAGACTAAGTTATTCTTAAGAATATGCTTTATGATTTTGTTACATTGTAAACCCAGTACTTTTGCAGTGATGCGTGTTCATACAAACAGACAGACAAACACATTTCTAAAAATAACTGAAATGTATTTTATTACTTATTTCTAGACAGCTGCAACAATTTTATCTGCAAAACTCAAAAAATAAAAACACGTTAAATTTACATTCTTATTACATATATAGATAAGGTAATTGATATCGAAAAGAAATGATAATATAAAGTTTGAGAATCTTAGTACAAGTTAAAACAATCTAAAAGTGCGCACTCGCCGCTTGTCTTCCATCGTCATTAAATGCGTACCAACGCTGTGTCCACTGAAAATCGCTGCCGTTTTGATTTTGCGGTCTTCATTAAGGATCCGGTTCTACATTTCAGTAAGCTCACGAGCCTTAATGATTCCCCGGTAACAACGCTTTTATACAGTTTAATACCGTATTTAGGAAGCGGGTCTTTTGAACTCGCATCGAAGCGACGCTTTCGTTGTTCAAGTTTTATTCTGTTTAGTTTGGTTCGCGTGCTTACAAATGTATAATTAAATTTGATAGCTTATTTATTTATTATGTTTATAAAATTATAAAACTGAAGCTACTTGTAAAACTGGTTCGCATTAACAGATTCATTTGCGTTAATTTATTAGTTTTCCGGCATTTTATTTCAATATACATTTTTTTCACACTAATCGATATCCGCGAGTTCATCCGCGTTGTTTATTATCTTATTTTTATGTACAAAGGAACATAGTGCAAACATTGAAAGCAAAATTATTCTTATATTACGAAGTTACCTTATAAACAATGTTATCCGTTTAGTTAATCGCTTCTGCGCATGCATACCACACTGTTTGTCCCACTTCAGACATTACTAAACGCGTAGTTTTTCTAAAAATCGTAGTTTCTGAAACCTAAATAAATCCATATTAAATTGAGATATCGTGATGTTTCGTGCGGAGACGTAAACATAGCTAGTATAATCATAGATCATAAATATGTTTAGTCTGTTCTGGTATTATGAGAGAACTTCAATGAATCTTTGACACGCCTTTTTTAACTTAAGCAACTTTGTTCGTAAAAGACATAGCGTACGTTTTATCTAGAAAAAACTTGGTTTAAGATCTATTCTACATTAACGCTAGGGAAGGCACTACTAAAAACTAGTTTCATTTAAAAATTATATTATTTACGTAAATAATTGTATTGGGATTATTTACCAAAGTAGATAAACATTTGTTTACAATAAAACAAGTATTCCGGGATAAAGTTTAAATCAGGTCCAAGCGCGCGAATAGCGTGCGCGGTTGCCCCTACAGAAGAGATAGCGCCCATCCACCCAATTAATATGCCTAATGCTAACATCATTATTACTAGCCACAGCGCACTTAACATACTATATCCATTTACATTTTGATTTGTGTAGAGCCGGAACGCGATTAATCGGCAGGCACGCGGCGTGCGCCGGCGCCTCTGATTTATAACACTACGCGCGCTTCGGACTGTGTCTGCACATTGCACGCTATGCTATGGACATATCAACAGAACATTTTTTTTTATCGAGATGAAAACGCTGTTTTCCTGGAAAGATCTTTACAGCTTCACCGAACTATTGAAGCGAGCACTGAAGGCACTCAGCAGATTTGGGATGTTTGGGCGAATAAGTTAAGGGTGCACGGCACACCTCGGCTTGGGCTGTCGCCTGTTTTGTGCAAAAATCGCGATCTATCTGAGCTAACCTAAGCTAAGCTATCTAGATATACGTATATGACTTATTGAAACATGCATGTGTACAAAACGTGTGTGCCTCAACAGAACAGCTTCTTAACGGGAATACTCTATGCAATTTTACATAATTATCGAAATACTAATTTTTTTTTTATATCATAGGAGGCAAACGAACAGATGGGCCACCTGATGTTAAGTGATCACCATTGTACATAGACACCAGCAACACCAGAGGGGTCGCAAGTGCGTTGCCAGCCTGTGTTAGTGGGGAAGAAGGAAGGTGGAGGGAGGGAAGGGAGTGGGGGAGGTGGGCCTCCAGCATTCTCAATAACCGAACGAAACGCAACAATGTAAGAACTGTTACTTCCCGCCGGTTTTCTGTGAGAGGGTGGTACTACCCCGGACGAGCCGACCCCTTCATGCTTTCAATAAGTTGCAGCTTCAGCGTGGCTATACAAATCGTATGACGAAATTTTTAAATGTCATCTACAGAGAGGAAAACATAAGCACCACACCGCTTGCCCCTATCTTTACGTCAAAAATATAGATTGTTGAAAGCGTTAGTGCTTATAACAATCGTATTTTCTTGAAACATAACATTACAACTTTATATTAAACTAGATTCTGCCCGCGACTTCGTCTGTGTGGAATAGTTACTCTGGGCTAACACTAACACGCAGCGGAAGCTGAAGCTAATGAAAACAATAGCTACAGGATACATCTCAATCAAATTTTGTCTAGAGTTTTATGACGTCAATTTCTTGATGATTAAATAAAGTGGGTATTTATGGCCGTGAGATTGAATTGCAGCTGCAGATATTATCAATATATCTACTTGCATTCTATATAGAAACAAGAGTTGTTATAGTTATTTGTTTTCATTTTATATTAAATAAGAGGTTTTTTGGATCACCATAAGTACAATTTTATCCATTGCATTATATTCCCGCGAGTATGTCCGTGTGGAACCTAATGAAAAAAGTGACTAATAGAATCATCTAAATGTATAATAATGTATCTTTCACTCGCAGTTTAAAATGTAGATGTGGCTCCTATCCCAGATAACAAATGGACAAAAACCATAACTCTGTGGAACGGGCCTCACGGATATAGAAGTAGAGGTAGTCGCGACGTTTGGCTTTCTCTGGAGGAGGCCTTTACCCGGAGAGGGGTCCACGAAAATTAATGTTAAAAAATGTGTATGTCAATAATGTCATTGTTACATTGGAATAAATAGGCTATTTTTAATGTATTAAATCCATTTACTTATTTACTTTTCCCTCGTACTTAAGTCGCGTTGTCATTAAAATTACAATAACTTTTTATAGAGTGAACCGATTTTAATGAAACAAAGACTAAAATGATCTTCTTAGTGAGTTCTTATTCTGAATGTATTCAAACAAATAGAAAGACAAACATCTTAAAAAGATAATGAATTGTATTTTATTGGTTATTTCAAGAAACCTGCAACGATTTCGAAAAACCCAAAAATTACAGACACAGATTTATTATTGTGTATAGAAGAAAAAATTTTGCATTATCTGATGACTTACAAATCATGTTTTAATTTTAAAATGTTAAAGTTATAAATATGGGGTGCGCCATCTAGACAGGACCTATTTAAATGTTGAATAACTCCGCCATTTTTCAGCCGATTTTGACAAATTTCAGTCATGAATCGTTTTACGCCAAAACAGCGAGCTGAAATTGTACCGATGTACATCGAAAATAATCGTTCGAATGTGAAAACTGTGCATGCTTATCGTAAAAAATATGGAGACATTTGGCGCCTTCCGCGAAGACAATTCGTACTCTGGCGACAAATTTCTTTGAACACAGGTCTGTAGCTACTCGTCCGCGACCCATTCGACCGCGTCCACGACGCTCCAATGAAATTATTGAAGAGGTTAGAGAGAGAGTTACCGAAAATCCAAGTGTGTCGTATCGCCGTCGTTCTCAGGCGCTGAACGTGAGTGGAACCACATTAAGAAGAATTTTGAAGAACGATCTCAGTCTTTTCCCATACAAAGTGCAACTTACCCAAAGATTGTTGGAAACGGACAAGCCGCGTCGGAGCAAGTTCCTGGGACGCGTTGTGTCAAAAAATGGTGATTTGGAGTGGCCTCCTCGTTCGCCGGATTTGACAGCGCCGGACTTTTTCCTGTGGGGATATTTGAAGAGTAAGGTATATGCCAGCAAACCGAAGATTATCGAAGAACTAAAAGCTAATATCACCGTGGAAATTGCTGCTATTACGCCCGAAATGTTATCAAATACAATGCAAAAAGCCGAAAAAAGGGCCGCTTTTTTTTTGTGTCTAACGAAGGCGGTCAGTTGATCGATATTGTATTCTGAGTAAATTGACAATAAATGGCATTGAATACCCTAAATAAATCTTGTTAATTTTCCAAAATCGGCTGAAAATGACGGAGTTATTCAACATTTAAATAGGTCCTGTCTAGATGGCGCACCCGTTATAAATAATAACGAAGGAAAAATACAACGCTTTTTACTAAAAAAAATTGGCGATTTACATAGAGTTTGTCGAAAAGTGATGATCTCTGTTTCACCTTTATGTGACAGTTATGTTCATATTAATAAATAAAAAGCTAATAAATGTTTTAAAAGTATTACTAAACTAGCTTTGACCCGCGGCTTCGGTTGCGTTGATGTAGTTTTGATATATCCTTAAGGAACAGTAGGTACCTTTTTCTTAATGAAAGATATTTTATGTCATTTTTTACACCCTTGAACATTTCGTGATGATCCGTTGATTAGCCAAAGCGACTCAAAGAAACAATAAATATTTGTATTTCAAATATTAATTAGTACTGGTTGAGACACCATTAAAGTCTAATACATTAGAAAGCTAATGTCTAAATTATATCCTCTTCTCTCAAAGTTTGTATCCATAATAGATATAATGAATGAACGGATAATAATACTTAATGACTTTATTAACTAAATAACTATTTAATAATAACACAATCAACGAAACCAATCCCCATAACTCTTGTAATTTAAGTTACACTTCCATTAAAAAGCACGAACATTGATAGATCAATTTAAATTTATTACAACATTATACAACGAAACACTATTTAGGTAACTCTGGAAAATCATTAAAAAGTTGTAATGGCTCGTAAATCGCTGCGCTGAGTACAGTGCTAAATCTTGCTTATTAAGTTATCTTTAAGTAAATAGCTTTAACAGGGTCTGTGATCGTACCTGTTGTATTACATACAATTTTCTATAAACTGACCTGTAATTCACTCAAGAACAGCGTAATTATATCCTTACCGCTCATATGCCTTCGGAAATAAAAATATGTGTCTAAAACAGCATTTCCCAAAGTATTGATCGTGAACCACTGATCGGTCGTGACCATATTGGGAGAGCTGTGAAAAATAGGTTGATAAGAACGATCCACTTACCAACTAAATTGTGAACAAACGCAGATGAAAGACTCATTGATTTATTAGAAGTGGAGTTTCAAATCCAAGCAGTTAACGAAATTGTTTCTTTGTGAGAGCCAAGATGTGAGTTTCGAATTTGATGGTTATTCCAGACGACATTGGGAATCACTGGTCTAAATATGATTATGAATTTAGTACATACCATAATTCCTAAATAATACAATTATTAGCAACTAGCTGGTTCCCGACCGTTTCGTTGGACATTATAAAAGTACTGGATTAATCTAGTTCAAAAACTAAGTAACCTAGAACCATCTACTAATAATTCCACATCTAAAACTTAATAGTCATATGCCTATACGTTCAGTAATTTTTGTAATACAAATGAATTGTATTCTCATTACATACCCAAATAGATACAATGCACGTATCCATTGGAAAAAAATGTGTATTGGAAGCTATACGATTATAAATGTTTTATAGGTATAAATTTTGTACCTACGTGTTTTAATTTATTCCACACGTTTGAAACAATAATTTCAGAACAGATATATTTTATTTCTCAGCTAATAACAAATTAATTAATAATCATAACGAAATCGGGAGCCGTGAACTTATAATTTATACTACTAAATAAACCTTTTAATAGTTTGATAGATATATAACTGAAGTGGACCAATCACCGTATTTGCAATTACAACTTTCTGTTATGGTACGTTATAAAATATTTTATAGGGCAGCTAATTGACTGTAACTCGTTTCTCATCTCGACTCTTTGAAACAGCTTACGATTATATTTCGTGTAATAACCCATTACATTCATATATTACAAGTGATTTCATAGATATTTCATTAATTTTATATCGAGCTCTAAATATTTTCGATAACGGATTGTTGTAAAAAGTAAAATAGAATAAAACTAATTATAGGATCGAGGTAGATTAAACAGATTTATTTACGTAAAATATCTTTTGTAATTTATTAATTATCGTAAGCAACATTAAAATTTTTACACTAAAAATAATATTTTAGATTTAATATAGAAAAGAAAATTGGTTGTCTGTAAATTCAGTTTAGGGACGATAATTTCACGTGATAATATCATAAGAAATAATGCAAAATGCATACTTTTATGAATTCAATTGAATTATTCTACATAATATAGATAAATGCTTCGGTGAAGCTGTAAATGCCTTGCAAGGCCAATAGCGTACCTCCCGATTAGGCCTCCCACGGCAGCGGCTCAAGCCTAGGTTCGATTCCTCGGTAGGGAGCACTTGAGTGCGTTGCTTGCGCGATACGTTGACACACAAATATACATCACCGCTACAACACTACACGATCACCCCCACACACGTGCACGCTTACACGCTTACACATGAAAGTGGAAGGTTTACTTTTTTTCCCTTATCGAACTGAAAAACTCTCAATTTTCCGATAATAAATATATGGAGGAGTTGTTGAGGCGTGTATGCTTGGTATACATATACGTTTCAACAACTCATACATATATGAATAGTGAGCTAGGTTAGCTAAGATAGATGGTAATTTTGCATGCAACAGGCAACAGCCAAGCCGAGGTGTGCAGTGTACCCTTGAGCTGGTTTCCAAAATAAAATCGGCTGAATGCCATAAGCGCTCGCCTTAGTAGTCCGGTGAAGCTGTTAAGACCTTGCTGGGTCAGTAGCATAGTCAATTCGTAAAAAAAGCATCACAAGTCGAACGCTTAGGCCGATCGCACCTCTCTATAGCTTGTTCCGTGTTCTCGCTTACACTTTCGACTCAATCGAAACGTGACAATCATACTTTTTTGTTCATGCAGCCGGTGTTCATTGATTTCTAAGACATTACATACATATAAAATACTCGGAGAAATGTAAACGCATTGTCGGTATCTTCCCTATTTTATTCGGCGTATTGGCTGGAAGCAATATTAAATCAAATATCAGATGATCAGAGGCAGGTAAACGGTAGCAGTTATTTAGCGGATACGAGCCGGAGGCCGCCGCCGCTGCACGTCGCCGCCCACTCCTCGTGATTTATCCGCGTGCGGCCTGTCGCAGGCGGATTTACTGGCCTGATGAAATATCAACAGATTCGTGACGAAGTGTACCACAGTTCCATCGAATAATCTACTTGTTGTCTGCGCAATCTCAACGCTGATTTGTTACAGATCTGTCACAAAACAGAAGGTTTTGATAAGGTTAAAGTATTTGTCACAAGATTAACGAGCCCTTTTCGTATACAATTATAATGCTGTCTCATTCCTTAATAAACTTAAATAATCATCTAATATTCAGAGGAATATAAAAAATATAATATAAGTAATAAATATAAGTATAAAAAGCGATTATGGCATATAACAAAATTTAAAAATATTATGTAAAAAATGTATTTTTTAAAGATGATTGGTATAATCATCTTTTTGTCATTAGTTGATCACGAAGTCATTCGCATGAATTTTGTTCCTTAAACCCTACGAATTTTAAAAATACATTTTTACGAACCACAAAACCTAACAAAATTAAGTTAAACAAGAAAACTATTAAAAATTAAAATAATAAAATGTAGTTCGCTGACTAATTAATTCAATTATCCACCCAAGGATTCAAACAACCAGATTTGTTTTTTAAATGCTGTTAGCCACAGACATACAATAAAAAAAGATATACCAGGTGACTTTTTAAAGTTTAAAACCCTTCAATCCTTTAGTAGTTCATGGTCACATTTAACATATAAAATAGTAATATAAAAATGAATACTAATAAACAACAAAGAGAACCGGTAAGACTTTTCAGTTTAGCTATTTTGTGTGTGAATTCGACCAGACTACGTATATCTAAATAATCATTAAAATATAACCGATTATATTACTTAAAACTAATCTTGCACAGTTTTCTAAAAAGTCTAATTTTGATATCTCAATTGCAAACCAATTGTTCAAGCAACTATCAGCCTAGTTTGAAATCCATAAAATACTGAGTGTTTCAACTCAGACATTACCATACTCACCGGTTTATAAGCTCTTGTAGTGTTTAGGCGCCCACTCGACCATCGTTCAAATTTATCATCTCCGTGGATTATTGCTTATTGGAACAACCACTGACTGAGATATGCAAGAATAACGTAGTGCTAACTGTTATTGCTTCGTTAGTTTATGTTAAAATGGCAAACTACTTTTCTTTTCAATATAAGATAGGTTATTTAAAAAATTAGTCAAACAAAATGGTGGGTCACGTGATGTTAAATGATCACCACCGTCCATAGACACTAGCGACATCAGGGGAGTCACAAATGCGTTGCCAGCCTGTATATGGGAGAGGACGAGGGGAAGGAAAAGGAAAGGAGGTGGATCTCCGGCGCTCTCACTGACCGAACGAAACACAACAATGCAAGCACTATTATTTCACGTCCGTTTTCTGTGAAAGGGGTGGTACTGTCCTGGACGAGAAGACCCATTCATGCTGAAACCAGTAATAGCTTCAGCGTGGCTCTACCACCTACAAAAAAGGTTGTTTTTTTAAATATAGCACGGCAAAGTGACTGCACTATGCCTGATCGTAAACACAGTACAATCTAAAAATAATAGCGACCACCGATTGACACACTGTCCATCGCCAGTCGCCACTCCTATGCCAGCCTGTAATAAGCTGGTCCCGAAACGCGACCCGTAGAAGCGAATCACTATTACGGGCTTTTCGCCATATACATGGTGGTTGTGACCCAGTCGGGCTGTAAAACCCTACCACCCCGCTTGCGCCATTGCCTCGTTCGTTATTCAGCACACCACGTGCAGGTGAGGTTGGCTTGGGTGTCTCAAGTCTTATGATGTTATTCGAGACCCCTTACACCCACACACAAAGCAAGAGTTCAAAAATATTATTCTTATATTACCTTACGTAGTATAATAAATGAAAATTACACATGCATGAACTTCACACTGATCTCAATAAACCTTATTTTAGTCGTAATCTGCAGAAATGTTCAAACCATTACGAGCTGCAAACCTTTAAGAAACGAGCGTACTCGTCTTTAAAAGGCCTGTAACGCACTCCCCTGGTGCTGGTAGTATCTATAGACGGCGATGATCACTTACCATCAGGTGACCCGCCTGTTCGTTTCCCCTCTATAATATAAAAAAAAGAATGATCAAACACCGATGGAATAAATTATTCTGAACCATACTGAATATCATTTCTGAAATAAGCAACATAACTATTGCTAATGTCTATAGGCGGCGGTAATCACTTATCATCAGGTGACCCACCTGTTCGTTTACCCCCTATAATTTAAAAAAAAGAATGATGATCAAACACCAATGGAATAAATTATTCTGAACCATACTGAATATCATTTCTCAAATAAGCAATTTAACTATTGCTAATGTCTATAGGTAGCGGTGATCACTTACCATCAGGTGACCCGTCTGTTCGTTTGCCCCCTATAATTAAAAAAAAAGAATGATGATCAAACACTAATGGAATAAATTATTCTGAACCATACTGAGTATCATTTCTCAAATAAGCAACATAACATCTCAAGCTATTATCTTTCAATAGCGTTGCGAGAACGGTCGACTTATCTGGCAATTAAATCGACATTCAGAAGCCAATGTGATTTTAATTTTGTTTATGCCACGACCAAACAATTTACAATGAGTCGGCAGTATGACAAATAATGTTTTGATTGGACGAACATATATGGATGTATTTTCCAGATCGTGTTTGCTAATATATTAATTTATTATACAACAAAGAAAGCTTCGAAATTGAAACGTTTTAAAACTGTTTCTTAAGTAAGTTTCGATCAATATCAGAGTAATGTTATGACAAGTTATGACAATATTAAAGTACGTGATAAGGTCGTTGACAGTTTGAGACGTGACACAGCAATTTTCGAATGATAATAAGAAATCACACAGTATATAATAAAGGGGCTTGTAAAAAATCTCTACTCTCTGGTAGAGCCACGCTGATGCTATAAGTGGTTTCAGCATAAATGGGTCGGCTCGTCCGGGGTAGTACCATCCTCTCACAGAAAAACCCACATTTCGTTCGGTCAGTGAAAGCGTCGGAGCCCACCTACCTCTCCCTTCTTTCTCTTCCCTTCCGGACACACACAGGCCGGCAATGCACTTGCGACTCCTATGGTGTTGCTGGTGTCCATGGACGGTGGTGATCACTTAACATCAGGTGACCCACCTGTTCGTTTGCCTCCTATGACATAAAAAAATGCAGTTTACATCACAGTTATACTACGTTTTCTTTTTTTTTTTTCAAACTAACTAACCGCTGTTGGCCTGATGGACTCACAGCTTCATCGAACTCATAAGGCAAGCACTTACAGCACTTACCCAACTAGCAATAATCTCCGTTTCCTTTTTATGTCATGTGTTACCTTCTTTTTTATGTAAAGTTTAATGGAAATTACTATAACAACGAATCTTGTGTATCTTCTATATATTTTAAATGAATTTTCTTAAAAAATAAATATTGTTTCGCGTTTTATAAAAACACTATTTTACAAATGGTTAAATTATACAAATTTAAGTTCCTAAAGAACTGCTATCACTTCTATTTCTATCATAAATCAGTACATACACTCACTATGTTCCATCCACAAGGGTGTGATTAGTAAGACGTATTGTAACACTAACATTCCAACACAACCCTCAGACCTAGTAAAATCTATTAAAACTGTAGTACAATCTGAGGCTGGTAATAATTGCCCAAAGACTGCAGTGTCCTAAAAATTTATTTGATTGCATTTCTATTTGTTACCCTCTAATATAAAAATAAATCTACTTTTATTTAAAATAACCAATATTGATATCAAAACAGTCTACGACTAATCAAACAAAACCTTGTTCGTAAATTTCCACCAAAGATACTTCGTTTCAGTTTACTAATCGTAATCGTAAGATTGTTTACTACTTACCCCAAAAGTGTATTAATTATTCATAGCTATTTTTATTCCTAATTCCTAATCTAAATCCTAATCTCCTGAGTATTCGAATGACATCAAATAAACACTTTTGGAAATTAATTAACTCGATGACGCACTACGAAGCTGGCCCAAATCTGCAATTACAATTTCATCATCCACACAACAAACCGATATTTTGTCAACTCATGGTTTCGAAAGTAAACCCTTCTGTCGTATACATGTCACACGAGACGGTATCGCAGCCAATTTTTATGGCTTCGTACCGGGGCAACTAATTTTAGTTCAATCTTTCGCGTAATAACTTAAAGAGTCGTGCTGAGCGAATCACGATTATTATGCGACGTCTATACGAATGCATAATGAGTGTTTAGTTAAGTTGTAGACCAATATAAGTTTTATAGCAGTTATAACTTGGTCTATAGTTACATTGTAGTCGTTCCAAAACAAAAAACTGTTAACTGTAAATCATATTTTTATTTTTTATTTTTAGGGCGCTTTCATTCCACCGAACATATCATCCCTAATGTTCCCCAATTTTTCTAGATCCATCATGAGAGTCGCTGATAAGGGAGGTATCATTACCATATTATACAGCATCTTACCTTCACCCAAACAGCGTTCAGCCAAGACGCTGTGACAAATACCAATGTTATGATAATTATTTTTCACACTACTCATCAACAACTCTCTTTTGATACTGTTCTTAGCACACTCCATCATCAAGTGATGCACATCCTCATTTTTTCTGCATACATCGCAGCTGGGAGATTCCGCTTTTCTCATTAGGTATGCAAAACTTCTCGATGGACAGTGCTCCGAACGGAGTCTTAAAATCTTAACATATTGTCGGTAAATCATATAATTAGTAATAGGTACTTATGTTTCTCGTCAATGATTTTAAATATTTTCATATATTTTTAAGTTCATTCAATTAAACAAATAAGTACATATTTAAGGCATATGCAGGGATGTAGCTACGCGAGATACGCAAACACGAATCACATCAAGGCCGGTGTTTGGAAGTTAAAATTTATAAAATGTTACCTACAACCTATTCTTATTAATAAGAAGCTCCTAATGGTTCCTAGCTCACACGTCGTGGAAATCATAATATAACACACACAGTAACTCCAATATACACAGTTTTTATTTTGTTTCCTTAACAAATCCTCAGCACATGTTTCATGTAGTCATCTCTCCATATTAATAAGAGGCTCGTAATGGAATTAATAATGAAAGTAAGGAACTCCTAATGGCTCCTAGCTCACACGTCGTGGAAATCACAATATACACACACAGTAACGCAAATATGCACAGCGTTTTTTTTTTGTTTCCTTAACAAATCCTCAGCACATGTTTCATGTAGTTATCTCTCCATATTAATAAGAGGCCCGTAATGAATTAATAATGAAAGTAACGAACTTCTAATGGCTCCTAGCTCACACGTCGTGGAAATCACAATATACACACACAGTAATGCAAATATGCACAGCATTTTTTTTTTTGTTTCCTTAACAAATCCTCAGCACATGTTTCATGTAATTATCTCTCCATATTAATAAGAGGCTCTAAATAAATTAATAATGAAAGTAACGAATTCCTAATGGCTCCTAGCTCATACGTCGTGGTAATCACAATATACACATACAGTAACGCAAATATACACAGCGTTTACTCTGTTTCCTTAACAAACCTCAGCACACAATCCGTGTAGTCATATCTCCATATAACGATAAACGCATATCTGAACATAGTACTGCTGTAGTACTTATGAGGCATCTATGCCTCGGGGATCCAATTTCGCTGTTCCCACAACAAATCGTAAAGTCAAAGGTCACCGCCTAATTATGCAGCGTTATCGACGGATCCGACCGCTTTGGGAGAGAATATTTATCAATAACATGTAATTAAAATTATTTAGTCGAGCCCGAGCGAGTTGTGTCCCCGAGGCGAATTATTACACATTCGCTGCGAGAGGTCCGCGCCCATCATTAAACGGGACATTTTTATTCCTTTCTCTTTAATTTCCGTCAGTGGACATAAATGATGATGCTAGGACCGCTACAACGCCTCGGGGACGCTTTTTAAAGACGAAAAGTGAGGTAACACAAAACCGGTTCTATAGTTATAGATTATTCGAGCTATCATTAAACAAAACATAATTTAACTACGGTTTTAATCTTTCTGTTTCAATATAGAATCGGATTACACGAATTAAGTTACATAAGACTTTCATTCGCATTTTGAATTCAAAGCAGTTAAAGACTATATAACCTATCTTTCAATAAGACAAACTGTGACAACGTTAGAAACCTTTGTCAGTGTTTGTTTTTATTCCTAAAGCATTTTCTAAAAAAAAACTCACATTGACATGTATGATATTAGTAAGGATATATTGATAACGAGTGTTTGTTTAAACTACCTAACTGTATTTATTATAGTACCAAGACAACGTGACGACATATTACTTTATCGTATGGTATTAAGCACATTGCACAAAAAAACGGTGACCATCGAAAGGACAATAATTCATCGGCTGTTGCAACTGTCACACCGCGGCAAATTTCTAAATAACTGTTATTAGTTAATCCCAAATTACGATAATTAAGTAGACATTGTACTCAATGATATTATAACTAAGTTATTGTAGGTATATGGAACGATTGATCCAGTTGAACCAGTAATGTGGAATTTTAGAAACAAACGTGTGAATCCGGGATTCACTGCTTTTTTTCTAAAGATAAAAAAGGTTCGATTTCTTTTCCATTTTCAAATGATATAATTATTTGTTATCAGTTAATTGTTTCAACTACCACGACTGACATTTAACAAACGCAATTATTATTGAAAAGTTAGCAATGGTTTCAAATATCACATGGATGATATTATATAAAAAATAGAGATATATTGTTATCTCCCGATTAACTCTTACGGCGTCGTATCGTACAATACTGTATGATATCGGATCTAAACGACATTAAATTATTATATGTTTTTTGACTCTACAGGATACAACGACCTCTTTTATGATTTGAAATAATAAATATTTTTTTTTTTCTCAGTAGTATATCAATTACTATAGTAGGTGAAATCGTAGTTATATTACTGAGCTTTTAATTTGATATGTGAAGACCGAGATTGTTATTGTTATGAGACAATATTATTTTTGTCTATCTCAACTCTTTTCCTCGACGTGCCAAATCAAACATCAGGTACTGTACGAAATAGGTTAACAACTGTTCAATTGCATATGTATTTCATTTTTATTTCACTATGTTTCTCACCAATAGTATACTAGTCTATACTAATATTATAAAGAGTTAAAGTTTGTGAGTTTGTGACGTGTGACTTTGTGAGATTGTAACGTTGTAGGGGGTAATCTCAGTAACCACTGGTCCGATTTGTAAAATTTTTTCAATATCTTTCAATATTATATAGCTCATTAATCGAGGATGTTTATAGGCTATATATCATCACGCTAAGACCAATAGGACCGGAGCATCGTCATTGAAGAATGTTTAAAAATCGGGAATTTTTTCCTTGTGAGAGATTCCGCTGCGTGTTAGCGTTAACCCAAAGTATCTACTCCACGCGAAGTCGTAGGCAGAGGCTAGTATATAATAAATTGGTGTTTGTATGGTGGAGAAATATTATTTTAAGACACTATTCTTACAATATCTACCGTATTTTTGGACGTAATAAATAAAGGTTCAACTTTCAATTAATTATGATTATGTACTTCATATTTATACTATATCGATTTGGGTCTTACGCTCGGGTCGTATTAAAATTTATTAAAGGTAAGTTTCAACCTTAAAGGTTAGTTTCTAAAATGGATTATAAATATTATAATAGTCAGTGTCTTACATCGAACACTTAAATAAACATATGGCTTATACACAGCATCGTCTTTATCTCTCTTCTTGAAAGTTGTAAAATATACACGATCACAAAGAAATTATTTACTAATATATATTATTATAGTTCAAAATTATTTATTATAATATGTCTTATGAAGAAAATGCCTTAGGCATAAGCTTGCAGGCGTACAAAACTAAAAAGTGCATTCAAGTATTCATTGATTGATTGATTTCTATACCATAATTTAAGAACCTCTTCATTAGCAACTGAAACTTCTTAGTTATCGGATAGTTGTCTAAGTTCTAATTTACGTGGGTATGTATAAGGTAATCAGTGCACAATCCAGTAATACACGATATACAATTAGAAATTACAGAAATGGGAAACTTAATATTCAAATCATATAATTTAAAATCAGTGAGATGAATTCAGATAAAGGCGAAGTTTTTCTTTTTCTACCATAAATCGTTCTTAAAACAACATATTATATGCGTGTTGCATAATACATTGTTAAGTACATTAATTCCTATTTATTTAATATTAAAAAACAAAAGTAGTATAAAAGCGGCTACTGAGAGTTCTCTGTACCTTTTTTTTCTTTTTTTTTACGTGGGGACATCCCTTATGGATACCCACCCTCCCGGGGGAGAGGATGGGTTATATCCCACTCGCACGGACTAAAACCCCACGGTGTACCAACAGACCGTGACGTTGAGTCGGCAAGGGATCGTTCTAAGCTATTCCCCTTGAATAGCTGTCCCAACGGTCTGCCCGGCGGAAGGTTGCCGGTGGGCTCCTACCTATAGAAAGGCATCTGAGTACACGCCAGCTGCCCCCCCCCCCCTCGTCCGCCGGACCTGTGCAATGAAGGGATGAGCCCCCTGACTGCATCTCCTCAGGTCCGGCTTCGGTGGCGGGAGAAGTTAAGCAAAACGCCGCCTCCTCCCGCCTGTCCTCCGTTAGTGGAGAGGGCCACTTAGAGGGTCTACCTCGGGGGCCCTCTCCGCCGCCTCCTTTTGCGAGATGACTTCCTCGCTCCGAAATATTGGAACGCCTCCAGTATGACACCATGCGGCAAACTCTTAAAGGCATTGGCGATATCTAAGGACACCGCCAAGACCCTCTCCCTTGGGAGGTCGCCTCCGTCGACAGCGATTTTAGGAGCCACAGGGCGTTCACTGTGGAACGCTACGCGTTCGATATGTTCTTACATATTACACTTATAATATACCTTATATTATACACTTATACACTTATATTATACACTTATAATATACCTTATTCTAATAACGTAACTAAAATTATAATTCAATCTATTTCATAATTTGTTATAACGTATATTTGTTGTTTCCATTTGTATTTTTTTTAATATGAAACATCTATAGGCGCGAGTAAACCTGATTTTGGATTGGCGCGACGTGGCGACGCAAAACACAAACTTTGCACTATTAACGAAATACTCTAAAACATTTGCATCCCTATCTGTATCAACATAAGATTCAAATTGTTTTGTCGGCCATCGTTATATTGTTACGCGGCACAGGCCGACAACCTAGCGCCCTTTGATATATACCACCAAACACGCCTGGCCTGCGCCTAGTTGAATTTTTATATCTAATAAAAATAATTATCTATGTAATAAAATAAATAAACAGTCATTATTTTATGGAACAAATTTGTAATGCTTTATTTGCTTGCTTGCTGTTATGCCATACCTGATTTCTGTCGTAATCTGTTCTTTTAGGCATATAACTTATACTAAACAATTTTGATGTTTTACATCTGCCAGACGTGGTGCGACTATACTAATTCTTCATCATGATTCCTCTGTCATAATGAGTTTGATAGTCCCAAACATAATATATCACATGCCTTCAATGGCCACCATGAACTCATAACACACCAAAAGCGAAGTCATGGCCAGATAAATGATTTAAAAAGTTACGTACAATAGTCGGGTGCATTTACAGCTCCATTGTGCTCTTCCACGATATTAGATAGTAGCAAAGAGTATCTGATAACGAAGCATTAAGTGCCTCGGCGAGCACATACTTAGTACACTTAATGAATTATACAAACACCAATCAGTTAATTATTTTATTCATGTCGCTCAACCTCTTATCTGGCTTTGTGTTCGACATAATTGATATGTTAAGTCAGTAGAACAATCGGACTGTCATATTGAAGAGATAGGGTACAAGATGGCCCGTAGGTACCTCGCCTTACAAACGTACCGACGTTCTATTCAAGTCTACTTGTCAGACAAAGGACTGTTTTAACATAATACGTCCGAATCCATTTTTTAACCATCTATTATTATATCAACTAAATTATTCTAGCATGTAAGCACATACATGTAGCTTAACGAGGGTTTACAACTGTAATCTCTCGTCAATGGTTCGGATGATAGGCAAAATATGGAGAATATTTTTGTTAAACTAAAGATTAACTTGAGTTTAACATTTTTTTCTCTTTATTTTGACGAGGCTTCAGTACATCCTTGATCACTATCCTCGTAGGGTGATTATGTTTGATTAATATACCATTGAACTTGATTCTGGCATTTAGAAATCAAGGAATCAGATTTGTGAATTATTGTAGCCGCATTAGCTACATGACCTCCTAATACAATGCTAAGCTCTCCAAAAATCCTCCTGGAGTGTAGGAGTATTTTTGACGCAATTCCTCAGTCTGGGTACATTCCCATAGCATATGTTAAAAATCATCCGTGGACTGAAATGTTTTCATTAGCTTTTTTTTTGCACGATTTTGAGAATTAAACATCGGAACATTCCTAAGCTATTACCGGGATTATAACATGGTGATATCTATGATTCTGAACATCGCATAAGTTATATATAGCATAGCTATAGCAATAACGAAATATAATAAATAAATAAACTAAGTCGTGTCCATGTTCATTTGATTACAATTAATAACTGGTCCACGCAGCACGCGCTGACGCCGCGTCGTAAACATTCCTCTTCGGATTTATTCGCCTCCATAAGAAGCGGCAATTAAGTCATTCCCTTTTAAAATGCCAATGATGCCGGCTGACTTAACTTATCTGAAATGCATAGGATTGAATTATTAGTAGCAATTAAAGACGTCGCGTAATGTGTTATCAATATTTTAATACAGTAGCCACTTATGACTTACACTCTAGCTACTTAAGTATATTTAAATTTCTCATCTCGTGACTGAGTTCATTATAAAAATATTTTAAGTGAAATCTTCAAATAAATCACACCTAATTTACTTTGCGATGTAATATGTATTATATTTTTATTATAGAATACATAAAAAATAATGCATAACGTCGTTGTGCCTATAAATAAAAAGAACCACCTTTCCATAGAAATAGAAAAATGAATTTACATACATACAATATCTTTACCTTAAATTGTATATTTTCGCAGTAGAAAAACTTTCGTATCAAATTAAAATTATGCACTTATACACATTTCGGTCAAAAACAGTCTGTCGAGTTTTACAAGCCCAGGTTTCAATAATTTGCATGACGAAATGCGAACAAAATCTATGGTGATTATTTATGCTTTGCGATGTGTAGTTTTATAATGAATATATTCTGTGGTAGTACGGTACACTTATCTTCTATTTAAATTGTATATCAGCTACTTCTGATGCCAGCTCATTTAATTTTATCAAAATGCAACTAACTACTCACAATAATTATGCTCTAAATGGTTTCGTAACTGCACTCGGTTTTCTAATCTTCATAAAGCCTTCAAATCATATGACGGCATCGATGCCAGCCGAATGCCGACAAGCCCTATCAATCGTGTAGGGGGGACACAGTGGTGCCCGTAAGACGACGGGCGACGCTCGGGATAAGTGTTGGATTAATAATTTGTAAATATTAAATATTCATGAGAGCCGAGAGCACGGGTCAAACATTCATTTTATAAGGGTCGGAGAACTTTACCGGCACTCATATTTATTAAGGAGATGCAGGTAATTATCATAACTGACTTAACGGAACAGCTTTCGGCTTGGTTAATGGACGTAGGACAGAAACGTCGGTGGAGATAAAATTTATTGTTATTAGTGAAAATACCGAAATTGGAACATATTTACACTCTTTATCCGAACCTTATAATCTGATCACTATGATCTATTAATTTAATTTATTATAATTGAACCGTGTATATGAATTCAATACAAAATTATAAATGCAAGTCGTAAGTATTAATATATAATATTAATTTTATATCTACCTTCGATATCACTTTTAGAAATGTTTTTGTTATGAAAGTAATGTCTTAAGGTATTTTAATAATTTTCAAGTACAATATGTATGAAACTACAAATAATCAGCAGGGAACGATAAAAAATCATGAACATACCAATATCATTCGTTGTAATTTTGTCCATATTAATCATACGCAACTCTTATTACATAGTATAAAACAAAGTCCTCTGCCACGTCTGTCTGTTTGTCTGTTTACGATAAACTCAAATACTACTGAAAGAATTTTCTTCCGGTTTTCACCAGTACACAAAGTGATTAATGGGGAAGATTTAGGTGTATCATTTGTTAAAGTTTTTTTTAATATTGTCAGCCAAGACAACGTCCGCCGTGCCCGCTAATATGAACTATTTATTAATTCGTATTTTTGACATAATTTTAAAAATATAAACATTTTTAGCATTAACTGAAATACTTTTTACTAATTAATATTTATTCAAATAGCAATACCACATGATAATTATTAAGAGTGTAATACAATTAATAGTTTTTTTTTTTCTCGAACTGACTACGCTATTGGCCTTGCAAGGCCTTTACAGTTTCACCGGACTACGCAATTAATAGATATTTACAATTTGACTATAAAAATAAAAATGATAGTTTAAAAATATTAATACAATCTACTCCACAGTGTTGGACGAATGTTTTTTGATTCGCAAAACAATTTATATTGAATGTCACTTTTTAATTATTAATTTAAATAAATGTTAAATTAAACTTTCAAAAATTAACAAAAGGAAAAATTACGCACCTCAGATTAATTGGGACCTATTTATATTTAAATTTTCTTAGGAGGTATTTTAAATTAAGTGTACTTCACCACGTAATAAACTTTCGTATTATATGCATTTCAAGTCTTCAAAATACGTCAAACTTTGTTATTACACTCATTAAAACGCTGTAAAATTTGATACGACCAGTCGTGATAACTTCAGAAAATCTGATATTCAACATAAGTTTTTAATTAATCCGAATATTAAGACATTATCGAAGAAAAAATATGTAATTAAATTTTATTTTAACAGTTTTAAATCACCTTTATAACTGATGAAACTTATACTGGGTGACTGGTTACTCGTTAGCAATATTTTTACAGGATACTCAGTACTTGATAGTCGTTCTGATTCAATTTAAAAAAAAAATAGGTGCTTCATATTTGACATAATAATTAGAAAATACTATGTCAAAGTACCAGTCTATGTTAAAGCACAATTCGTTTTTGTGGTATTCCACTTAAAAATAATTGTTTAAATAATGATTATTATGTACAAGGTGACTCTGAAATAAATACGAGTACATAGTTGTTTTTTTTTTTCGAAATGATATTGCTGTTGACCTGGAATGGTTTTCACAGCTTCACCGAACTATTGAGGCGAGCGCTAAAGGCACTCAGCCGATTTGGGATATTTGGGCGACCAACTCAAGGGTGCACGGCACACCTCGGCTTGGGCTGTCGCCTGTTTTGTGCAAAAATCGCGACCTATCTGAGGTAACCTAAGCTAAGCTATCCAGATATACGTATATGAGTTATTGAAATATGCATATGTACCAAACATGCGTGCCTCAATAATTCGTATATGTATTTTGTCTCGGAAAAATTCCTCAAAACTATATAGGATAGGATAGGATAAGGAAAAATAAGGGTAGAACTCCCTATCGTCTTTTTCTCTGAAAAAGAATAACAGCGTGTAAGCCTGTAGGCGTGCACGTGTGTATAAGTGATGTGTGTGATATTGTAGCAGTGATGTAAGGTTTTGTGTCACTGTATCGCGTGAGCAGCGTACTCAAGGGCTCCACGCCGAGGGAACGGACCTAGGCTTGAGCCGCTGCCGAGGGGGACCCAATCTGGGGTGCGGGAGCGAAATTTACCCCCTGACCACGACGGCGTGATCTGTGGTTACGCGGGCGTGGGAAACATAGATATTAAATAAATCATGTAATGCGAAGAAAGACTTTACTTGATCAACTATATTAGAATTCATGCGAGCAAAGATGCAGATATAACTAATCCAATAGATAAGATACATTTTTATATCGTTTACTTGAAAAACTAACTGTTTTTAAAAGATTTTTGTGAATATTTTTCAAAATATGCTGCCTTTGAAGTAAGAACATTTGACTTATCATAAAATGATAAGGTTCATTAATGAGGGACCATTAAAAATAAATATGTATTTGTTAACGAAACAATATTTCCCAAATCGTTATTATTCAATAAACTTCACTTTACAATCCATGACTAAAGTTCATAACTAAATATAATTTATAACTTGTGACTCAATATTAAGTGTACACAACTTATGATATTTATTTTTTCAAATTTCCTTAACAGGGTGGTTGAGGTGATTTTAAACGTAAAAAATATTATGTAAATCGAATATAATGCACGTTGGTTTGTGGGCGTTGGGCGCGTGCCGGATAAAGAAAGACGCGTGTGCCTGCATCCGGTGTTGCAAGTCGCACGGAAATGTGGGTAGACACCAATACGGTAGCACGAATTACCTTTAACGTCAACTCTTTTTTCACCACATACGGTTTCTATAATAATAGAACTCATCAACTGAACACAATAGACATGAAAATAAAAATACACATTACAAACATAATTGATTACGTTCCATATGAAATTAAACGTGATACTTAATTATATTAACCAACAGTACAAGGTAAAGACAGTATAAATCCCTTATAACGACATGTAAATTATGTGTAGACAGAATTAAAGACTACATGAAACCCCATAATAATATGAAGTCTCACTGCGTCAATATGACATGTCGCTAGACAATGTTGAAGAAATGTACCGGAATGATGTACGGAGAAAGACGAGCCGAGAGCGGCACGCGGCGCCAGTGCCACGGCGGACCGGCGTTTCGTTGACTTATGGCCCTTGTAATGTATCGCAATGCCTCTATCACTCATGAATATTTATTTAAAAAATGTATATTTCAATTTCGTCGTCGTACGACCTTTCGAACGTATTCTATAGTAATAAATATATCACTATAAACTTTATGTTGGACACAACATGTGTTGTAATTATTTTCTTTAAGTAAACAATACTGGTTACGTCATAAACATAATATTACCATTAAAAGAATGTTTCATGTTACAGTGACTACTTTTTACAAGTTTTATAATATTTCGTTTTATTCAATTAATGGATATTAAATAAATAAAATGATTATATTATACAGTGATAATAAATGCTAACAAGCAATTTATTTTATATAAAAAAAAACAGGTGTTACTCTAGCATATATCTTGTTTGATCGTAATTTTACGAACGTATACAATAACAAAATGTATGAAAAATATCACCACTTACTTTAAAATTATGTTACAACATATCAAACTACGTTCTTAACTGGAAAACCGTTCTAATTTAAAATATTTTAATACACACTTCTTTGAGTCATAAACCGTATTCTTGTTTGTGCTCAATTAATTTAAACGTTAAATAAAAATTCTTGAAGGCAATAAAAGTAAACATATTTGTAATTTTTCTAATCTGTATCGAGTAGAAGCAAAGCTAAACTAACGACTTTGAACTTCCCGTAGTTAATAAAATACATTCAGGGTGAACATTAAAAATATATTTTATCGCGTTTTAAATATTTAGATAATCATCTGGTGAAAGTTATCTCGAATTTTGTTCATTACTGATATATACATAGTTTGGTACTTGCACGGCGTGAAACTAAATCCGTCGCCAGGCAGCGAGCACACTATCCCAACTTTAACGTTCAAATAATAATGCACGACCTCATTTTTGTATCACATTAACTACTAATGAATATTCGATTTTAACATAATGATAATTATCAGCTCTACTTCACACTCTCTCTTTTTAGTTTGACGGTGAGCTAAAGAAACCCTTTTAATTTATTGAATTAAATCAGCTCTTTACTTTAATGTTAACAAGACTATTTTAAATAAATTAAATGATTAGAGGACTACTTAAAAAGAAATCTTAAGGCTCGTTAATCAGTTATAGAAGTATGCATTCTGTTGTTCAATAAGTACTAGCTTTGCTCGTGTCTTGGTCTGCGTGAACCTTAATGCAAAATAACAGTGACTAATAGCCATCTATTATCTAGTATTAAGTCCATTTACTTACCTACTTTTCTCTGGTACATAAGTCACGTCGTCATTAAAATTACAATAACTTTTGATAGAGTGAACCGATTTTAATGAAATAAAGACTAAATGTTACTCGAGGACAAACTTTATGGTTTTCTTGGTAAGGTTTTATTGTGACAGCAGTATATTTTAAAGTGATGCTTGTTTAATCAAAGAGACGGACAGGTGGGCAGACATTTCTAAAAATTATTTAAATCTAGTATATTACTTATTCCAAGCCACCTGCAACAATTTTTTTCATGAAAATCTAAAAAGGTTACGTTAGATTTACATTCTTATTATATGTAGAGATGTATTATCTGGTAATATTTTAATCAGAAACTAACTCGAATACATGGTTAAATCAAAACAGTCATTATTAATTTTCAGGACTCTTATAACATTATATAATCAAAAAATAGAAGTATTCTCTTATTTGTCTGACGTTGTTTAATCTCGGTAGAGACAGAACCATTTCGGACGAGATATTTACTAAATGATAGAAAACTTCTCAGAATATAACATAGAGTATGTAAATATAATTCTGCATCATCATAGATATCAGATAGCAGTAATAATGACAATACAATTTCAAAATTAAAATTATCTCTTAAATAATCACGCCTTAAATCACGGACATTAGTTGTTCTTGTGATAAGTCACCTTAAAGTATTAAAAATACTTACAATCGTTTGGAATATATATTTTTGCTATAAACATTTAAATAAGACTAATGTATTAATTAACATCCATTATAACCAGTCTTGAGTATTTAAGAGAACATGAGCTTCAAGTGGAATTAAAATAAAAAGTTAATAGTATCAAACGCCGATTAAGAAAGCATGTCTCGTGCCTTAATGAGAACTATGCGTCTTCCCGTGTGCATTATGAGATCAAGCGTAGGGTCAGACGACCACTGAATTATTATTCATTTACAAGTATAGTCAATTAGCAGCAATTGAATTTTTCTGTTGACTTCTCGTATATGTTACAATATTAGAACACAGGTAGGGTTTGCAAATTGTATAGGCTATGTTTATGAATTATCTTAATATGACTGAGTATTTAACAATTCTTGAAAAGTGTTAACTACATTAGACCATAACATAAAAATTATCGATTTTATTACAAAAAAGTTAAATACGTATTGAATACTTGCTTTAAAAAGGTTACGTTTTAGTTGCACCGCGCCTGCTGAATATTCGCCATCTTGCTTTTTTGTCTCGCTTTGGTTAAGTTAGACTTACGAAAAAAGGATAACGCGAACTTGCTTTTTTTTACGTAGGGAAATCCCTTATGGATACCCACCCTCCCGGGGGAGAGGATGAGTTATATCGGGTTTCCACGGATTAAAACCCCACGGTGTACCGACAGACCGTAGTGTTGGGGCGGCAAGGGATCGTTCTAAGCTAGTCCCCTTAGATAGCCGCCCCAACGGTCCGCCCGGCGGAAGGTGGCCGCCGGACTCCTACCTATAGAGAGGCTGCTGGGTACACACCAGCTGCCTCCCCTCGTCCGCCGGACCTGTGCAATGAGGGGATGAGCCCCTCGACTACATCCCCTCAGGTCCGGCTACGGTGGCAGGAGGAGTTGGGCAAAACGCCGCCTCCTGCTGCCGGTCCTCCGTTGGCGAAGACGGCCACAACACATATGTTCTTTTTTTTCTTAGGTCTATAAATTTATCAACAGTGTACTGTTGAGAACCTACGTGAAACAGCAATGCTTGCATTGTTGCGTTTAGTTCGGTCAGTAAGAGCACCGAAGGCCCACCTCCCTCATCCTCCGCCTACTCACAACCTCCTAACCCTTCCCCCAACTACAAGCTGGCAACGTACTTGCACTTGTTCGTTTGCACCCTATGATATATAGGTATAAGAAAACGTTCAGTGATTTAGCCACAAAAAACTTTATTGTCATTATATAAACCATTTTTTATTATAAAAATAGTAAGTTGATTACATGCATCCAACTTATCCATGCCAAGAAACACGCTCTTATGTATGTTAATCTTGGCATCTTGTTAAATGTTCTGTTGAACTGGTACTAATTGCGGATCAGAAGATGTTCACATAAATATAATCCGTTGTGAACGGTCTCGGTCATTTGTAGCGCGGCCGACGGTTGTCATGTACCAGCATTTATATCGATGAATAAGAAATTCGTTATGGATGGGTTACAAGGCTGGCCATTACTGCACCGCTCAACGGCTGACTACGTACCTTGCTGGCTACCTCGTATATTGCCTGTCGTTCCTTGTTTTTATCTACCTCTGTTTATATTACGCTATGGTCAAAGCATTACTCATTTTGTCATCAATCGATTTATAATATTTATGTTCCAGATTATAGATTAATGGATATCATATAAATTAGTTTAAATACTAGTAGTCATCCAATACAAACATTTTCTTCACGTATCAGTTATATCCATCTATACTAATATTATAAAGCTGAAGAGTTTGTTTGTTTGTTTGGTTGAACGCGATAATCTTAAGAACTACCGGTCCGATTTGAAAGTTTCTTTTAGTGTTAGATAGCTCATTTATCGAGGATGGCTATAGGCTACACATCATCACGTTAAAACCAACAGGAGTTGAGCAGTAATGAAGAATGTCAAAAAAACGGGCTATTTTTTAAGCTTCCGCTACGTGTTAATGTCAGTATTATATGCGTTGCCATGGTAACGCGATAACATTCTATCGGAAATATTTTCATGGTTTATTTTGTGTTCCTACTCAAAAAGTTTGTTCTACGTTAGTTTTGTTTTCAATTTTTAATTATACGTGGTACGTTTGTATCAGAAACATTTGTAAAGTTTTTTTTTTAACTTTATTTTTGGCAATCAATCTTTCCGATTATTACTGCCATTATCACGTAGTCAATAATATCACAAGCTTCGTGTGATCATTCCAATATTAAGCAACGTGTGAATCCATATTCTAACAAGATGGTGGACCCCTTGCTAGAACCTTCCAGGGAGTTTTTGTGGCATCTCAGAATTTCATGCTCCGTGTTATTATTTTCCATTCACTTCACTTATGCATAATAAACTAACTATATTACGTAAAACACCACCAAATTTACACAATATATAGTCAAATAACACAAGATTATGAATAAAATATAAAATCCACTACATGGCAGACTAAAATCCCGCCAAAAACTCCAAAATTTATTTTGTGTTGTTATTCAAATAGTTTAGTAGTAATAATATTCGTCCACAAAGACTCGCGAAGGAATTGATCCATACTGCCAATTCTGAAGTTGTCAATTTAGGTAATTGTTATGTATTCTTTAGCCAGTTTTCTTTTATGTCTAAGTTAATGAAAAGGTATAAGCGCTAAATCCTCTATATAATATTTCGTAAATTTTTATCTTCTTAATTTTCAAAACCAATTCATTTCACTTACGCACAATAAACAAACATTAAATTACATAAAACGCTGCCAATTTAACATAATATAGAGTCAAGTAACACAAAATTATGAATAAAATGTAAAATCCACTGCATGACAGAATGAAATTCCGCCAAAAACTCCTCAAAAAGTTTATTGTACGTTAGTTTTGTTTCCTATGTTTGATTTGTGATATATTACGTATTATAAAAATAAAGTGTGTGTGTGTGTGTATGTAATATTCAAATAAATACTTTTTGGTGAATACATGTATCTGTGGTGCTAAAAATATCAACATTTTTTTTTATTCTGTCGATATGCCTGTTTGTTTATTTGTTCCGAGTAATCTCCAAAACAGCTGGACCTATTTGAACGTTTTTTTTTCTTAGAAATGATTACGCTATTGACCTAGCAAGGTCTTAACAGCTTCACCGGACTACAAGTAATATTTGAACGGGAATTTTACGGGCAAATAAGTAACTAATTAGCTGTTTTATTTTAAGCTAGCGGGTTCAGCAGACGTTGCCTACCCTGATAATAAGACAAACTATACCTAAACCTTGCCCAAGAATCATTTTATATATTAATGAAAACGACATGAAGATGCGTTTTGTAGTTTTTGATCTTATCGCGAACAGACATATAGACAGACGTGGAACAAAACTTTGTTTTACATAGTAGTGATGAACTGTTATCCGTTACAGTAGATGATGTGCGTGTCATACTTACAAATATATTTGTAAGAGTATTATTGTTATTTACACATCTAATAACAATTTTTAATATTTTTTTAATAAATTCAAAAAACGCGTGCGGAGCCGCGGGTAGAAACTAGTATATAGATATATCTTATCTATATCCAAGTAATAAATATGTGTACTCTTTATTTCTTTTTTTCTAAGGGGTAAAAATGATATACAATAGATATTGTACTAATTTTATAGAATCGGTATATAAGGAAAGAAGTAGGGTAGTACCACCCTCTCACAGAAAACCAACGTGAAGTAACAGTGCTTGCATTATTGCGTTTCGTTCGGTCAGTTAGAGTGCCGGAGGACCACCTCCCCTTCTCTCCATCCCTTCCCCCTCCCCTCCCTGCCGCTGTCCCTTCCCTCAAACACAGGCTGACAACGAAATTACAACCCCCCTGGTGTTGCTAGTGTCTATGGACGGCGTTGATCATTTACCATCAGGTGACTCGCCTGTTCGTTTGCCTCCTATAACATAAAAAAAAGGTTCGACTCGTTGACGGTTGGAAAAAACTATTGCAGTTTTTATATTAATAGCACTAAAAGTTGTCGATAGCTACTAAACAAGAAAAGGGATAAAATCAATTGACAAACGATTGTCGACGAACGAAAACAAAACTTAATTGTTGATTTCGAATTTAGAAGCAAGTTAATTTTAAAACAATAGTAAGTAAACAGAATTATAATGTTATGCCTTTTTGTACTTATAATTACGACTTAATACAATATTATCAAAATAGCATGTACTGAATTAAATGTATTATTAGGTTCTGAAATGTATATCTTTAAAAAGACTTAAGACTATTCTTAAGTTTAGCAACCGCCCTCAACTTTATAGAATTTAATTAATTGAAAAAAAGTCTATTACATTTTACAGACGAACCAAAAATGACCTGAAACAAAATATTGATATTGTATTAAATATTTAGAATGTAAATACCTATATTATAATAAATAATGTTTTGTGCTCATCTTATCATTATGCGACGTACGTTCATTTACTTGAAGCTTTGTATAGTAATTGATGGACTGCCTGTAGTTCTCTAGCATTATATAAAAGTACAAAGAAGTAGAGTTTGTGACGTCGTAGGGGGTCAATTCAGAGACTATTGGTCCGACTATAAAAATTATTTCAGTGTTATATATGTAGCTCATTTGTCAAGGAGTAGATAATATGATAAACAGGCAGAGTTTGTAAGTTTGTGACGTTGTGAGCTTGTGACGTTGTAGGGGGTAATCTCAGGAACTACTGGTCTGATTTGAAAAGTTCTTTCAGTGTTATATAGCTCATTTGTCAAGGAATATTAATAAGCAATATGTCATCACGTTAAGACCAATAGGGAACACCAATGAAGAATGTTTCAAAATCGCTTCTTTTTCTTCTGAAAGCTTCCGCTGCGTGTTAATGTTAGCCCGAAGTAACTATTCCACGCGGACGAAGTCGCGGGCAGAAGCTAGTGAATTATAAAAGTGAACCTAAATATTTATTTAGGTTTCAAACAGAATCACACAAAGAGTTCTAAATGATAATGGTATAAGATCGTGTTCTATCACTAAAATGAGGTGTATCGGAATTTTTATAAAATATAAACATGGATCCTATCAGACTATTTGACCATTATTTAAACGCACAACTATACAAAGCAGATAATGTAGCTCTTTATTTATTTTTATTTTTTTTATCGAAGCACAACATAGTGACTGGACTATGCCTGATGTTAAGCATAGTACAATCCAAAAACATCGGCAACCACCGAGAGACAGATTATCTATCGCCGGTCGCCGCTGTCGTGCCGGCCATAATGACGACAGTCACCCGGTACTGGATATGCACAGGCTGATCCCGAAACGAGACGTGCAGAAGCGAGTCACTATGACGGGCTTTTTCGCCATGTACATGGTGGTTGCGACTCAGCCGGGCTGTAAAACCCTACCACCCCGCTTTCGCCATTGCCTCGTTCGTTATTCAGCAGGGTGCACCACGTGCAGGTGAGGTTGGCTTGGGTGTCTCAAGTCTTAAGATGTTACTCGACACCCCTTACACCCCATCGGTGTCGATTATCAGAGAAATAATTTTTAGAATCAGATCATTAGTTCCAGAGATTACCTTCTACATACAAACTGTATCTATATTGACGAGAGAAAGTATAAATATCGTAACTTGCATTTGGACTAAATCACTTTTTACCATATTCTTGTATAAAAAAATACCACCTTGAAGTGTCTGGGTTTCGTTTTCCTACGATTAAATTGTTCATCGATATGACCTTGGTTTTTTGCCTAGTTTTAGCGCTATAAATAAAAAAATGTAACTAGGATAATCTATGCATTTTTTTAATATAATAAATAGTACTTTATGTTTCACAGGACTGCTTGGAATTGCTTGCTATATAAGAACATACCAATTTTCAACTTTCTATCTATAAAAATATCATGTGAGTTATGAATTTCTGAAATAGTTTTTTGGCTCCGGTATAAAGTTGAGTTTTTCAAGTTAAGACGATTCAGTTTTCTTCCGTCCATTTAGAAATAGTACATAGGCGACCGAGCCTAGCTCGGTTCTTTAAAAACATTTTTACATTAAAATAATCTGTTAGGTTTGTCTTATAAAATGAACATCTTTTTACAAAAAAAAAGAAATTAATTAAAAAATATATCTCTTCTGTCACACCGATTCAAACTGGGGTTTCACGGATTTTCGAAGCAACCGACTTCCATCTGAGCAATATTTGTTTTGACAGCACCAGCGAAATTCACCGTTATATTCTAGCTATATTTTTTGATTGCCTGAAAACTCAGTTTAAAAAAGCTTTTTATTAATAAAATCTAGCTAGATCGATTTATCGTCCCTGAAACTACCTACATACGTTCCCGAGATCCTGAATATAAACAAATATACAAAAAATTCTCGGTTAAAGGTATTAGATACTGTTGCAAATCAATTAGTTGATTCTTCTAACAAAGACATCTATGGTTTGATTTAACTTCGAGAATAATCTAAGTTCTAATTGTATCTGCACGATAAGTACAGACTCATTCAATACTAATGGTTTTATTAGAGAGAAGGGTGAGTTACATAATCTTGAAAGCCTATTACTAAAACACTTTTACAACTACACTTTAAATGCCTACCCATAATCATTAATTGCTTTAGAACTACACATATCATTTTTATTATGAAGTCCACTGAACGTATATTATAAACTGTAGTTACCTATTTTGCAGTTACACTTGAATATAAAGTTAATTACTTTCCATGCAGACGTTAATTATTTTGTGTCCGATTTGTAGTAAATCGTAGTAGATCGTGTTCGCAAGCGGAGCGGACAGCACGGGGGGTCTATACCGATGATCCATCATGGTGCACGAAAACGCCGCCAAACGCCAATAATCGATGAGCATTAAGTGAAATTAATTTTATTAGGTAATGGGCTCAGTCGTGAGGGCGAGCGCCCAAACGAGCCGTATTAGTAGCGGATACGGCACACGACTTTGTCGTGACCAAACCACACCACTCTGTTATAACAACAATAATAACCCAATAACATTTTATCTATAAATGATGATATCTATGATATAGATATCATAATTTAATACCCGTAGTTACATACATGCTTGCATTATCTTAATAAGTATATACGTCAACATTGTGATCATAAGCTTTATTATGATTCAAAGGGACTATTATTGATATTACACTCATTTCATTTAGCTGCCTATGTTTATGTTACAAATTATTTTTATATTAACAACATGTTATATTAATATTTTGCAACGTATAATACTCAGATAACTAATCAAATAGACAAGAGAGTGTAATTTTGTGACAGTGTGGATAAGACTCCAAAACTCCTCTTGTGTAAGAACTGGTTTCAGCATGAATGGGTCGACTCGTCCGGAGTAGTACCACTCTCTCACAGAAAACAGACGTGGAGTAACAGTGATTCTATTGTTGTGTTCCGTTCGGTCAGTGAGAACGCCCGAGGCCCACCGCCCCTCCCTTCGCCCCTGTTCCCTTCCCCCTGCCCTCTATGCACAGGTTGGCAACGCACTTGCGACTCCCCTGATGTTACAAGTGTCTATTAACGGCGGTGATCACTTAACATCAAGTAACCCGTTTGTTTGTTTGCCTGCTATGAAATAAAAAAAAGTGATCTTCTGATCCTACACGCAGTTAGATTCTGGGAAAGCACGTATTGGTCCCTGACGATGCTTACAGATGCTCTCGACGAATAAAGCCCTGCAGTATATAAATATTATGAAACTAAGCAGAGAGCTTTAGTAATTTGGGGCGATCATGATAAATCATTACTGGTTGCAATGATACTAAGGACGAGACTAAGGCCTACATAACCCTTATTTAGGATAACAATAATAAAGTATAAAAAACTATATAAAAAAATGACAAAGGTGAAAAGAAAAGAGGAGTCCGATTCGTGCTGCCGCGCGAGTTAGACGTACGCTCGTTGCTCGGAAAGTGACCGTTATTTTTCGAAGTGTTGTCGCGAGTCCGATCGTACTACAGCTGCGTGTTTCGTGCTTCGTGCATCGCTTCGCGTACGCGATCTGTCACTATCCGAGTTCGTCGCGATTCTGTCCGGCTTCTGTGTAGAAACGGGATCTCAATCGTAGGCGCTCCATTTTGAGCGTATCGAACTGCACTTTTCAGTGCAAACCCGGACTGCATAAAGTCCAGTCGTCTGGCCAACCCTCGGAAACCTCACGGTGTAAACGTAAGGGGGTTGGAGCGCCCTACTCGCTCGCCGTAGGCCCCGCGGCCTACTGCACTGGTAGACGGGCCTGGGTAGCTAGGCCTTGGCGAGGTCGCCTAGTCTAGTCCAGGTGTCGATCTCCCACCCTCCCTTTCCCCTTGTTCCATCCTCGGGTGTCTGTTTGGGCGTAGCCCGGTTTACCGGTTTGCGTCCTCGGCCTCGGGCTTGTTAGGGCCTCCCCCTAGGCAAGTTAGGATCCCCCTGTGAGGCATTGCACTTTCGCCCACAGTTTCTCTTGGCCCGGGCTCGGGATAGCCCGTTAGCTCACCGTTGGCGTACCTCCCTGCCCATAAGGCAGGGAGATTGTTTCGCGGCCCCTCCCTCTCCTCGATCCAACGCGATGGATCAGCTAGCTTATATCGAGTTATACCGCAAAAGCCTCCTCGAGAGAGGTCTAGACTAGGAGATCGTCAATTCGACTTTTAATAATATTACGTCACAGGCCGCCGAGGGCCTTTGTAATATTCCGACCGCGAACTCTTTCGCGTCTCTCTCGCCGCAATCGCCTCTCGATGCGCACGATAAGGGCCTTCTTGATGCCCCGATCTCGAGCTCTAGCTCGGAGTCCGACTCCGAGATGGAGTTAGACGAAACAACGTCCGCCGTTTCGACCGCGTCCGCGAACTCGACCGCGATTCCCTCGCCTTCTGGGCAGACAGACAAGGACGGCTATACGACCGTCTCGCATAAGAAGCGTCGTCTGGCCAGCCCGACGGATTCGGGTTCCGTAGGCCCTCAAAAACTCGTCAACATAGGTGGCGCTCGCGTACCGTCGACCTCAGCTATACCGTCGCGTAAGCCGAACGCGAATCCAAATAGCTCCGTCTCGCTCACCCCGTCCGCACGTAGGAAACCGCGCCCGCCGCCTCCTGTTACGATACAGGACAAGTCCCGATGGACTTCAATTTCTAATAGTTTAAAGACTCGTAACATAAACTACACTAATGCCGTTAGCACGCCGGCGGGCATTCGCGTTAAATGTCCTACGTCGGAAGATCACCGCGCGTTAATTCGCTTTTTAACGGAGTCCAAACTCGCGTATTTTACGTACGCTCTAGAGGACGAGCGCCTCCTGCGTGTCGTGCTTCGCCGTGTCCCGGCCGAAATCTCGGTCGAGGACGTCACCCTCTCCCTTAAGGAGAAAAACTACCCGGTGCGTGAGGTACACCGTATGTACCACCCACGCACTCGCGCCCCATACAATATGGTTCTTGTTCTCCTCGACCGGTCGCAGGAGGGCAAGGCCATCTTCTCACTCACTTCGGTGTGTGATCTCAACCGGGTCACCGTTGAGCCCCCTCGTAAGACCCACATTCCTTCGCAGTGCCATAACTGCCAGAGTTATGGCCACTCCGCGAAGAATTGTCATCTTCGCCCCAGGTGCGTCAAGTGCCTGGGAGACCACGCCACGAAGGAGTGCGAGCGCACTCCTGGCACTCCCGATCCTCCCAGCTGTGTGCTCTGCGGTAACGCGGGTCACCCCGCGAATTATCGCGGATGTCCCCGCGCGCCGCGCACACAACGCCCCCGTCAGGCGAGGCAGGCGCCCAGGGCGCCTGCAGCTGCCGCCCGCCCCTCCGCCTCCACCTCTCATGTCCGTGGAGGCCTTTCCGGGCCTACCGGGCGCCTCCCGCGCCCCGGTAGCGCCCGCGCCCGCGACCTCACCGCACTCGCCACCCTCTGTGCCGCGCGGGGCCTAACCCGGGCGGGCCCCTATGGCCCCCTGGGCCCCCCGACCTCAGCCTCAGGCCTCTTCCAGGCCTCAGGTTTCGCCGCGCCAGGCGAATCTTGTTCCATCGTCCCTTCCGGACAAATTCGACTGGATGGAACAATTACTTAGAGAACACGATATTCAGGAGGTTCTCGCTTTCTACGCCTTAGTTGAGGAAAAGCAGGGGCTAGAGCTTCTCTCTGC
The DNA here is from genome assembly GCA_014332785.1 of Antheraea mylitta. Taxonomy (NCBI): domain Eukaryota; kingdom Metazoa; phylum Arthropoda; class Insecta; order Lepidoptera; family Saturniidae; genus Antheraea; species Antheraea mylitta. The sequence continues at coordinate 3,669,222 of JACEII010000011.1, forward strand.
CCTAGCGCATTTTCCGGCTATCGGAGCCACTATTCAGCGCCTCGCCCGTTCACCGTCTATTAAACAATTTTTAAAATTCCCGGGATTAAATAAAATTAAACCACGCGCTCTATGTCTATCGTTTTTTAACGCGAAATCCCTTCGGACACAGCGCGATCTAGTAGCTGACTTTTTACGCATTAGACAGATTGACGTTTTCCTCATCCAGGAAACGATGCTAAAACAGAGTATGCGTAATCCAAGAATCGCGAATTACTGTATAGTCAGGAAGGACCGTGTCACCCGCTGGGGTGGCACTCTAATTTATTTTAGGCGTTCGCTTTACTGCATGCCGTTAGATCCGCCCGCGCTGACTAATATGGAAGCGTCAGTATGTCGCGTAGGGATGACTGGCCACTCTGACATTATTCTTGTCTCCGCGTATTTATCACCGAGCAAAGAACTACTCAGATCCAATTTGCAGGCACTGCTCAACTTAGGTGACTCGGTCATTATAGCGGGGGACCTCAACTGCGGGAATGTTATCTGGAACAGTCCGTGTACCTCTCGTAACGGGAGGATACTCGACAAACTAGGTAGGGTTCTCGCTTTTGACGTCATAGCCCCTCCGGATCCCACGCATTATCAGGACAACTGCCGACCGTCAGTATTAGATATAGCACTACTCAAAAATGTCGTGCTTCCTGTACGACTCATACAAGTCGTACACGAACTCGACTCGGATCATCGTCCGGTTATATTACAGTTAGGACAGAACTCTGATTTTAGCCCGTCGCCGGTCAGAGTGGCCGACTACGCGAAACTTTGTGATTACTTTAAAAATAGTCCGTCGTCTTGTAGTTTAGACAGGATTCCAGAGGTGTTGGTGTCTAAAGCCGACGCGGATTCGGCCATCGATTCCCTGGTTGATTATCTCCAGACCGCCGTCAGGGAGACCTCGAGAGAGGTACAAGCGGCGAACGAACGCCGTTTTATACTCCCTGACGACGTGAGAGCATTGATCACGGAAAAGAACGCCGCGACTCGTGCTCACGACGCTTACCCGACCGCTGAGAACCGCGAACGCTTACGTTTCTTACGGAAAGCAGTTAAGTCTCGTATTTCTGAGATCCGGGGTGATAGGTGGGACAGGTTTCTGGAGCATCTACAGCCGTCTCACCTATCATTTTGGACCCTCACGCGTAAATTCAAGTCAGATACGGTCATTCAAATGACTCCCCTCGATAGAGGCCCCGGGTTGCCTCCCGCGTTCGATAATATTGACAAAGCGGAATATCTTGCCGCGAGCTTAGAAAAACAGTGTTCGCCAAACACTGATAACACTGACCCTTCCATCATAGTGTCGATCGAATCGGCCGCGGAGCATGCACTCGCGTCCTCTCCGGTGGATATCCTAACCCCGATTACATTTGACGAAGTTTTGGCCGCCATCAAGCGTCTTAAACCTAGGAAGTCCCCAGGTCCCGATGGGATCAGGAACGAGGTTCTAAAGCTCCTTCCTGATCGCATCATAGCTCTACTGGTCTGCATCTTCAATGCGGCCATGTTCCAGAGTCACTTTCCAGCCGTCTGGAAGAGGACCGTAGTGATAGGAACCCACAAGCCCGGCAAGAAAGCTACGCTTCCCGATAGCTATCGCCCGATCAGTTTACTAGATACCTTAGGTAAACTTTATGAGCGGCTCGTTCTGAACTGTCTCCAGGTTTCGATTAACGACCTTAGTCTGATACCGCCTGAGCAGTTTGGATTTCGCGCCAAACATTCTTGTCCCGATCAAGTACTCCACCTCACGGAGTACATTTTTTCTAATTTCAATAAAGATCCGCATCCGGAGCCGGATCCGCCCGTGAAAAGCACTAATCCGAAACGTACGATAGCAGTATTTTTCGACGTCGCCAAGGCCTTCGACAAGGTCTGACACCAGGGCCTCATATATAAGCTAAATCAAGCCGGTATACCCGATAGGTTAGTTCACATCATCTGTGATTATCTCGCCGATAGAACCTTCCGTTTTAGAGTAGACAGCGAACTCTCATCGCCCCGTCCGATACGCTCAGGTGTGCCACAAGGCTCAATACTCGCGCCCACTCTCTTCAACCTGTTCATCAGCGACCTACCTAAGCTCCCGGGAGTCGAGGTAGGTTGTTATGCTGATGATACAGTCATCTACACCTCTGGCTGGCGGCCGGATGTCCTTAGGAATCGCATCGAAAAAGCCGTTAGCACGCTCGGTTATTGGTTTCTTCGATGGCGAATAGCGATCAACCCCGGAAAGAGTGCCGCGATACTTTTCGACCCTAGATGCCGAGCAATTAAGTTAAAGCCCATAAGGCTATACGATGCCGAAATACCTTGGACCTCCGAGGTCAAGTATCTCGGCGTCACACTCGATAGACGTGTAAATTCCAATTTTCATATACAGAGAGTGCGGAACAAAGCCGCTATGGTCTTGGGCCGCCTCCATTATTTACTTTATCCGAAGAGTAAAATGTCCCTTAGACATAAGCTCACTTTATATAAAGTCTGTATCCGTCCGATAATGACTTATAGTTGTCCGATTTTTGCTCACGCGAATAATATCAAAGAGTTACAAACTCTGCAGAACCGGGTTCTGCGTAAAGTCACCGGTGCCCCGAAATACGTCCGGAATACGGATCTCCACAGGGACCTGGAGATGCCGTCCGTCTGGACGTATATATAAAATCACTCACGACTAACTATTTCGAACGAGCCGCGATTCATCCCAGTCCGTTAGTGGTATCCGCCGCGAATTACGAACCCGTGCCCAACGCTGGGCGTTATAAAAGACGTCCGCGACACATTTTCACCGACCCTCCCGACGATATCACGACAGCGAACAATCAGTACCAGCCTGTCCCTCGCAACAGAGCGTGCTCACGCCCACGCCCGCGTAACCACAGATCGCGCCGCCGCGGTCTGGGGGTTAATTTCGCTCCCGCACACATGATTAGGCCTCCCACGGCAGCGGCTCAAGCCTAGGTTCGATCCCTCGGTAGGGAGCCCTTGAGTGCGTTGCTTGCGCGATACGGTGACACACCCATACATCACTGATACAACACTACACGATCACCTCCACACACGTGCACGCCTACACGCTACACATCTTGGTGGAAGGGTTATTTTTGATACATTTTTTCCCTTATCGAACTGAAAAACTCTCAATTTTTTCCGACAAAAATATATGGAGGAGTTGTTGAGGCGGATATGCTTGGTACTCATATACGTTTCAACAACTCAAACATATATGAATAGTTAGCTAGGTTAGCTAAGTTAGGTCTCGATTTTTGCATGAAACGGGCAACAGCCAAGCCGAGGTGTGCCGTGCACCCTTGAGCTGGTTGCCAATATAAAATCGGCTGAGTGCCTTAAGCGCTCGCCTTAGTAGTCCGGTGAAGCTGTTAAGACCTTGCTAGGTCAATAGCGTAGTCAGTTCGAGAAAAAAAAATGACAAAGGTCACTGTTGTGCACGAATCACTCAAAACGGAATTGATAGATTTATGTACTTTTTTTTATAATGGTACAGTTGGTCCGGTCCATATCTAAAAAAATATCTTAATTGTTACAATTGATACAAAGTTATTAGAATTTCAAAAGACTACAATTTTTGGCACTACGCCTTCAACGATGAGTATTTCCTTGCTATGGAGAAATGAGCGAGCGATGTGATCCTTATATTTTTATCTCCATACATAATATTTATTGTTAATATAGTAAACAACGCATAGGAACTCGTGAATATTAGTTTGTATTAAATAATAACTTGACCGTACCGTGATTGTAACCGTAGTTTTGTAAATAACTGAAATTAATACATCCTTCTAAAAAGCAATCTATGGAAAGATCCGTATTAAAATTATTACAATACCAAGAACATTCTCGATCTTCGATAAATTCTCAACATCATTATTATGAATTTCCTTATAAGGTTACTCCATGTTACTCACTTTTGTCTCGAGGCATCATTACTTGTGAAGTTACGTCATTTTCTTAAAGTAGCTCCAGCGATAATAGTGTTTCCATATTTGTACTTGCGATTGGCTTACCTGATCTATGGGTTCGGTTGACACGACTTTTGGCCATAATACAACGTAAACCTTGTCTCTAATAATAAACAATGCTGTAAAGAAAACCGTTAAATAATAATAAGTGAAGGTGTCCATGTAGATGGCTGCATAAGTAACTACCATGGAGTAACTCTTATCAAATGAAACAAATAAAAGAACAATGAAACAATGTATGGTTGTTACTTGTAACCGATTATTTTGGAACACGATTTACACTTCACGACAAAAACGATTTAAAAAGTAAAATAAATTGTATCTCGTATGAAATCTTACTTCTCATCTTACAGATGTAAAGATCAGATCTTGTATGAATTTAATAGTCCAATTTGTAAACTTTCCGCTAAAAATAATTCATAATGTAAACATATTTAAAAATCTTCTATTAATGTTATAACAGCTTTTTTATTTATCCTAATTATTAAAAATAATTCATATTATATAGATATGTCACAGCAGTCATACTAATTTGAATTATACGATTTAATAATAACATTGTTATCAGTACAGCTGTAGCTGTTTTAAAATAAGATCAACATTGGGCAATCTCAATAAGTGCTGTTTAAAGTAAAAAAATGCAATCCACCATTTTTTGAATTATAGTATAATTATAAAACTATTCACTCGCATTTGTACTGTTTAAATTATTCTTCGTAGTTACATAAACATATTTTAAAATTGTTTAATATTGTGCTACTCAATAATAACACAATAATTTTATTCCTTCACATTTTTTCAAGTTTTAATACAAAAACATTCTTTAAATAAATGTAAACAGATTGGAAACAGGTTTATCATTTTTGGTTTTAAATATTAATCAACTCTGTGTGATTTTAGTGATCGTAAAATGTACATATCAATACTTGAGAAGCTAAATGACTAACGGCCATTGATATGATCCTCACGCTAATTAATTAGTCTATGCAGCGTTGATATATTTCTTAACAGTAGCTTTCGTCAGCGGCTTGCTCGAGTTAGTATTAATTGAATCTATCCCTCGTGAATAGTACTCTTTTCTAGAGGTAACAGATTAGGCCCCACTCGGCAGCATCTCAAGCCTAGGTCCGTTCCCTCGGCGTGGAGCCGTTGAATACGCTGCTCACGCGATACAGTGACACAAAACCTTACATCACTGCTACAACATCACACACATCACCTATACACACGTACACGCCTACACCCTCACACGCTGTTTTTCTTTTTCAGAGAAATAAACGACAAAGAGTTCTACCTTTATTTTTCCCTATTCTATCCTATATAGTTTAGAGGAATTTTTCCGACGCAAAATACATATAGGAGTTGTTGAGGCACGCATGCTTGGTACACATGCATGCTTCAATAACTCATCTACATATATCTAGATGGCTTAGCTTAGGTTAGCTCAGATAGGTCGCGATTTTTGCACAAAACAGGCTAAAATAATTATTTTTGAATACTTTTACTTACAAATCTATACTAATATTATAAAAAGGTAAAGTTTGTGACGTGGTAAGGGGTAATCTCAGGAACTAATGGTCCGATTTGAATAATTATTTCAGTGTTATATAGCTCATTCATCGAGAATGTTTATAGGCTATATATCATCACGTTAAGATCAATCGGAGCGGAGTACAGGTGAGAAATGTTTCAAAATCGGGATGTTTTTTCTTTTGAGAACTGCTGCGTCTTAGTGTTAATTTACGAGTATCTAAGCCACGCGAACGAAGTCGCGGGCAGAATATTTATATTATATATAATAATATTATTTATATTATATAATTGTTCTAGAACACTACGATAGGGCGCTAACAATGCAGCTACAGTGACGTCGCACTTCTTAGAAAAAGAGGTGCTAATTTGCACTCTTAGTAGGGGACGTACATATAACTATCTTTAGAATAAGTATGAAAACAATGACATGTTTATGTTTAACTAACGAAAGTCGTACAGTATAAAATGAGATAAATCCGAGAACGCGCGCCATAAAGTGAATAGTAGCGCACGAGTGGCGCGTGTGTGGCCACCGTTACAGTCTGACAACAATGCGCAACTGATATAAAGAAAGTATTATTTATTTAAACTCCTCTACAAAATTCAACATTCGTTATATACCGCCTTATTGTAATGTAGGTTACTCCACAAAAGGCGTACAACATTTATCTACAAATATTATAATTTATGATACTCGATGTTCAAGATGATTATAATAAAAGGAAAGCGTTTGAAGACTTTTTTTAAATGGTGTAAAATATAGCAGCCATCTTGGTTTATAATTATTACATCCATACTAATATTGTAAAGACGTAAAGTTTGTGGGTTTGTGACGTTGTAAGGGGTAATCTCAGGAACTACTGGTCCGATTTGAAAAAATCTTTCAGTGTTATATAGCTCATTTATCGAGAATGGTTATAGGCTATATATCATCACGCTAAGAGAAATAGAAGTGGAGCACCAATGAAGAATGTTTAAAAATAGGGGTTTTCTTCCTCTTGAGAGCTTCCGGTGCGTGTTAGCGTTAGCCCAAACTATCATGTAGTCCGGTGAAGCTGTTAAGACCTTGCTAAGTCAATAGCGTAGTCAGTTCGAGTAAAAAAAACCAAAGTAACGAAGTCGCGGGCAGAGTCTAGTATTAAATAACTTGTTAATGGAATGAACAGCAGAACAATGTCATAAGTTTCTTATAACGCTGGAGTTTGATTATTCTTTTTAAAATTTGCATGTATATTTGGTTGGTAACTTATCTATTCTGTGTAGGATATTAGTAAAATAAACGAAACTAAATATTTAGAATCTGATTTCATTTTTTTTTTCATAGGAGGCTAACGAACATTCGGGTCACTTGGTGTTAAGAGTAAGTAATCACCGTCGTCCATAGACACTAACAACACCAGGGGCGGTGAAAGTGCGTTGCCAGCCTGTGTTTGGGGTAGGAGGAAGGGTGGAAAGAGAGGGAAGGGGGTTGGAAGGGAAGGAAGGCAGGCCTCTGGCACTCTCACTGACCAAACGAAACGCAACAAAGCAAGCATTGCTACTTCACGTCGATTTTCTGTGAGAGGGTGGTACTACTCTGGGCGAGCTGATCCATTGATGCTGCAACCAGTAATAGCTTCAGCGTGGCTCTCCACCTACAAATCTAGTAGAACCAATTTCTTTAATTGTTAGGCCCGTCCGAATTTCCATTCGATACATTTTCCGATTTCAATTAATTAAATTACTTATAATTTTTAAATCAATAAGAAACTTCTTGTATCTGTAGTCTCTTTAAATCCACAAAGGACATTAATCTAAATTGTATAAAATTGAGCAATTGAAAAATAAACTAGAAAACAAACATGGCGCCAGTAAAACAAGCCTTGTACGATTTTGGCCTATATAAATCAGTGATATAAGCCGACACAGTCGGTAGTGTTCTCAATTAATTAGCAACATCAATGGAGCCGGTCCGATCACGAACAAAATTATACAGCAATTAATGTGCACTGCTTTGATAACATTGTACGCGGGAAAGATATGAAGAAATTACTTTTGCTTTTTAAATCGACACTTTTAACTATTAGTTACTACCTACCCGCCTTCATACGGGTGTACTAACTACTAATCAAGAAAATGTAACCACTATAAGACCATAGGTTACATATTACAGGAACTGTTTTACAAATTCTAAGTAATTACGAGATCTACCAACTCGGAAGACACAAGAATATTTTATACAATTTATTTGAATTACATTTATCAAATTGTTTTTCAAAAATTGTAGATTTTATAAATTTGTATTTTTAATTATGATATTTACTTAATATGAAAATGATTTTTGTACCGTATTATATGCCGTATATAAATTATAATAATAATAATAATACAATAGCTAGTTAAAATATTGTTAAAAAAATTTAGTTAAAAAAAATGATTTTATGTGTAAATTGACCGATTTTATAGTCAAAGGATGCTCTCCAGCTTTTCGCAACCGGTAACAAGCTACAAATTATAAGCAATACGACAAATACAAGTGCTGAAAAATACCTGTTAAACTAATATCACTTGTAATTTTGATAAATGGATTTGTGTAAAGTACAGTAATATACAAGAAAACAGTCTTGTAATACAAGGTTTATAATGTTAGATAAGTAAGCTACAGATATTTCCTTTATGTTAGATAAATAAGCTACAGATCTTTGCTTTGTGTTAGATAAATAAGCTACAGATCTATCCTTTCATAAAATAAAATAGCAACTTAACAACTGCACGACAATCTGTCAACATTTTTGCAAATCTTTTTACTGAAAATTAGTGTGAATGCTACATCGCACTTCCGTTTGGAATTTTTTTAATTACTGTCTTGTTTTAAGGCAACACAAAACGATAGTAAAACAATTAAAAGTAATTAAAGGACGTCGTTGGATGGCGGTTGAACTTGACGTTGGCGGATGGTTGATCCTGTCGTCTGTTCCTGTGTGTCTTTTGGGGTGTAAGGGATGTCGAATAACATCATAAAAGTTGAGACACCCAAGCCAACCGCACCTGCACGTGGTGCACCCTGCTGAACGAACGCGGCAATGGCAAAAACGGTGTGGTAGGGTTTTTCAGCCCGAGTGGGTCGCAACCAATATGTATATGGCGAAATAGCCCGTAATAGTGAATCGCTTCTGCGCGTCGCGTTTCGGGATCAGCTTATGCATATCCCCAGCTCTTTGCAGGCCGGCATGATAGTAGCGACCGGCGATGGATAGTGTGTCACTCGGTGGTCGCTATTATTTTTGGATTGTACTGTACTTACCATCAGGAATAGTGCAGTCATTTTGTCGTGCTACAATAAAAAAAAATGTGTGACCTTGTGTCGAGTTCAACGACCAACCAACCACGTTGGTTCACTCTAGTTTACTGTTGCAATAAGACCAAGCAACCAAAGAAATTCAAGCAGAAGTTCAAAGTAAAGTTCACCCTAATTTTCAATAACGGATTTCCGCAAAAGAATGCCTTTATCAGTCAGAGACCTTCTTATTGTCTTATGTCCTACTCATTCATACAATTTTTTATATGGACATATTTAAACCCAAATGTCTCATTTTTCCTTGCAATTTTTCGAACATGAAATCTTTCATACAAACCTTATTCTGACAATTACAAACACATTTTATTTATATAGATTTAATTTTGTTTCTGTGTTTGTTGTTCCTGCTTAAAATTGGGACATATGGTCAAATAATTTCTACTAGATACTCAACAAGGAATGTTGTGACTAATTATTATTGGGATAGATTATGACTGAGATTTAAGAATACAAATAATAATTAGATATATTGATAAAACTTAATAAAATAGAACTAAACTCTTGACAAATTCAAATTAGTTAACACTGTCCTTGTTAAAGCCACGTAGAGTAAAAAAAGTTGTCAGTAGGTGGACACCAAATACAAAGACAGACAGCTCCACTTCGGCTCCAGTTCAATGCCAAAACAATATTAATTCAATTTAAAAAACGTCTTAACGGAACTGAATATAATTAATTGATTCATATATTTTTATTAAGTTTTACTAATTTGGTAAAGGCGAGTATATATTCCTGTAAACAAAACTTATTTGATCGAATACTGTTTATAGTTGTTAGGTACAAGTGTAATAATTTATGCATAATTTTAATATGCATTTTGCGAGCAGATTTTGATATTTCATGAGAACTATGCTTTTCATCACGATTCTTTCTGGCTTTTATATTTTCAATTCTAATTCCGTCGTTACTGCTTCACCCCGTTGAACAATCTCAAGGATAGCAATAATAAAATGTTATTCTAAAAAAAAAATTTATACGCCCATAAAACTTCCATTAAAATCAACCCTTACAAAGATTAATTCGCATAATCAAACGAAACACAAATGCATAATAAATTCATTTATATACATACATTTATTTCGTTTTGAAATCGATAGGAATCTTTGGAATATCAGATTATCATATTAAAAGAAACCGATTTTCTTGCCGAGTCCTCTCTATGACTGAAATGTATTTGGAAACGTCGATAGTATAACAATAATTAATGCCCTGTAATACTGTAAATTTAATAAAATATTTATAATTTTGATTCATATCAGTTTCGTATATAACAACATTTATTTTCATATATAGTTCTTGCTTAAACGTTACTGAAGAAAGGTTCTTGATAAAGGTTTTGGATTCAGTGTATATCGATTTTTACTTACAACCATCTACACCATTTTAAGAAAAACGATTTACAACACAAGAATTATTAATGTATACAAAAAAATAGTCTATATGTGTGTTTATACAGATATTTAATATATTTAAAAACACTTTTGCTGCCCGAGAAACTTAATAGTTATAATAGTAGTTAGTCTCGTTCAACTTGTCCAAATTCAATATAATACTTTATCAACAAGATGTCACCGATCAAACACCGTTTAACAAGTATTTATAATAGTTATCAAGTCTTCTTATTCTTCATAACCGGTGTACACTCATATACAGTCAAGAGAACAAGCGAATGGGTTACAAGTATTGACAAGTTATTTTTTTAAGTATATACACAGCACCTGAACAAACGAGACTTGCTCGGTTCTTTAAAATACATTTTTAAATTAAGTTAGCATCTTTATCCAAAAAAAAATATATAAAAATACATATCTCTTTTGCTGTCACTCGAATTCGAAATGGGGTTAGACGGATTTTCGAAGCCGTCGATTTCCATCTGAGCTATTTTTGTTTTGACAGCGGCGGCGAAATTTACCTATATATTCTAGCTATAATTTTTAATTGCCTGAAAACTCACATAAAAATGTTTTCTATTAATGAAATCTAGCCAGATCGTTTTATCGTCCCCGAAACCACCTACATATAAAGTTTAACGGAAATAGCTGACGCCGTTTCCGAAATCTTGAATATATAACAATATAAAAATACACAAGAATGCTTATTTAAAGGTATTAGATGACTTAGATGAGATTGTACTGTGTTAATTTGTAAAATTTGTATAACCTTGTACAACAGCTTTATTTGTTGGTTTATTTATTGAGCTCATTATAATTTAACATAATAATAACAATAAAATACGAATTTTAATAATATAGAAATTAACATACATCGTAAATTTATATTCCACTATAAAATTATTGTTGAAGTCGATTTCTTTTAATAAAACTAAAGATAACTTTGTTTTATTTTATCTAATAATCACTTAATTATGATATGTAACCAAATTCGTTAATTTAGTAACAATTGATGTTAATTCTTTGATGTTTATAATTTATATTTGCATATAAAAGCGTCCATTTTGGTTTCAATATAAACTTTAGATTTATAGTTCTAAGCAATTCTTCTATGCATTATATAGTTTATTTTACTAACTATTTACACAATTTATTACAAGACAACTTGATAAGTAGTTATCTGTTCACGCAATTACTATTAGCCTCATATTTTTATTAAACCAATTTCAAAAAGAATGCTTTCAATTCGGTTGCATTTTTTTGAAATGTTGGTTACCTCTTGATGTGACCAATTATAAACAGATCTGAAAAGAAATGTTTGAAAAGGATATGGTTTTAAGTGGGTCCTGTTTGAGTTTTATTAGTATTTAACTATTTTTTAAAGATTAAGAAGACATTTTAAAGATACACCACATAACTCCTGATAATGGAATGAGAAATGTATTATAGTATTTGAAATATCAATAGGGTTAACATAAGGTTGCTACCTAAGATCTAAGGTTAAAGACGTTCTAGTGCACTTTTATAGTAAATTATTTTGAAGTGGGTTTAATTTTTTATTGTTAAAATTTTCTTTTTTCATTTTTCAATTGAAAAAATAACCATTTAAATCAGTTAAACAGTTCTCGACTTATAAGCACATATCCAGATAGATAGCGTAACGTTGCCTTTATAGTACGTAAAGTGTATTGCTAAATCAAATCCTAAAACGACTCTTACAAAAAAAGTTTGTACATAAAAGTCAAACGAATACATATTAAAATTTAATAATTAGCATTAAAACTTACGTGGGCAAATGTACTAATATATATATTGGAGTACACTTAATAACACGCTATTACAGTTTATATCAAAGTCCTGTCGCAAGCAGATGATATCGATACCGGCGACACTCAACAGCAACTTGTCTTACCACTTCTCAGCTGTACTCGCCGAGCCTTATAATTATTGCGAACTGCAACAAAACTTTCATAACTCTAACTGTCAAATAAGAATGAGAGATAAATTCACGAGTTTGAATGTTGTCACTTAATTACAAGTTGCTCTTGTCATTTTAATAGAATTTAATTATATGGGTACCGAACCATGATTCGTAGCTTTCAAAATATTTAATAACATAGTTCTTAAGATAAAATCAGTCTCCTTGTGCGCCTTGCTTGCATATACAATTGTTTTAATTAAATAATATTCAACTGAATATGTTTCTCAATTTACAATCAAACCCTGATCTTAGTCAAAACTAACAGATTAAGGACTTATTCTCTCTACAGAGTTTAAAGTTGTTATTAAATTTCTTGACTCTTTTAACCCAATTTAATAGTTAATATATTTGAGCGCAATAATTTGTAATAATAGATATAAAACTGCTGGCTTTGAAATACATTTAAACTATCCCTCGAAAAACAGTACTTGTTTCTGGACTAATAGTAACCTAAATAGTACTTTATGACTTGTTTAGGCCCCTGACATCGTATATGCAAAATTTCCCAATTTACATAATTAGATTAAACACTCGGAACTACACATATATTAATTAAGATCACGTGAAAAGGGTAAAACTTGAAAATCTCTTCTAGAACTTTCTACCAATTTACTAGGTTCACCAACACATTTGTAAAGAGCGCGAGGGTGATAATATCAAGCAGCCGCAAGTTGAATGCTTATAACCAAATTTCTATATGTATGTTTTGTCGGCTAAGAGTCAATCTTCATCTAGGTTTAATGTATAGCTTAACCTAAAACCGCATGTTAACATCTGGTGAGGTCATGTTCCAATAAACAAAGTATTTTAGAAGATTATTTTTCATGTTTCAAGCACACGATTTTATTTTTAGTATTTCCGTAGTAAGGAAACTAGAAGTTTGTACACATCTCTATCTGGCAATATGCATTGTTCCTTTCTATCTTAATATTACTATCGCAATAATACAGTTTGATCACACACGCGTTATCGTTTATATCAGAGGTACTCTACTTAAATACAGATCAAAAACTGCTGAGTTAGAACATCCATCAATGTGTATAAGTGGAAATTTTAAGTTGTCTTTTTAAAGGATGTGTCACATTGAAAGCTTTAGTCACTTGTAGCTAGCTATTGTCACATATACTTCATAATTACAACTAGAGCCATATTTACTTTGAACAAGAGTGATTTCATAACGTATGTATAACCTAAAAGCCTATTATGAACTAAGAAAAAAGTTAGCCTATCTGTTTTAAGCCATCTTTTTTACCCACACTAACTATACATATTTATTTCAGTAACCAGAGTATCGCTATTACGAAAATTTCTGCAATATATATTATATTATGTTATCTACCCACCTCCGGTGCCGCTCGAGACATGAGATACTAGCGCCACAATATTAAAGATGCATAAATGAGAATTATAATAACTATATAGATTTCAATGAGACCTAAATAGGAATTGATATTATTGATTTCTTATTTTCATAACATTAGTTTGATGATTATCATAATTTTTGTGTATCTTGCAGAATTTGTTAATTAATAATAATTGATTTGACTTCCATAGTTTGACCTATAAAGGGCTAGATGTCGCTACTCTACACACATAATTGTATGTCTAAACATATTTCAGATACATAAATAACAATGATTTTATATAGAATCTATGTATGTAAATAATATTAATTTGTTCGTTAATTTTTATCTTTGTGTTACTTAAAACATGTAGCAGAATTATAAGTAAATGGTAATCGCTTTGATTTATATAATTCGTCTTATAAATTGATATAGTTCGGCCTATAAGAGGCAAGATGTCGGTGTTATCTACGCATTCCTTTGTGGAAAGTACTGTAAGCCGTAACTCTGGGCAAATAAACAGTGAAAGTAACTACGAAGTATTTATTGTCTTGAACGTATCGCAGACCCAAGACACCAGGTCTAAAAACACTGGCTGGACGTGGTGAAGTCGGACATAACTCACACACAAAAGGATGCCAAAGACTGACCAAAGTGGAGAAAGCTAAGTAGGAAAGAGGAGTGAAATAAGTAAGCCGGAATAACGCTAGGTACAAGAAGATTAAGTATGAATAATAACATATTTACAATACAAGTTTTTAAAATCTTAGCACCTTTCCAAATTAATTACAAAGAATGTAAGGGAGGCCGGAATGTTAATTAGTTATTACAATATTTTTTATCTTTTATAGTTTAAACAGTGACACGGCCTTAACAAAGGCGACTTTCCGCGTCGAGACATCCCGTTAGTGCACACGAGTCGAGCTTGTTACGGGCATTGTGCGGCGTCGGCGGCCCGATGATACATTATTTTTATAACAATAAATCGTTGTAAGTAAAGCACCGCTGGCTGCCTCGGTGGTCCCGTGCTACTTGACGCTGCACGCTTACTATTCATTCGCCTTACCCTTTGAAGCTAATACACACGATCTTCACAATTATAAATATACTGGCTACTGCACGAACATTAATCTATTGTAATCAACGTCTATGAAGAGTATTATGTCCATGTTCAAGTAAGTAAGGTAAGTTAACTAAATGAGCTACTAAACTCAATTTGTAAATCTCTAGACAAGCATATGTTGGTAATTTCCGGCAATTGTACTTGAGAGCCAGTGGTGGTACTAGGTTTCGCGTGTTTTACCATATTAGATCGCATTAGCATTTAACATCACATGGAATTGTGGTTTAAACGCTAAAATCTATAACCTATGTATAAAAATTAAAAAGGGGCCAATCTAATTTTGAGATTTTGGTGGTTTAGACTTATCAAAATTTTCTCCGTAACGTATAATATGTTTGCCATATGCTTAATCAAATACTACACTCTTTTCAATCTATTTCGATTCGATTCGACTCTAAAAATTGTTTCGCTAATATGAAAAAAATATGCTATAGTGTTTTAGATTATATTCTTTGTTATATACTGTCATTACCAAGAAAGCAGTTGCTAGTATCATCAGTGTAGGTAAAAATAATAATATTAAAATATTGACGACAACCACTCTAGCGTAAGTCGTATACAATACTCGCAATCTTAGGAGGCAATTTTAATCAGCGCTAATTTGCTTTGCACTTTGCTGAATCAGCATTTTAAGAAATTTGAACGGCATGTAATATTATTATAATTTTAGGAAGTATTTCATGTATTGTTTTATAAATATTGACACTAGTATTGTTATTTATAATATTACTTAGCATCATTAGCGTAGCGTAATCAGTTTATAAATATTATGCATGGCTACTAACTTTTGCTTGATTTGTTTGATGAAGGACGATACGTTGCAGAAATCTACCATTAAATATTAGAAAGAACGTTATTTTGTACTTCCGTCTGGAATTGATTAGCCGTTAATACATCACACTCCAACAAAACATTAGAATATTAATAGCTGGTGTTCTTAACTTTCAGGTAGATTTTGCACAAATAAAATGAAACTATTACAGTTAGGTGGAGCAACAGTCAATTAATCCCTTCCAGAAATGCAACATCCACTCTAATCTGTAACATTTATTGGTTGAAATAAGAATGGTCACAAGAAATGTATTCTTCTCTTCTGTGAAATAACATCACAGTTTCTCGAGAACATAGTTTCACTATCGAGCTTAGAATAGTATAATAAATAAAAATAATCACGTGTTTAAATTGAAATTGTTAAATTACAAATAATGATTTTTCACACCTATCTAGAACGACTTTCGTTGACACTTGCGTATTCTCCATATTATTGTAGCGTTTCTAGGTATAGGAAATTAGCCTTGTACATTCAATTTTACGAAACGTCAACAGAATATCTTCTTATGAGAAGGTTTTATCAATATGTTGTTAGAAACATTGTAGATGATAAACTCCCGAAAAACTTATTCACATTCATAAAAGAAATAACTTTCATTTTGACAAAGACTTAATGAGGTCTCATCAAGAATAAATGCGAAATAATATTATGAATACTAGTGTTCGTTTTTGCGCTTCAAGTATTACAGATTATAACCAATCTGTGAGAAACATCAAATCAAAATTAACACAAGCAAGGCCGCGAGCAAAAGCTAATGATTAATAAAAATCCATAATTCATTTGCCAAATGGTTGGGTCTGAAGTAGATACAAAACTTAACATATATATTTAACATGCCTCGTTAATTTTACTAGATTACTTTAAATATTTAACGCCCATAACAGCAGCCGAATATTGAAAAAGCCCGTTCCGATGTAATTAGTGTATTTTTTATTACAAATATAGACAATTTAGAAAGTCAATAACGCCGTGTGTTTCTTAATCAAAACGTCGGATTTAGTGAGTATTACTTTAATGATAGTGTTGGATGAGTTAAGCCCTTTTGATTAATCGACTCCGGAGTTATTTACTATTTGGATTTATGGAGAAATATGAGCAATCCGAATGCGTGTGTTTTGGTAGTGCGTTGGACACGCGCACGCACCGCACGGGAGCGGTATCGTCCGCCCATCGCCGCTTGATTTACGACACGCCATCTCAAAAAAACACTTTTACGTTTCCATGAAATAAGAAAAAAAATATTTAGAGATAATAAAATTAAGTATTACTTGTTTAGAGATTAACTCAGACGTTTATTTAGATTTTATATAGGCACTACTTACTAACTGAAATTAATATTATTGAATCTACAAAATACTTCTGGTAATAATATAAGGTTATAAAAATTATCTTTTGCCAACGTGTTGATTTGACTTATCAGTAAGAGTACTTGTAAGTGGTAGAGCCACGCTGAAGCTATAAATGGTTTCAGTATAATGGGTCGGCTCGCCAGAGGTAGTAGAACCCGTTCACAGAAAACCAACGTGAAGTAACAGTGCTTGTATTGTTGCGTTTCGATCGGTCTGTGAGAGCGCCGGAGGCCCATCTTCCTTCACCTCGCCTCTCACTCCTCCCCATAGCCCTTCCCCCAAACACAGTTTGGCAACGCACTTGTGACTCCCCTGGTGTTACTAGTGTCTATGGACGGCGGTGATCACTTAACATCAGGTGACACGCCTATTTTATGTCCTATGACATAAAAAGAAAGAATTACAAATAAAAGTGAAATTCAACAACTTAATATCTTTTATCTATTATTTTTCTTTTGATATTACACATAATACTCAATATTTGGTTTTGATAATAGTAATAATCACCTTCTTCCTATCCCTCCCCTCTTCCTTTCCCTCCCTCCCCTCTCACTTGCCTCTCCCACATCCGCACCAACACAGGCTGGCAACGCACTTGCGACTTCTCTGGTGTTGCTGGTGTCTATGGAAGGTGGAGATCATTTAACATCAGGTAACCCACCAGTTCGTATGCCTCCTATGATATAAAATAACAGCACATTTCTATGGACGAAAGGTACATCTCTTTCTATACCTGGGACAACGTACAAATGGTAAGTAATAACAAAATAATAAGCTTTAATAACATTTTCGTATTTCGAAAACAGATATAATTAAGAAAACAAGTCTTAATGATAATTCATTAGTAGGTCATTGAGCACACGCACGCTGCGTCTTTCCCTGATTGACCATTACTCGGGATGACGGCGCGCGTGCCCGGAGATATGCAACAACTTATGTACCTAGAACTCCACTGCCCCCCGCCATGTGATACTTAAAGACGTCAAAAGGGTACAGTAGTCATTCTTCACCGGTCACACATAAATGGAAATGTTGCGCTCGCCTTCGCCTTTAAATAGGAAACGACACGTTTATTCAATTAGAAATTCACCATATCTTTGTGATAGTTGAAAAGGAAATTTGAGCAATCAACTTGCAGAGCGCCTCAGCGTTCCTATCACAGTTTATTCAATTGAGCCCGTAATGAAGTTATGCGAGATATGTACAGTATGAAATAACTACGTTTAGATTGACCAATATTTAATATTCCATCATAATTTTACTAACCGTTATTGTAATATTTGAAATCAATTTATATATCAAATTGAAAAATATTTCACTGTCAATTAACTTTAATTTTTAACGCAAACACTTAGTACTAAAGACTAATAATTTATTTGGAAAATTATTCAATTATATATCGATGGAAATTTAAACAATAAACCATTTTGAAGGTGGTAGAGCCACGCTAAAGCTATTCTTGGTTCCACCATGAATGGATCGGCTTGTCCGGGGTAGTACCACCCTCTCACAGAAAACCGACATGAAGTAACAGTGCTTGTATTGTTGCGTTTCGTTCGGTCAATGAGCGCGCCGGAGACCCAGTTCCCCTCCCTCCTTTCCCTCTACTCTCCCCCTCCCACTTTCCTCCCATTCCTTCCCAACCACAAGATGGCAACGCACTTGCGACTCCTCTGGTGTTGCTAGTGTCTATGAACGGCGGAATCACTTAACATCAGGTAACCTGCTTGTTCGTTTGCATCCTATGATATAAAAAAATCCCAAAGTATAACCTCTAAGATCGAAAGATATGCAGAAATAAACACCGGCCACAAGATAAGCAACAGTAATAAGTATGACCTCAATTCAGATTCCAGAACAAACTGACCAGTATGAAATATTAGTTTGCATTCTAAATATCTGACAAAATTTACTAGTCGCGGACTCTACAAACGCTTGGACTGGGAACAAGTCGTTATTACAAGGTGTTGAACCTGGTTTTCAAATTTATTATTCAGTATTATCGTAATGATCAATGTTAGTTGAGGTGTCCCTTTGTTGCATGCATATTATCTTAGTTAATTACGAAACGAGTTATAATAAATTGTAACCGTTCCAAACTGTTGTTACATTATTTGTCGTTATTGACGGAGACAAGAAAGTTTTACAACTTTTAAGCACTTCCATATCTTCTATATTCGATGTAAAATTGTTTTTTTTTTTCGAACTGACTACGCTATTGGCCTTGAAAGGCCTTTGTAGCTTCACTGGACTACAAGTAAAATAGTTATGAAGAAACTTTGTATACCCAAGCGTTTTTTATAACGTACAAAGTTTCTATGCTGTTCATTCTACCATAACTCGCCACTAAATGGCATTAGGAAATACTTCATGATTACTAAAATTTAAATTGTAATTAACGGCCAAGAAGTCACGGGTGGTTACTAATATTCCATATTTGTTGTTTTAATTCATTTCATTGTTAAATTATAGTTTTTTTTTTTTGTATAAAAATACCTACGTATAGTTATAATCTATACACCAAAATTCTAAAGATCGGCCGTTGTGTTCGCTTCACGCAAAAACTAATCGATCGAAGTTTAATTATATTTCCTACACAATTGATCCTTATCTGAAAAGAATATCAAGACATCCTCATTAAATTTACGTGTGTGGTGCGCATGCGCAGAAGAATGGAAGTAAAAGAGTAACATTGTTTACAAATAATTTTAAGCAAATTATACTAATGTCTTGAATTAATTCGTCTTTTCTCTAAACAGAAAAAAAATGTTGAGATAATAAAGAACGTTTGAAATAAAATAACTTAAGAAATAGTACATTAATTTCATTGCTTCAATTATAAAACACCTTAATAGTAGCCTCGTGACGAGATTTTTAAGATAGTTTTATGTCTAGAACACCAATTGGTAATGTGTGGTTACAGCGAGTAAGGAACAAGCGAGTGTCGCGTCGCGGTCACAACGAGTGGCGCGTGGCGCGGTGAGCAGCGCGTGGCGCATGGCTCGTGGCAACTCCGACACCGATTGATACACCGAGTTAGCTGACCTCACTCACCGCACTGACCTCATTCATAAACCGTCATTTAGACTTATACCCAAAGAGCAAGGGTCTACAACCGCTATAAATTTAGGTTGACTTCAATCATGACGTCCGTTCAGACGTTTAAGGGCTATTGGTATAATGAAAAATTGGTTTCGGTAGTTCTGTCATTATTACTTTTCATATTAAGAATGTACATATTATTGAAATACATTAATAAATATCATAATAACTTAAAATTTAATAATATACTAATATAACTATATATAACTAATAATTATAAAATATAATAGCATGAATGTTTAGAAATAATGAATCAATTAAAAGAATTCAAAATATTCGTGTACCTGTCCATTCAAATCGTCTCATCTAAAAGATTAAATTCGGGGCACAAATATCACTATTAAATGCATATTAAAAATAAAATATTGTAAGATAATAGAGTAATAAATACTATAATAACTTAAAATTTATTAGCAAAAATGTTGTTTAGAAATAATTATTTAATTTAAAAATATTCAAAATATTCGTGTACCTGTCTATTTAAATCTTCTTGTCTAAAAGATTAAATACCAGGTACAAATATTACGCACACCCGATTAGGCCTCCCACGGCAGCGGCTCAAGCCTAGGTTCGATCCCTCGGTAGGGAGCCCTTGAGTGCGTTGCTTGCGCGATATGGTGACACACAAATATACATCACTGCTACAACACTACACATCACCTCCACACACATGCACGCCCACACGCTTACACATGAAAGTGGAAGGGTTTACTTTTTTCCCTTATCGAACTGAAAAACTCTCAATTTTCCGATAATAAATATATGGAGGAGTTGTTGAGGCGTGTATGCTTGGTACACATACACGTTTCAACAACTCATACACATATAAATAGTTAGCTAGATTAGCTAAGATAGGTCGCGATTTTGCATGCAACAGGCAACAGCCAAGCCGAGGTGTGCCGTGCACCCTTGAGCTGGTTGCCATAATAAAATCGGCTGAGTGCCTTAAGCGCTCGCCTTAGTAGTCCGGTGAAGCTGTTAAGACCTTGCTGGGTCAATAGCGTAGACATTTGGAAAAAAAAAGTACAAATATTACTATTTAATCCATATTAAAAGTAAAATATTGTAAGACAGATCTAATTTATTTTAAAAGTATAAATAATTATAAAGGTATCAAAATGCATAGGTTATCTAAGAAACAGTTGTAGAACTGAGACATTTAACTAAAAGCATTTATAATAATTTTGAGTACAAATAATAGGATAGTTGACAGTCACGTTTTGATAAGAATTTTTATAAATACTAGTGGGCGCCCAGTAGTCGACATTCGACCATAGTTCATTGATTTTTTAAAGTTTGAACTTTATTAGGGTTCTTTTGTTAATTTTGTTCTATACTCGAAAGTTAAGCATTAACGGTGTTATATTATAAAAAAATTAAATACTTGGTTTAAAAAAGGTTTCGTACGAAATGCACCGCGCTCGCCCGAAGCAAGATCAGGTTATCCTTTTTTCGCAAGTGTAACCTAACCTAACCAAAGCGAGACAAAAGAGCAAGACGGCGAGCATTCACGGAGAGATCTTTTTAAAGCTAGGCGTTTAAAACGTGTTTCACTTTTTTGTAATAACACCGAAAGTTTAAACTTTGAACATTAAAAAACCTATGTAAATGAAAATTGAAATTAATTGTAAATTTAAAACAAAAACCAGGTGGTAAAGCTCTCATATTCTAAGTAAATATAACTTTACGAAAATATAGAAATTAATCGCAAGCCATGACAGATATTTCAATTAATTTTTCACGATACCACATGTGGGTGGTCTTTCTGGGTGATATTGAATTAAATGTAGTCTGTTCATTATAAGAAATAGTGATATACCCAGTATCGTCGTTCAGAAAAGTAATGGATGCACAATACATTTAAATGTTGAATCCAAGACAAAAATGTTTTTAATACTACTATTAGCTTTTGAAAATAAATTCATTTTTATTGCTACACCAGGTTGAATTGCATCATTGTAACCGCGGAGGTCCAAATCATGGATTATTTTTAAGAACAAAATTTTTAATTGATTATACAAAATATTATTTGGCTCATTTTGGTTCCATAAATGTACTAAAGATAAATTGTTTATCAATTAATTATTAATATATATATTATGAATTTACATATTATATCATTATAAAATTAACCTACAACTTCACCAGTTAAATTTTCAAAGAGATATGGAACGTAAGATTTAAAAAAATACATACAGTTGAGCATAGCAACCTCCTTCGCAACCTTTTTTGTAGTCGTTATTGACGGCTGCCAAATGTGTTTTTTATTTACATGTGTGTATATACTGTGTAAAATTCAAGCAGTAGTGTGAGTAATGCATATTTTAATTAATTTAATGCACTTCTAATGCATTTTATATAAAATAAATAGCTTTCTGCACTTCTCCGCCATATAAACTTTAACTATGCCAAATTTCAAGTTCATACGTTCACAGAATTACATTAAAAAGGGGTACAAAGTTTTTGCTTCATGTATTAATATATAGATAAACATTCAAGTAAATCCTGTTTCTCAAACATTTTAATTTTTTTATCGTGAGATGATCTATTCTAAAACTAGTGGGCCCGACGGATGTTGTTGTGACCTGATAGTAAAGAAAACCGTGACAAATTATACAACTAAACTTTCCTCAAGAATCACTTTATTTACTGGTGGAAACCGCATGAGAATCCGTTCACTAATTTTTGAGTTTATCGCGAACAGACAGACAGACGCGGTAGGGGACTCTCTTTTATAACTTGCCTTTTATAACTACCATATAATACAAAGTATTTTTGGTCTAATTAGCTTTGATGTTATAGTATTTCTTGAACGTGATAAATATTTACGGTGTTATTACAAAAACGCTAAATACGTATAGAACACTTGCTTTAAAAACGTTACGTTTTAAATGCATCGCGGTCGCTGAATGTTCACCATCTTGCTATTTTGTTACGCTTTGGTTAGGTTAGGTTAGACTTGCGAAAAAAGGATAACACGAACTTGCCTCGGGCGAGCGTTGTGCATTTAGTACGAAACCTTTTTAAAGCAAGCATTTAATACGTATTTCCCTTTTTTATTGTAACACCGTTAATGTATATTTATTGTAGCTAAAGAAGTACATATGTACTAAAGAAATACTAAATATTTCTTATATTATTTTCACTTCTTCTGTTATGTTAATATTTGAAGTTTTAATATTTGAAGTTAATCTTTGTGAAAGTGACAACTCTGTATTTAATACACACGTGAACACAGTCGTCAATTTATAATGTTCTATTAAATTAAAAAATATAAATACCATAAAGAAGAACAACCTTTTAGTCTAAGAAAAAACAATATAAATTCACCAAAAAACGAAGATGAACATAAATTCAAAGATAAGCGCATTTCATAGATTAAATAAAGTCGACATTATTGTAGACATATTTATAGGTTATATAGTTGCAATGATGTCGTTAACATTTTGTTCCATAAATTAAATTACTACATTACAAAAAAAAACCTATTGTGATTTACAAATAATAGTAAAGTGGACTCGTCTTGTTTGAACCGACATGATGGGTACTCTGACTGATAAGTTTCGTCATGCAACAACCATTCCAAATTAATATATCCTGGCTCGCGCCGTGATTCCTAATATTATATTTAGACGTGACATGGACTCGTTTGTACCAATTGCTCCCGTCTGTCTGCCTGATGTACGGTCGCCGCTACTTTAGAACAATGATGGTATAAATTGCGCTATTACGCGCTTTAACACTGCCCCGCGACCCGCACGACTTCTGATTCAATAATTGGCAAATTAGCCTGCACTGATACGCTTGTATGCGTTCGACACAATCACAGATCGACTTTAAATTCAAATAAAATACAGTTCTGTCTACGGTCTGTTTATTAAATTGTGTTAAAACTAATTTCCTTACCAGAATTAAATTTATATTTATTTATTTAGAACTTAATAACATGCGACAGTTAATAAAATCAAAAGAAATAATGGTATGTATAAACGCCACCGCAATGCTCTCGTCGAGCGCTAACTTTATTTCGTAAGTCTAACGTTTTTTTTTTAAATGTGAAGATACCAAAGCCAAACCAAGTAATACCCAGTCTAACCCCGAGTCGAGAGCCCGACTTGAGCCGCTAATATCTACGTGCGAGCCACGTAGAGGTGGGACCAAAACTCCACGACAAGCTACGCCGCATTATGGGGTTGTCCCGGGGTTGCGTGAGCAAGCTCCGCATCACCCCTGGCGGCAGGCGTTTCCCACGCCACACCCGGCTGAGACAGCCCGGTTGCAAGATTACCTCCCAGCTCGCCGAGCCCGTGCAATGGGAGTCCAGGCCCCCCGATCCTTTCCCCCTGGGTTCGGTGGACAGCGGAGGGGCCAAGCCGCTCCGCCACTACCCCGCGATAATTTTTTACCGAAGTTTACTCCTCCTCCTCCGCTTGAACCACTCTGAAGTCCCAAGTTTAACCTAACCTAACCGAAACGGATGATATCAACACATTACTACGAACGAATTACATATTAACGTCACCGCAACTGAAGTTGGTCAAATGCAGACAATCTACACCTGGGACGTGTGATTACTTATTGATATCTTGTATATTAATAGGTGGGCAATTTATATTTCTTAATTTTCCCGTCTCGGTTCAATTACGGTAGGTTAGATTTGCGAGACAAAAAAAGCGCGAGATGGCCGCGGTGGCGGTCGACAAGCGCGCTGCAGGGCGTTAATAAATAAGTATCGAAATAATAATGGATTTATAATGTCCGTAAATTTCATATTTTTATTGGCTATGTACAATAAATAGCAAAAAAAAAAAACTAAAAATCAGTATAAGTAAAATGAAATGTTTACTTATATATGTTGCAATAACGGGTTTTCCATGTCGACTCTTATCAAACAAACGAGCAATTAGCAATTCAAAATCAAACGGTTATAATATACGTTAATTAATAACTTCGTGTGTGCTACCACTTACCGAATGGAATGAAATCAATCTAGCAAGTGAACCCCATAAAGCCTTTTAATTTCCCGTCTCACGTGTATACCGCCGATATCGAGCGACGGTTATTAATAGGGAGTAGAGTTAGTCGCCGGTGGCGTTCCCGACAACCTCGATTAAGTCGAACCTTACGAAGGTATCGCGAGCGCACTCCCGACTTATCTAATACTATTAATTACATTCAGATATTCACTAGAAAAGTTTTAATGCAACCGCTTCATTTGTTAGCGTACTAAAAGTGCTATATCGGAAATGTTATAACGTTGATAACTTTGAACTACTGCCGATGCTCGGTCGATCTTGCACGTGCATTAATATGATACTCATATTCTTATATTCAATTAATCACTGTCAAAGATTTCATACTTCAAATAAGGTTTAAAATTTGATTCTCATTTCTTAAGCTTTATGATTTACATCGTTACAATAGTAGTTCCGTCGATCACATGTTGTATTTTCTCTATCTTCGACTATGTACACACATCAAATTAAACGGTGATCAGTTGAATTGTACAAAAAATCATTTACTACAACAGCATCTAGTTACGAGTTATATTATATGGACTGCCTAAAAATTATACCAAATCAAAGGGTTCGTTCGAAACATAAAATTATTTTCTCAATTTTGTAACATGTCCAAAAATCAAAAATAAAGAGCAGTTACAGAAATCTCATTACTGAACTGGGCTTAAGAATCGACGGATGGATAGGAAGTTCAAAATAAAGAAAGTTGAACGATATAAACATTTTTAGAATCCAATTTCAATTTCATAACTTTTTATTAAAAAACTGTTTTTTTCTAAAAGATCCAAATTTGGGCTTAAAGAAAATAGTTATGAAGAAAAACTAACAAAGAGTGTTTTTTTAATTAAATATGTTTTGAACAAGTAATAAAAAAAATCTCAGATTTTAGCAAGAAAGTTATTTTAAGGGGTGCTTAAACATATCACAAATTTGAGAAAAAAAAGACAACAGTTTTGAAAACAGTCCGATTTGGAACGTCTCATATACATGATACAAAGGTTTAAAAAATAGTATGTAAAGGGCATTGTCATCTTCAGATTTCCATAACTTTCTTCTTTTCTACCATAGTTGCTTAATTAAGCTTGTATCATGTTGGACTTAGACAAATTACATCTACATGTATACCTAACCATATGTATAGCACAGTTTTCCAAGAATACAAAGTATAGAGATTTAGCGAACTGTTAGAACACAGATAGCTACTGATAAACAACCTGTTACGGTGACTCGATTTGATGCGGTATACTTTTTTTTTGGGGTGTAAGGGGTATCGAGTAACATCTTAAGACTTGAGACACCCAAGCCAACCTCACCTGCACGTGGTGCACCCTGCTGATCAACGAACGAGGCAATGGCGATAGCGGGGTGGTAGGGATATACAGCCCGACTGGGTCGCAACCACCATGCATATGGCGAAAAAGCCCGTCATAGTGACTCGCTTCTGCGCGTCGCGTTTCGGGATCAGCCTGTGCATATCCAGTACCAGGCGACTTTCGTCATTATGGCCGGCATGACAGCGGCGACCGGCGATGGATAATCTGTCTCTCGATGGTTGCCGATGTTTTTGGATTGTACTATGCTTAACATCGGGCTTAGTGCAGTCACTTTGTCGTGCTTTAATAAAAAAAAACAGTGGTAATAGTAAAATAAGCCAAAGATCTGTCAAATCTCGTTTAATTTAGATCATTATGGAATCTCACACAAGCCTTTATTGTTAATCTGCGTTTAATTATGGTTTTCCAAACTCCAGCATTTCAATCCTACAATCCATCAATAATTATATAAATTGCAATATTAAAAATTATGTGACCGGTGAAATATGTATTGTATTTATTTTTACATTTAAACTCTGTAACCAGGATTTGAATTCCCAGAATAACCCTTAAGACGCCTACATCAAACATTAAATATAGAAAATACGTAGTAGTCGCTTTAAATAAAATACATTCAATATAGAAAGTATATAATCGCTTTACACAAACTTTCTTCTATTTTAGAATCAAACACTTCACAAAACTGTTTAAGTAACACCCAAGACAGGTGTCATAAGTAAGTGACAGCTAATTTACTCAAGTAATACGCAGTTATTAGATTTGACACTGATAGTAATCGAGTACTTAAATCAGTTTGATTTTGCAAATGGCGACCGCCGGCGACGTCGCACGTTGAATAACGCTGATGCAATTACAGTTCCTATAGGTACATAAAAGAAAACGGAATCGGATCGGGAGTAGGCAGCTGCAGGCGTTGCTAGCAAATGGCTAATAACACCCCAGTGATATTGACTGCTGTTACAAATCGAGCGGAATTAGTATCGTGTTTTATTGAAATCACCATTAATTCATTTAATTTATCGCCGCTCCGCGATACAGGTTTGTAGATAGGTGACTAATAAATTTCGCTTCTTTTTTTTTTAATAAAATTGATTAACAGCAATGACACTAAGAATAATGAATAAACGTTGGACTAAATGGTATAATTGATAGGTGTTGAAGGGACGATGGTGTGCTTTAGTGTGTTCAGACACCGTGTCGATTGACTTAAGTTAAAATCCTTACGCCTAACATATGGTGAGGAAAAACATAGTGTTGATCTGTAGAATATTATCGGTAAATATTTGTAAAGACTACTTATCTCAGTCCTGCAAGCAACTATAGGCATAGTATAAATACGAGAAACAGTATGGAAACTATATAACGGTTTGTGTGAGTGTGTCGGTACGAGCGTTATGCATTTTTGATTTTGAGATCCGATGTCGACAGATTCTAATCTCGGTATATACTGCCGAATTTAGCGAAGAGTATTAATTTAGATGTGGTTAACTTTTACCGAAATATTAAATTTAAAAACGAAATTAAAATATTATTGGAGGAATTTAAAATAGGCATCTATTTGTTCTTAAACTATCTCGATGTTGTATATCTAACGTATTTATTTATACCTGATTTCGTGTTTATATTTAGGGCGGTCATAAAGTTCGGCGAGAATTTAACAAGCTCGGTTTACTATTTTGTTTATTCTCTTTACTGTATAATGTTTTGCTTTCCTCGTTAATACAGATATTCAGAAATATCAAATTCACTTCCTTGAAAACTCTAACACTGAAAATGTGTACCACGAAGCAGTTTAAATTTTTCCAATGTTAGTAAACCTTATTGGACCGACTGCATAATAAGTCGTAAGTTACGGTAATAGAATCATCATTACCTGATGTAGTTACATAAAATTGTAATAATTTTCATGCCTTATGAACTGCATCTTTATTTATCTTAATCTTATCCTATCTTAAAAAAATATATATTTTGCATAACTTATTTTAGAATTTGCAAGTTCTTAAAATTTCATTGTGTAAAACTTCTCACAATAGTACTTGTTTAATATATTGATAAAATATTCAAATAAACCACTCCACAATAATATTCTATGAAGATATTTTTAAACATCTATTTTCGTCTCAATTCGTGAATTTCTCGAAACATGAACGTTGAACTTTGAAGTTAATTCCACACAGCATATGTAGAGCGCAATTCAACACACACATATAAATACGTGGCAACAAAATTTCAACTCAAATGTGGTCCTAACGAAGGTTGATATCGAAAAGTTGATACCAATATGCTACAAATTCAACACGAGATTGAAGCATTCAAACTTGCATCGATCGACGCAATATCCGAACACCCTACCAATGGGTCATCATCACATAATGCATTCTATGTATAATTGTCACGATCTAACTACTGAGTATAAGGTATACTGCTCCTCAATTCGTGTCGCTTACAAGATTTATAGAAAAGAAAGCATGATTATTATTTATTTTATTTTCATAATGAATAGCCGCTGCTATACTATAGGCTTAGCAAGCCTTCACACTCAAAGTTTTTTTCTCGAACTGACTACGCTATTGGCCTTAATTTTTTAGCCTTTACAGCTTCACCAGACTACAATCACACTTAAAGCTTCAACAGGTTTCTAGCGCGAACGCTTAAGGCATTAAGTGAACTAGCAAAAATCTCAAGAGAGCCAAAGAAACCGAACCTCGTCTTAGACTGTTACCTTGAATACAACAACGTGGATCGATCTAATATACTTTTATTAATAATGCTATTTTTTCCAAGTTGACTATTTCCATGTTTTCGTTTTTTTTCCTTGAGAAGAGAATGTTCAATGAATTTATAAAATTTTCAATCAATAATATAATTTTACTAATATATTTTTACATAAACAAAGTTACATTCTCATTATAAAATGGTAAAAAACCATTGATATTATATTATCATCAGGCCAAAAAAAAAACATAAAATGAAATTATTTTGGAAATTAAACGTATTCTCCTATAAAATCTGGTTAAAATAACTGCCATACCTTAATAAAACACCTCAGCAACATAAGACCGATTAATCACAACCTATAATTCATATAATTTTTCTCTCATACACCATGAGAAAGTTCTAGAAAAGTGTAATGTAATTCATATATATGTATATAATTTACCTTTTACCTTTTTTATTCTTAAACACAAGTTCAAATTATATGTTAGATGGTTAAAAAACTAGAAAAATCACATAATTGTACTCAATATAACTTTAAGTTGTACTATAATTAATAACAGTTATAGATTATTTTAACTTATTGCTTTTCTTCTAAAATTCTATATTCCATACATTCGAAATGATTAAATGTGCTTTAAGTGGCAATTTATTTTGAAAAGGAAAATGATTTCGATACAAAATTTACAATTAATATTGTATACGTATCGCTTATCGCGCATGAAATAATTTATTGTTTTCACAGAGGTAATATTTTAAACAAGGCAATAAACAAAATGTCGAGTCCGAGTAAAGTAGGTGACTTAATTATTCCGTCACTTAAACGAAATAAAATTAAATTGAACCCTGTTTATTGACAGCTGAAATCTTTATTATTTCCATTATCCGTCAGTACATTAAAATTTCTAAATAGACGATTTCGAAACATTGACAGTAAATCAGAATTTATTACGTGACTAGGAGTTAATAATTATTTGTATTGAAAACTGAAATACTATTATTAAACTAGATTTCATTAAGCAACAGTAACTGGTGTATTTAACTACATCGAAATAAGATTGACGACAAATTCTATATCACTAAAGAGAAAGGTAGTGTCATACAACTATTAAAGTGTAGTTTATTTCACGATTACTTACATAAGGTTATTTCATCATTAGAACATATTAGTCACATTAAATTTTACTAATTTCTTAAACGATACTCTCATAAACTTCAGTTGGCTTGATATAATATTAAAGATATGCATAAAAAAACATTCCCATATCGTATAATTTATAGCAGATTAAAACAACAATTTAAATCGTATCAACGCTTCCCATGTCAAAATCTCCATTAATAAATTACGTTCCATTAACGAACACAGGTCAAACCGTTTTAAAAGGACGGAAATCATTTTTATAGGTAATATATTGTATAATTGAACTTTTTAAAGCACATTCAAAGGCAGGTGCAATTTATCTAAAAATGGACGACAGATATGGTGATGTCGAGAACGAAGACGAATTGTAGAATCTCCCCAGCCACCGGCGCGCCACCGTCCGGCATCAGCAATAACTCAAACCGATAACACACTCCCGTAAAACTGTTAACGACAAATAACATAGATAACGTAACGGCCACCTAAACGACCCTATCTAGTATTCGATAATATTTAATAATTATTTACATACATTTATCAGATGGACAGTGCGCGTGCGCCGCGCCGGCCACTGACATCCCGGCACGAGCGTCTCTTATAATTTATCGGATACGGTAATCTATACATTTTTATGGTAAATTATGAATACATTCATTAATGACGAGAGATCTATAGGAATTCAAGTAATGGAGAACCTTATGATTGGTTTTTTTATGTATCTTCTCTAAAATATGTTTCAATAGACCTACAACAGTTTTCGAATTACAATAATTAATCCAACATGCTCCAGTTTCGGTTCCGATGTATTAATATTTGATTGGGATTTCTTAGAGTTTCTAAACCCTCAGCAGAATAGATATAAAATATAGATTTAAAATCATTAATAAAAATTAGGTTTCAGAAACGATTTTGTTATTTTTAATAAATCAAGATTTATTGGAGTGCAACTTCTTATGGGACAGCTTTGAAATTGTGATCCATAAAGTAGTCCGGTGAAGTTGTTAAGACCTTGCTGGGTTAATAGTGTAGTCAAACCGAGAAAAAAATTGTGATTTTTGTGGGACGAAAACAAGTAGACGTAAAGACCGTGTCGGATAGAGTGATAACAGTCTCTCACTTACCTTCTGCTGTTGGAGAACAATGAGATATACGCTCTTCTCGTTTTATCTCTTTATCTTATCTTTATCCGTCGTTTCATGTATTGCGTTCAGGCAGCGTAACGAGTATTAAAAACAAACTACGAATAAATGAAATGTTTTCCTGTAATACAAAAGTTTCACTCCCATCGTGTGTCTTTATGATACATCCAATATAATGTTCAAAAAACATGTTTTAATAAAAAAAAAAATTCAGTTTTTCATTTTCCTTGGTAAATAGATAAACGCAAACCTAAATTTTGCCCACGCAATTCATCTCTTAAATATTAACAACAAAACGTGTATCCAAGTATATAGAGATACATAAATATTTCATTATACTACATTCATATTATTACTAGCTTTTGTTTGTTAGTTCACGTTACTGTAAATTTTACCTATCTCTAGATAATAGTACTATTGTTCGGGATGAAAAATTATTTTCTAACATCTGACAATATTTATGAAAAATTTCATGATGATTGGTTGAATAGGTAAGACGTCAAAACGTAACAAACAAACAAACTAACTGGTATTCTGTTTTATAATATAAGTTAGGTTAAAAATTTATGATAAAACTGAGAAACAAATGTTCGCTAATAGTAAATTCGAGAAAAATTAACAACAGTTTATTAAAAGAAATAATTTTAAAACAACTTAGTCATTCGTTATTGATAAATGTCGTCACTGTCATTGCTACAATATAGCTTATGAACTTATAGTATAAATACATACATTTACTCG
Source organism: Antheraea mylitta (assembly GCA_014332785.1). Classification (NCBI taxonomy): domain Eukaryota; kingdom Metazoa; phylum Arthropoda; class Insecta; order Lepidoptera; family Saturniidae; genus Antheraea; species Antheraea mylitta. Next base: position 3,701,320 of record JACEII010000011.1, read on the forward strand.
CTGTTGTATACCAATAGAACCAAAACAGTTATTTATACATACTTAAACATACACACAAATTCTAACCTACCTCACATTTAACGCCTAACACTTAACGGATATCGAAAACTTTCCCTACCCTGTCATAAGAAGTTTTACCTGAATATTTTTTTTGTATATTACTCTTATAAAAATATAAATTGAAAAACTGTTAATATTATGTTTTTACCTATGAAATTGCCGTTTTGTATGAAAAAATTGAAACGATTTTTTTTCATGTATTTTTTTATTTGTATTAATCGTAGTAATCACCCATGCAATCAATGCATTTTTGCCAACGCAGTGGAAGTTTATTGATGCCCTTCTTAAAGAAATCAGCTGGACGGGAGGCAACAAATTCTTCAAAGGCATTTTGTACTGCCTCTCGGGTATTGAATTTTTTCCCCGCCAAGGAGTTATTCAAATTCTGGAAAAAGTAGTAGTCTGTAGGCGCAAGGTCTGGTGAGTAGGGCGAAAGACGGAGAACTTCCAATCCCAGTTCTAGCAACTTGGAAACCGTCTGCTGTGCAGTATAAAGTCGCGCGTTGTCGTGCAGGAGCAGCGGAGACGAACGATTGACCAATGCTGGTTGGAGATGTGCCAGCTTCTCCATTATTGTGTTCAGTTCTTCACAGTACACATTTGCAGTAATGCTCACCCCATATGGTAAGAAGCTGTGATGAATCACACCGGCGCTAGTCCACCAAACAGTGACCATCACTTTTCTAGGGGTAAGTTTTCGTTTAGAGCATTGTTTAGGTGCTGAACCAGGATCCAACCAACTTCCTGACCGCTTGCGGTTATCAAACAGAATCTATTTTTCATTCATTCAAACAGAAAATTCCTTCATTTGTGCGTCTGTTGAGCAGTGCGAGGTACATCTAGACGCGTACTTCGCGCTGGCGATCATTGAGTTCGTGGGGCAACCATTTGTCAAGCTTTTTTACCTTGCCAATTTGTCGCAAATGGACCAATACTCATTTAGCGATGTCAATTTTATTGCAAAGATTATACTGAAGTAGATATCAATCCAGCAGAAACGAACCAATACAACAAATTTAAACGTTTCTAAAAGATTTCATTATATCGTATCATAATATATTTCAAAATAAGTATATCATTTTATAATATACCGTATAACGTATTTAATGTCAACGACCCATAAATTAAAATGACAAACTTAAACATAAATGATTCTCTATAATGGTTGCTACTAATAGGAGAGATTTAGGTGATACGATGCCCAATATGCCGTTTGTGATGGACTTTATCAAGGCATGACCATTTTCATTCCTCTATTAAATTTGGTCGATTTAATAGCTGTGCTTTCTAAAACGATTCATTTAAAACTTTAATTCTAAATTGACATATTATAGCATCTTCTATTTTCAACGTGATGTTAATGAATCAACAATAATTTCGACTTAAGCGTTCGTACAAAAGGCTTGGTGCAATAGTGAACGCCCGCCATGTTAACAGCGTATAGTCGGCTTGAAAGAAATGATTAACAGTATTTCAGATCCTATGAAACATTAAAAAATTAAAAATAATTTCAAGAATCTTTAATCATATGTCACTGTCTGTGCGTATTTCTATAGTTTTGCATTAAAAACTAATTATAAAAACTCTAGACGACGAACAGTTTTCCGTTATCCCGCCTTGATAATAAAAAAAAATCTAAAAGTCAACATAAACGCCACCTACCGGTTCCAATTATGAATTTAAACTATTTTCGAATCCACTGGAACACACAAAATTTCAAAAATCAAAATCGGTCCAGCCCTTTGGGAGGAGTTCAGTGACAAACACACGTACATAAGAAATGTATATATATATATGTGATTGATAAAACATTAAATTATTAAAATCTTACAATCTACTATCTATAGATTTATAGATATTATGTAGATGACGCTGCAATGTAAATACTTCTGTACCATTTAATCGATCGTCTTGCGATTTAGTACGCACAGATATTGTAACAATCTTTTCATGATATTGATTTATGCAGTAACCCACCACCAGATGGCGCTGCAGTGTACCATTTTCTGTACCGTTTCATCGATTGTCATGTTAAATTAGTATGCATAGATTTTTTAACACAAGCTTTTCACGCTATCTTTTACAATAAATAACTCTCTACAAGATGACGCTGCAGTGCATCAACTTTTGTGCCGCTTAATCAATCGATATGCAATTTAGTATGCATAGATTTTCAACACTATCCTTTCATGTTATCAAAATTTTTGCTATAACTCGCGACTAGAGTAGCGCTCTGTAGGGCATAATGTAGGGTACATTACATTAATCAGTCGTCATGCAGATTAGTATGAATAGATTTTTAATGCAAATATATTTTAAACACTACCGGTTTTAGCTCTAAGTCACCACTAGATGACGCTAGAGTACATAAATCCCTGTACCTGTAATCGTTTGTCATGCAATTAAGTCTGCATAGTTTTTTTAACATAATCTTTTTAAGCTATACATTTTTTCTACAGCTCACCACTAGATTGAGCTGCAGAATGTCACCTTCATTTCGATTTAACCAATCTTCATACAAAGCTGTATATGGACATATTTGTACACGAAGAATATCTTAAATATCTATTTTATAGATAATTAAAATATTTATTACAACAAATTATAACGATGCTGTTGTAGGATTATGTATACACCTACTCATAAACCAAACTTGTTGCCTAAGTCAATAAATGTAGCATGCTCACTAATATTACAAATATGAATATATGTTTCTTTTTTTTATATGCTTTTCGCTTTCCGCACTCATCCGATCACCATGGAATTACGTAAACAGGTTGTCAGGGGTTCAGAAAAGCATATATTACATTCATCCAGAAGAAATGTACTGTTGAAGATCAAATATACATTTACGCTATAAATTTTTATTTAAGGTGAAATATATAGAGCGTACTCAGCCTTGTCTTTTTGTCTTAGCTTAAACATCGCTAAATATTTACTCAGCGCAACTCTAAGTTTTGAATTTATAGTCTAATTATGCTAAGCGGTAACTTTTCTTTAATACCATATCGAGTCTGTCAAATTTAATTGTACTAAATAAATTAAAACATGCATATTCAGAGAGTTGAAAAAATGAAAGGAACAAGTAACCCACAAAGAAACAATGGAAGCCTACTTGATATTTCTACAATGAAAAAGCAAGCTAACCACAATCTAGTAATAACGATAGTCATCAAAAATATAGAAATGCCACTGTTTTTCGTATGTCACTGAATTTGATGAGTTGAATTTAGCTCAGCATAAAGTAAGCGCATGCTAAGCTTGCAACTATAAATTTGAATTCTGGACTTAGTCCAGTCAGCTTTAAAGCTGAGATAAGTCTGAGTGCGCTCTATGGATTTCACTCTTGCTTTATAAGTCGAAAGTTGCGGAGGAATAAATTTGTTATGCCTAATGTCAGTCTTTGTCAAGACAAAAATAGCAAGTTTAATATGGAATAAATCAGCAAAGTATTAATGTCTCAATCGGCGTTTATTAAAGGACAGATTACATTCCTGTGTAGCAATTAATTTATAAATTATATCTGCTCCTATCACAACTCACAGACTTGCCATATCGACGTCCAGACAAGGTGCTCTATCAATATCAATCGCTTGACAAGTGTATTACATGGTTGTGCAAGTTGACACATTCCGCGCCACCGTACAGAGACGCCGACTGCTATATGGTAAAATAGACACTGTAATAAAATACACTTTTAAGGAAAATAACATTACAACTCAACACTCCAGTTTGTATAGAAACTTCAAAAAATTTTTTTTTACTATAAGAGGCAAACGAATAGGCGTGTCACCTGATGTTAAATGATCACCGCCGTCCAGAGACACTAGCAATACCAAGAGAGTCGCAAGTGCGTTGGCAGCCTGTGTTTTGGGGGCTCGTACAGAGCTCTCACTTACGTAACGAAACGCAACAAGACAAGTACAGCTACTTCACGTCGGTTTGCCGTGAGAGGATGGTAATACCCCAAGCTAGCCGACCCATTCATTCTGAAACCAATAATAGCTTCAGTGTGGCTCTACCATCAACATAAATATGTACAAACAGTGGTAAAAACAACATAAACATTAATCCAATGTATCAGAAAATATCATCTTCTTCTTTCACGTATTTTTTATTTTTACATTTTTAAATAGTTTCAAATATCGACGAGATGATCAACACTATCTGTATAACATAAGATTCAAACTGTTTGGTAGGACATTCGTTCTATTAATGTTACGTGGTACGCTCCGACAACCTAGCGCCCTTTGATAAATGCCGCTAAAGACATCGCGCCTGCGCCTAGATGAATTTTATATTTAATACAAATGAATATTTATGTAATAAAATAAATAAACAGTAATTATTTTCTACAACAAATTTGTAATGCTTTATCTTTTCATTATGCCATAGCTGATTCCTGTCGTAATCTTTTCCTTTATGCATATAACTTATACAGAACAATTTTCATGTTTCACTTATGCCAGACGTCCCGTAACGGCTCAATATTTTTGAAAGAAAGGTACAGGCTTTAACAGAATCAGAGGTTATTCTCCATAATATAGGCTTGTAAAAATACCTGGAGTAGAGTCAAACACCTGAGCTAAGAGGTCATGAACTTAGCGCTCTATTTGTGATCGTAACAATATAAAGTTTATTTTTAAACTCAATCTAAACTTTGCTTACAGATAATGGTCCATTCATAAATTTCTACTCTGCTATTTTTATCCAAACAATGACCTGATATTCCAAACTGAATTATGCGTCAGCCCCCGAATCCCTGATTTATTTTCAAAAATCTATAGAAGTTATATACGATTGGAAGGTTAAGGTACATTTATGTATTTTTATGTGATATATAATAACATAAAAAGCATAATTTGTTACACATAAAGACGAGAATTATTTATAAAGCAAATGTTTCCTACGTCAATAATATAGTGAATTTATCACCCTCCAAACGGCCATGATTGTCAGTATTGCAATCTTATGTAGGGTGCTTGAAGTTGAATATTCACTTAGTTCTGAATAGATAATTGTATGAGCGCCATCAAATTGTACTATCACGGTTTGTGGCCAAAGAGATTGCAGGTTTAATTGCATACAGATCCGACTAATCATTTATTGTAGGTGGACTGCTAAACACTTGCCGTAATGTATAATGCATGATTTGTCGGTTCTAGAATTCGTTAACTACTTTGTCTACTCGTTGTTTTGGTCTGATTACCGAGGACAATTTCTGGGATCTGGTCTAAGGTATTCATTGTAACTAGGGTTATTCCCAGATACTACACTAGCATAGCATCAATTTTGGAAACCTAACTACATTAATATACCTAGTCTTGTCATAAATACTGAAACAAAGAAAAAAAATCTATTGCAAATAACATTTATTACTTTTACAGTGGGTTAGTTTAATACATAAATATAAAACAATTTCAAATATAAAAAAGTTATTCGAAGTGGTCTCCATTGGCTGCAATTCTGTCTTTTAAACGTTGAGGCCAGTTATCAATAGAAGCACGCACTCTGTCCATGGGAAAATTCTTCACTGCCAATTGCACAGATTGTTTTTGGGACTCCAAATTATCATAGCGTTTAGAGCAATCCGTACTCTCTAAATCTGGCTATAAATCATAATCTAGCGGATTAAGATCGGTACTAGACGACGGCGAGTCTTCAGCTCTGATTAAGTCCAAAACGTTCGTTTCCAACTAAGACTGCGTAGACCGAGCTTTATGACCCGGCGCCAAGTCTTGCTGGATGGACCATTATTGGTTATTGAATATGGTGTTGTTAAGGGGCTTCACTTATCACTACCTTCTTAAGAATGGTATCTTGATACACTTGTGCCGATGTTTTGTTACCTTTTTCACAAAAGTATGGCTCAGTCACTACTCCATAGTTAATACTCCATCAAACCATCACTGAAGTTGGATAATGCCCACGATGCACTCTGTCGACTGATTGGGAAGCTTCCTTAGAGCTTTGAGCATAAATACGATCATTTTGTTTCTTAAAATGTTGCTCAATTGTAAAAAATTCTCATCCGTAAACAAAATTTTTCTGTGACCTTCTTTGCGTACTTTCATAACTTCTTAACTTCAGTAGTTGTTTCGATTTTATCACCCTATTCTTTTTTAAATTATCAGTTAAAAAATTACCAGTACGTCTCTTATAAGTCCTAAGTCATCTTTTAAAATACGTAACATGGTTCTAGGTGCTATCTTCATCTCCCGAGATGAAATCTTTTCCTTTCAGACAGGATTTCTTCGAATTCTTTCCCTATCTGCTTTGACCACCTTTTTTGTACGAACACTACGTGGACGGCCAGATATTTTTCTGTTACAAGCAGAGGAGGAATCATGGTATTAATAGTCCGGTACACAAACATTTTACTAATACCAAGCGTATGGAGAGTTTTAAAGATTGCATTTGGCTCCACTTACTTTGTGTAATGCAATCACAGCGATTCGGTTCTCTTTATCACCCCACTTCATTTTAATAACGCAAAATATTGTACAATGTGTTGGCGCCAAAATGAGAAAACTCAATGAATAATCATATAAAAATGACAGATTCCAAATTCAAATATAATATTTTGTATATTTTTTATTGTAATAGTATTTATGGCCAGACTAAGTATAACCCCCAGACATAGAACTCGCAATTGTGTAATCTACCCAAAAGATAATCAAAGGCGGGTCTCAAACCCGCAACCTTTTGGCATGGTAATAGTTTTTACTATCACTACATCTTCTATAGAATAGTACATTCAAAACTCAATATAGAATAATATGTTGTTTATCATTACATAATATACAAGAAAGTTCACTACCGCGTCTGTCTGTCTGTTAGCGATAAACTCAAAAACTACTGACCGGATTTTCTTACTTTTTCACCAGTAGATAACGTGATTCACGAGGAAGGCTTTAGTATATAATTTCTCAAGGATTTTTTTAATAATCAGGGAGGGACAAAATCGCACCAGTGACAGAGAAGTTGCGGAGTAATCGGTTAGCATGATATGGGCATGTTATGTGGAGAGATGAAAACCATGTAACTAGAAAAGTGTTGAGTATGATAGTGGACGGATATACGAGTAGAGGAAGACCGAAAAAGGTATAGATGGACTGTGTGAAAAACGATATGTCTGTAAGAGGTGTGAATACTGAGACGACATCTGACAGGAGAGGATAGAAAAAGAAAACATGTTTTACTGACCCTACTTAAGTGGGATAAGGGTAATGATGATGATGGAGGGACAAAATCTGCTTGGCCCGCTAGTAAGGAATTAAATTAAAAATTTATTGACGATATATCTGAAACTTATTTTTCTATTTATATTTCGAATTCGTTCATTTTTTGTTCAGAGACGAACTACAATCTAAAGGTAGAAACTGGATATACATTGCAAGGAGTCGCGACGCTTGGCTTCCTCTGGAGGAGGACTTTACCTGAAGGGGTGTCTACGGAAACTAATGATAATAAATGTGTACATTAATATCGAAACAATAAATTGGAATAAACAGGCTTTTTTATTTTATTTATGTATTTAAATAATTCAAGTAAGTAAAATAGTTATACAAACAATAACACTAACACTATCCAAGCCTGCTTGTACTACTAATTTTATTATCTATAATACCCAATAAGCTACTAAGTTTAAATTATTATAGCATAATTTAGAAGTAATATAATTAAATATTCGTATCTATCTAACGATAAACATCACCGTTCCTACAAGTTACGCTGTAAAGGTAGCTTTATATGGCTATGATTAGTTTTAAAACAGCCTTCTAAAAACGTTGACACATAAATTTGGCGTTTAAGTTATATCTCACGCAAATCTAACTAAATTAAAATATCTCTTTGGTACCCGGATGTTACATTAGGAATAAACACTCAACATTTAACAATAATTATTAGCTATATCGTCTCCCTTATGTATTTTTATTTATTTATGTATTTATAAAGAATTAATAATAATATAATAGCTTAGTTATTATATAACATTTACTAAAAAAAATAGGTAATAGTACTATTTAGATACTAATTACCTATACTTATCGAGAATATTAAAAATACACTAGTTTAGGAATAATCCTAATCTTACGTAACTAATATTTTATTTTTCATATTATAAATACAAATGTGAATCTATTTATTTATGACGCTTTTAAACTTTGACTACTCAACCGATGATCATGAAATGTTTCAAAATAGGACATAAGGTACTTTTCAACCAGAAATAGAATATTCTTTCCGAACCATAGAATCTTTTACTATATTAACGCGAGCGAAGTCACAGGTAATGGCTAGTACATAAAAGAAAGGTAAGAAAAAATTTGTTTTGTAAAAGAAATTATTTTATTACAAGATATAAAAAAAAAATACTATAGATAACTGCATTAGGAACTAAATCCTGTGCAGCGGATCATCAACCAAAACCAAGTTACAAGACTTACATCATGTTATATTAAATAATTATATCATATACCTATATACTATTCTGTATTTCATTGTACCCATGTTATCCGAGATCCTAGAGATCATTCCTCAACTCGCTCTCATATAATAAATAACTTTGTCAATCTGCTAACTTAATAGCATAATTCATTCATTGCAAGACAACATAACGAGCAATGCCGGTAATAAAACAGAAAAGCTGCGTGAAGTGATAATAGCTGTTCGAGGATAATGATTCCAGATTGCTCCACACCACACAGGGATAGTCGTCCAACATCGCTACATATTCGTGTAATGTTATTGTGTACGTATGTTATCTATACTAATATTATAAAGAGGTAAAGTTTGTGGCGTTGTGATATTGTGAGGTTGTAGAGGGTAATCTCAGGAACGACTAGTCCGATTTGAATAATTCTTTCAGTGTTATATAGCTCATTCATCGAGAATGGTTATAGGTTATATATCACCACGCTAAGACCAATAGGAGCGGAGCGCAGATGGAAAATGTTTCAAAATCGGGAAGTTTTTTTCCTATTGATAACGCGAACGAAGTCGCGGGCAGAGGCTAGTGTATGTATAAAACAGAACGTCGCATCGTCTAACCTTCCGTTGGTTGTATCCCAGTGCTGCGAGAAGGCAATCTGGGTCTAATTAATGCAACCGTCGACTGTCTGTATCGAGGATGTAACGATTAAAGCCGTTCACCCATTATGGAGAAACAATTACAACTTAAACATGTTACAAATAAAGATTTGTTCTAAGTTTCTGATTCAAGTCTATAAAATAGACATTATTTTATGTGTTCGATACTCCAATTTCAAAGCCTATAAAACTTTACCTTACGACAGTAGTATAAATGAAACGGCAATACCTATCGACTTAATACGTGTCAGTACTTTTTAGATTTTTGTTAAAAAAATGTTGCAGGTGTCTAGGTATAAGTAATTCATTTCAATCATTTTTAGAAATATCTGTGTCTGTCTTTTTGTTTGAACACGCATCAATATTAAAGTTTAATGACAAAATCTTATCAAGAAAATCATAAAGCATATCTTCGAGTAACATTTAGTCTCTGTTTCATTAAAATTAGTTTGGTCTATCAACAGTAACAACGCGACTCAAGTACGAGAGAAAAGTAGATAGTAATTAGACTTAGTACATTCAGATGTCTTTTTTTTAACTTTACTTTTGGCAATCACTCTTCCAGATTATTACTGCCATTGTCACGTAGTCAATAATATTACAAGCGTCATACGATCATTTCAATATAAAGCGTCGTGTGAGTCAATATTCTAACAAGATGGTGGATCCCTGGTTAGAACCTTCCAGGGAGTTTTTGTGGCATCTCAGGATTTCATGCTCCGTGGTATTATTTTCCATTCACTTCACGCATGCACAATAAGCTAACTATATTACGTGAAACGCCACCAAATTTACAAAATATAGAGTCAAATAACACAAGATTATGACTAAAATATAAAATCCACTACATGACAGACTAAAATCCCGACAATAAACTGACAGATGTCTTTCACTTTATTATTTTTGGCAACCAATCTTTCAGATTATAACTGCCATTGTCGAGTAATCAATAATATTACAAGCGTCGTGCGATCACTTCAATATTAAGCGTCGTGTGAGTCAATATTCTAACAAGATGGTGGATCCCTTGTTAGAACCTTCCTGGGAGTTTTTGTGGCATCTCAGAATTTCATGCTCCGTGGTATTATTTTCCATTCACTTCACTTATGCACAATAAACTAACTATATTACGTAAAACACCACCAAATTTACAAAATATAGAGTCCAATAACACAAGAATAATCTTGTGTTCATAAGAATAGAATATAAAATCCACTACATGACAGACTAAGATCCCGCCAAAAACTCCGACAGATGTCTTTATGAGTTACTGTTTTGTATATCAGGTTCCACGCGGTGAAGGCGTTTAAGTCGTGGGCACATTTAGTCAATAATAAACAAAATTCATACAGATCGGAATAGGTTTTATAAAGGTTCTTATGTAAGAATCAACCGGCAGCTAATTCAAGAAACGGTTACACTGTTATATCGCCGTGTTAACTTCAAAGTGGTATTGAAGAAAACACCGTAAGCCACGGTGTCGTTGCGTTGTGTTGTCGGTAGCTAGCACTAGGCGACACCGGCTTCAGTACACGCCGCGCGCGGCAATGTCGATGTGTTCCCTGATAGCCGAAGTTCGTAGCCACACGGCGGCCGGTACCATTTATTCATAGTGCAATAAATTCAAATTACCGGATTAACAATAGTAAGGATAGCATCTTTCTATATGATACCGATACAGACGACGCAAACTACGCTTTCGTATCCACTATAGACGTTTATTTTTAATTTCTTTACTATACACTAGTAAGACACACATAATTGCTTTTAATAAAAAGTTAAAAGCTAATTTCAATTGAAGTAAATGGGATTAAGTCCTCCTGCCACATAAATTTTTTTTACGTATTTCATCTGGTACATTCTTGGCCTCGTACACAATATTTAATACCTACCACATTTATATCTCAGAAAATAGATGTATACATGTAGATTGAATTTAATCGAAATAACAAAATTGGTTGAAATTTCTTCATACAACATTCGCTTTCTTTAATTTCCTTATATTATTTTTAATTACTTGATTTAATATCGCAACAATAAATTGTATGTATAGGTACAGAAGAAAAACATAACAAAAAAATTTAAAACAAAATAAATATAAGTACTTTGATTACAAAACTTCTTTAGTTTGTTGTAACTGTAATGCTTACTAGGAAATTAGTTAATTCATTTAAAATGTATTCAATTCATTCAAAAAATATATGTATATATTATTATTATTATTAATACCTTTAAACGAGCAATTCTTGTATATTTTTATATTTGTATATATTCAGGATCTCGGAAACGGCGTCATCTATTTCCGTAAAAGTTAATATGTAGGTAGTTTCGGGGACTATAAATCTATTTAGCTAGATTTTGTTAATAGAAAACTTTTTAACTGAGTTTTTAGGCAATGAAAAAATATAACTAGAATATAAAGGTAAATTTCGCCACCGCTGCCAAAACAAAAATAGCTCAGGTGGAAATCGGTTGTTTCGAAAATCCGTGTAACCCTAGTTCGAATCCGAGTGACAGCAGAAGAGATATGTTTTTTTTTGGTATAAAAATGTCAATTTTATAAGGCAAACCTAACAGTTTAATTTTTTATTTAAAATTGATTTTAAAGAACCAAGCTAAGCTCAGTCGCCCAGGTAGTGATCTTTAACTAAGGGTGCAGTCTTATTCAAGGAGTTCGAATCCGAGTGACAGTAAAAGAGATCTTTTTTCATTTTTTTTTTTTTTCTTGTGGAAATGATGCTAGTTTTGTGAGGCAAACCTAACAGTTTATTTTAATTGAACAATGTTTTTTTAAAGTACCGAGCTAGGCTCGGTCGCCCAGTTTCTATTAATTATATCTGTAATTAATCTATAAACCTGCTGAATCTTGTGTTGTATTATGAAAAAAATTGAAAACATTGGTTCATCGTATAGACTACACGGTCATATGCAAATAGCAAAAAGGTACTTTAAACTTTTGTACATACAAACAAGTAAAAGCCGAGTAAACCCTCATTGAATGATTTCTTTAGGTTTATTATAAGTAGTAAAATCTTTCACTTAAATTACCTGCCTTATAATCTAACGAATGATATAAAAATCCAATTATCAGCTATGATAGAGCTGTAAATAAATTCTTATACGGTTGTAGAAATGGCGAATATATTTTTGAAACTAATTTAAATAAAAACAATTCACATAAAAACATTGCTATCAATAAACGTCAAAGAACAAGCTTGACTTGTCGCAAGCGCATGAGTCTTGTCGTCGAGCGAGATGGACACAATATAGCGCAATGAAATCCAACACCGCTACGAATCGAACCCTGTCCTGTCGAGTTTGAAATTTCTGCAATATTTCGCCCTTTTCACGCAGATACCCCGGCCCCGTGTCTAAACCGCTGGACATGAAACACAATATCGCCGAGTGAACTGCATAATTTATACGCGCCGCGCGAATCCAACACGGTGCAAATATTAGACGCGTAATCTTAAATTATTACACTTTTGAGATATTTGTATCTTCTATTAGTAGAGTGTAGAAATAATTTTGCTTTTACTAATAAATGTAGATAGATAGAAAGCATCACGTAGCTAATTGCGGATGAGTCACATTCCTGTGGCGAGTGTCGCGTCCGTTTACCTAAATATATTCAAATGAATGCGTGCGATTAGCGACCGAGGCGCTTCATGCTTTGACGCATCTGCATACATCAACAGGCGACTGAAGTGCCAGAACTGGTTTAATATGTTAGCTACATCATTTACAATGTTTTAATTGCCAACGCTCTACCCAGATTGACATGAAGTGCACATGTATAATGTAAGGATCTTAATCAAGGAGGGTATACTGAGAACAACCGCTTAATCTCTTGTCTTCACCATTCACTTATAACTGTTTCGCTTTCCATTGTACTTAAAGGGTTATTTCATTCTTTACATATTTGCTATAGGACTGGAACTAGAACTATGGACTATGAATAGGAACTACCTTGGATAGGAATTATGAACCTTTTGCCGTCGATTTCTTTGTTTAAGACCTAGAAGATATATTATATTCAGCCTAAAAATATTAACAAACAATATAAGAAAACCTAGAGATAGCAAATAATAGCGAATTAAATTTATCTGTTAGTATTGTTTTCAGATAAATTTCTTACCTTATATCCATCTCTAAGAAATACAGATCTGTACTACGCGGATAGTGAGGGATTAATTTCTTGTCCATGCCATTGGACTCTAAAGTATTAATTTTCACCGTAATCGACGTTGAAGATAAACTTTGTAGAAATGGAACTCTTTCGGTAATAAGAGTTTTTTTTTTTTTATTGAACGACGACAAAGTGACTGCGCTATGCCTGATGGTAAGCATAGTACAATCCAAAAACAGTGACGACCACCGAGAGGCAGATCATCCATCGTCGGTCGCAGCTGTCATGCCGGCCATAATGACGAAAGTCACCCGGTACTGGATATGCACAGGCTGATCCCGAAACGCGACGCGCAGAAGCGAGTCACTATGACAGGCTTTTTCGCCATGAAAATGTTATGCAGTATAAAGCTCCTGAAAATTTTGATTTCATTTAAGTTTGAAAAGCAAATGAATCTTGGCCGTGTTATAAGGTCTATTACATCCTTATTTCATGTATATGTAATGTATTGGAATAATTTTAAAGAAGAAACTTTCGCTCCATCTTAACATAAAACAAAATAAAAGGAGACTTTAACTTCTTCAAAATTTGAAAAAAAACTGAGGTTCGTTATAATTTAGATATAATTTAATTTAATGGTTTATGACATTAAACAAACATCAAAATTCGTATAATTAATTTCATGAAGTAATTGCAACAGAATTTTTACGAACGATTAATTAACCCGACTAAGTTTTATATGCAAATATTTTCATATATCATATTTTCATAACATACCCAAATAGTTATTTAATTACAAATAAATATACGCTTTATCCTCCCTGTTGTTCTGTATTTTCCTCAGTCATATCCGTCTTCTATCTGATAATTACGTCGCCCGTGTTGACGCAAACAAAGCCCAGAATAACACTGATAAAAATAGACTATCATTAAAGGAAGACCAATTCTGTTTTATATATAGAATTTAATAAAAAAACGAAACAAAGGAAATGTGATAATTAAGACGCATTTTGTCGACTTTAACAAATATAAAATAAAAACTGGAGCATTGTTAACACTATTATAGGTATTATTGTTGAAGGCTGAGTTGCACTAGTTAACGTTAAGGTCGAAAATGCGGTAAAAATAATTGTTCTGTGAAAATAATTACACCATTTGACAGTTGTTAAAATGACGGCACGATATAACTTTAAGCATTATCGCTCCATGTTGGCCGGTTCGCGTTATTGTCAATATTTTAACTGGTTTCCAAGTTTACTGGTAAAAACTTTAACGTGTCTCATTGCCGCGAGAAAGGTTTTAGTATGTGGTAGAGCTACGCTAAAGCTATTATTGGTTTCAGCATGAATGGGTCGGCTCGTCCGGTGTAGCACCACCTTCTCACAGAAAACCGGCGTGAAGTAACAGTGCTTGCATTGTTGTGTTTCGTTCAGTCAGTGAGAGCGCCGGAGTCCATCTTTCCTCTCCTCTCCTCTCCTCTCCTCTTCTTTCCCCCCTTTAACCCCCCTACCTTTCTCCCCTTTCCCCTATACACAGGCTGGCCACGCACTTGCGACTCCCCTGGGGTTGTTAGTGTCTATGGATGGCGGTGATCGCTTAACAACAGGTGACCCGCCTGTTCGTATCCCTCTTATATGATATAAAAAAAAGGTGGTAATTACTTAACATCAGATGACCCACTTGTTCGTTTGCCTATGATATAAAAAAGAAATCCTTAATTATAATAAATAAATATTAATAGGATAATTGGTAGGTGTGTTGGCTATGTACTTAAAGCTTTTGTTAAAACATTAAAATTAAAATCGAATATGTATCATAAAATATAATAATATCATACAAAATAGAAATATATTATATGACACACTTGTATTACTTTTCTGCTAATTAACCATTGATATAAATAAATCAATGTTTAAATATCTTATACTTTACGGAAACAGATGCAAAGTAAATAATAAAGCTACATGGAAGCTTGTAATTAATATGTTTAATTTTTGGCTTTGTCAATTCTTTCAACATGAATGTATGAGCAATCGTACCTATTTTGTTTAGTAATCAATATTGCCTTGGCATTCGGCGGGTTCGGTTGTTTCATTTTGCTGATCAGTCTATCATTTTATATCAATTTTATCACAATCAACGATAATTATCAACAATAAATTGTCATAATTCAGTACTATATAAAATGGTAGTGTGAATATTTATAATCATCTAATCTATCTATATATTTATTTAATACCTTTAAACGAGCAATTCTTGTATATTTTTATATTTGTATATATTCAGGATCTCGGAAACGGCGTCATCTATTTCCGTGAAATTTAGTATGTAGGTAGTTTCGGAGACGATAAATCGATCTAGCTAGGTTTTATTCATGGAAAACTTTTTTACCTGAAATCAGGCAATATAAAAATATAGCTAGAATATGAAAGTAAATTTTGTCGCCGCTGTTAAAACAAAAATAGCTCAGGTAGAAAGTGGTTGCTTTGAAAATCCTTGTTTTCTTTAATAAAAATTGATAATTTTGTAAGGCAAACCCAACAGTTTATTTTAACCTAAAAATGTGTTTTAAAGAACCGAGCTAGGGTCGGTCGTCCATTTACTTATCATATTAGAACATAATGTTAATAATTGGCTTACGTTAACGTAGATTTGATCACTCAGGAACAGTAGGTATTTTTTTATGGCTGGAAGTAGCTTTTTTTCTTGAAATGAAAACGCTGTTGACCTGGAAAGGTCTTGACAGCTTCACCGAACTATTGAGACGAGCGCTGAAAGCACTCAGCCGATTTGGGATGTTTGGGCGACTAACTCAAGGGTGCACGGCACACCTCGGCTTAGGCTGTCGCCTGTTTTATGCAAAAATCGCGACCTATCTGATCTAACCTAAGCTAAGCTATTTAGATATACGTATATGAGTTATTGAAACATGTATGTGTACCAAGCATGTGTGTCTCAACAACTCCTACATGTATTGTGTGTCGGAAAAACTCCTCAAGATTATATAGGATAGGATTAGAAAAAATAAGGGTAGAACTGTTTGTCGTTTATTTCTTTGAAAAAGAAAAACAGCGTGTAAGCGTGTAGCGTGCACGTGTGTATAGGTGATGTGTGTGATGTTCTAGCAGTGATGTAAGGTTTTCTGTCACTGTATCGCGTGAGCAGCGTACTCAAGGGCTCCACGCCGAGGGAACGGACCTAGGCTTGAGCCGCTACCGAGGGGGGCCTAATCTGGTGTGCGAGAGCGAAATTGACCCCCAGACCACGGCGGCGTGATCTGTGGTTACGCGGGCGTGCTGGAAGTAGCCTACGTCCTTTCTTGTACACCTAACAATGTGTATGCAAAATCTCATAATGTCAGCTCAATAGCTAATTCGTGAAATTGTAACAAACAAACTCACTTCTACAATTATATTATTAGATATACTATACTACTATTACATACAGATTATAAATTGTTACAAATTCCCGACGCAACGATGTAGAAGGTCCAATGTTTAAATAAGTTACAGCCTATTTTCTACGATAAAGTGAGCAATAATTGTCATATAATTAATAGCTTTGCGATAAAAATGAATGTAATAATATAAATCCTTAATTTTTGTTGACAATTCTAGAGACCATCTGTTGGGAGAATTAAAAACATTTGAAGCAATGAGATGTAACTGTTACACAATTAACTCGTCGCTAAACATTGTTGCAAAACAAATTACGAGATCATTTACTAAAAATACTCAGAAGACTTCGAAAGTTGGCGCATATCCAGACCAAATAATATTATCAGAGAAGATTTTTTACGAATATTTTCTATTTTACAATATATTACATTTTTTTGTATATTGTTACTAAGATATACTACAAATTATCGCATGTTACAGCGTTAACTTGCGTTCAAACGTTGTAAAACATGATATTCAAATTATTTTCTGATTCTTTGTTTCGTCTGTGATACATGTGATAATAGAGATTAAAATACATAGTAAAATGTATGCCGAACAAACAAACAAACCAACCCACCCACACCCGACCTATGGTTAAAGTTTTAACCCTATAGGCTCATCGAGAAATTAGTTAAAAATCTATGGCATAATAAATATGTAATAGACAAGAATACAAATTAATGATAACGTGTCAAAATAATAATATGATCAGATTAAATTGATAATATTTTTTTTTTCGAACTGACTACGCTATTGACCTAGCAAGGTCTTAACAGCTTCACCGGACTACGTTGATAATAACAAATTAGTAATCTCTTAAAGTACTGACGTAAATAATTATATACCGTGCAAACTTGCACAGACTCTATACTAATATTATTAAGAGGTAAAATTTGTGAGTTTGTGACGTTGTAGGGGGTAATCTCGGGAACTACTTGTCTGATTTGCAAAAATTCTTTCAACGTTAGATAGCTCATTTATCGAGGAAGACATATCAGCATGCTAAGACCAACAGGAGCGGAGCACCAATGAAGAAAGTTTCAAAATCGGGTCTTATTTTCCTTTCGAGAGTTTCCGCTGCATCTTAGTGTTAGCCCAGAGTAACTATTCCCCACGGATTCTCGTGCAGAAGTTAGTATGCTATAAATTGACTGAAGTAATGAAATCGCCAAAAAAGATTTTTCTATATTTTTCCCTAAATTTATCTCCGCTTTACTTCAACTATCAAAACTACAATACCGCAACGCAAAACTTTGGAATTTGTTTTTCTTAAAATCACTATTCACACACAAATCATAACTAATCATTATAACTATCCTACATAAACTCAGCAGTATTATTACTTATTACTTTATTAATGGCTTTGTTATTTTATTAGCCAAGTATTTGTTCATTAAATACAGCTGCATATTTAATGGGAAACCATTGAATTCCTGTGAAATGAAGGTTATGATAATGAAAGCTTATGTTTTCCGTAAATTTCATAACGCCTCTTACGCAGTGTTTCCCACCATGGGGCTCACGCCCCACTGGGGAGCAATTTGATAGTTAAGGGGGGGCAATTTAAAAATGGACTCGACATAACTTTAACCCTTTCGCTTTGGATTATTTAAATGCAATGCTACATGTCGGTGACAAATTTAACAAAAAAGGCAGATTCTTAAAAACGCTGTAAATAATTATTAGGTATAATTTTTGACGTTACCAAAATATCAACTGGGTAAGAGTCATCAAGTTAAGTAAGTTTTTCGTTATATGTTTTGAAATTTTACTTACGCTGTTTTGATAACAATTACATACCGATTTTGTCATTCTCATAATGATGAAAAAAATTAAAAATTATGTATGGGAGGTCATAAAAATTTTAGAAATGTTAAGGTGGGACATGGCCTAAAACTTTAGGATATACTGCTCTAACGCCATATTTAAAATTACGTCTTTAATTAGTTAACTCAAATTTATGTCACTGAATTTAACTTACAGTATAAGCAATAAGATGATTTCACCTTTAAAAAAAATGCTACTAAATTAAAATAGGTACTTTTCAGTCAATAAAAATAAAAAAAGCAATAAAAACGTCTATGCGTTACATTACAAATTCGACATTTATTAGATACGTGAATCAAATATACGCGAAATATGCGTTCAATAAATGCCTACTAACATAAACTGTTGAACGATACACCCACAATCTTGAAAAGGTCATATTATGTAAAAACATTACTCCCGTAGGCGTTTAAGTTAATATCACACCTTATCAATATTTAGAAGAACAAAAGCAATATAGACGAGGGAAAACTCTTCATTAGATTTCATTGCTATAGGAATATACATAAATGAGCATCTAAAAATTGAGTTTAACTAACAATTCGAGATAAACCTTGAATGTCAATCTTCTCTACCTATACTAATATTATAAAGAGGTAAAGTTTGTGAGTTTGTGACGTTATGGCGTTGCGACGTTGTAAGGGGTAATCTCAGGAAGTACTGGTCCGATTTGAAAAATTCTTTTAATGTTATATAGCTTATTTATTTATAGAATGGTTATAGGCTAAAACCAAATTTCAAAATTGAGGATTTTTTTCCTTTTGAAAGCTTCCGCTGCGTGTTACCCCAAAATAACTATTCCACACAAACGAAGTCGCGAGCAGATACTAGTTTTTAATAAGATACTTAGTTGTATTTTATACAAGAAAATAAATAACTAGCCTCTGCCCGCGACTCCGTTCGTGTGTAATAGTTATTTTGGGCTAACTAACACGCAGCGGAAGCACTCAAAAGGAAAAAATCCTCGATTTTCAAAACATTCTTCATTAGTGCTCCGCTCCTACTGGTCTAAGCATGATGATAGATACTCGTACATTAACACTAAGACGCAGCAGTTCTCAAAAGGAAAAACATCCCGATTTTGAAACATTTCTCACCTGTTCTCCGCTCCTATCGATCTTAGCGTGATGATATATAGCCTATAACCATCCTTGATAAATGGGCTATATAACACTGAAAAAAATTTTCAAATCGGACCAGTAGTTCCTGAGATTACCCCTACAACGTCACAAACTCACAAACTTTACCTCTTTATAATATTAGTACAGAATAGAGATATTTATATTTGCAACACATGTTATTACAAAAGAGTTAAATATGAAGTGATTACCCACTTTAAAAGTGTTACGTTTTAAACGCACCGCGCTAGCTGAATGATCGCCATCTCGCTCTTATCTCGCTTTGGTTAGGTTA